>VZRV01004447.1:84524-216264 GCA_013398115.1 Falcunculus frontatus | reverse complement strand
CTTTCCCTTTCCCTTTCCCTTTCCCTTTCCCTTTCCCTTTCCCTTTCCCTTTCCCTTTCCCTCTCCCGTTCCTCTTCCCTTTCCCTTCCCCCTTGTCCTGATTTACAACTGTCATTTGAAATCAGTGATCAGAATCAGTCCTCTTGGACTTTTTTTTTCCCTGAGGGAAAAAGACTTTTAAAAACTTTTTAAAAATATTTGAAGACTTTTTGCTTGCTCACTCAGCCCCTCTGAAGAAGGATTGCAGCAAGAGTCTTTCCTCCTTCTTCCCCAAGGTCTAATACTTAAAGAAACCTCCCAAACTCCATCCTTGTTTATACCAGAATGTGCTAAAGATTTTTGAAGTGTTTCTCAGATTGTATTTACCTGTTCTTTACTCACCAACCTGGCAGTTGGATTCTCCAACTTCATGATGAAGGTCATGCCCTGCCTTAATTATTCAGTAGCACAGCATTGTTTATTCCTTGACCTCACATTTTAAGGTAAAACTGATTTTCCCACATCGATTTTAAAGCACCTCCCTCCAGCAATATTCTAGACATCAAAAATTAAGTTCCAAAATTCCCAGTGCTGCAAGGGCTATACAATGATATTGGGAATGCTGATAGTGCCTTTAAACAACCGGGCTGGGAAAGGAAAGCTCTGAGCTGACAGCTCTGGCACTTCCAAAAGTTATGTCTGGAAAGGGGAGCAAAAAAAATCCTGCAAGGCAGAATTGAGGAAGCAGTACTGAGCCTTTTCTTAAGTTATGCCAGGCTGTATTTTCACCTTTAATTAACTGTGGCTTCATCTCTGGGACCGAAAGCTAAAAGTACTTTTCATTTGTCTGTTCTGAGCAGCTAAAACACAGCCAGGAAAGTGTTGGAGGTACCTGGCTCTGGTGGATTTGGGGATGTAGGAGATCCCTCCCACTGTCCTGAGCAACAATCTGTCTATGCATAACCTTCTCTTTTATCTCCTTTTCCCTCTGTTCTCCTTTCCAAATCCACCCCAATCCCTCTTTTCCCTACTAACAGCCCTTCTCCTACACATCCAGCATGTCTTACACAGCCCCCTCTTCCTGACATCATATCATTTGTTGTATACAGTCTTACGCAACCACTAAAATGCCTTCTCTTGACTCATCCCTGAGCAAGGGGAGCTGCTTGATGAGGATTTCTTTTTCCAGCTAGAGGAGTGTCCTGCTCCCAGGCTCATCCTGCTGCACGACTCCAACCCCTCCAACATCTGCTGGAAAAGCAGTTTTAGGGAATTCAGGAGACTCCTGGAATGCATGAAGGATAACTCAAGCCAGGTGAAAGACCACCCTACCAGAGGGAATGTGGTCCTGGGCATGTCTGGTACTACAAGCAAGGAACAGTCACCCCTGGCCTACAGCAAAGGCTCTTGAACACTGTGCTCTCATTGTCTTGTCCTGAAAGGACTCGTAAAACAGGACCAACCCCAGCACAGTGTCCAGTTACAGGTGCAGGCAATGATTTCTCCAAGGCGGTGGCTGAGTTTCACATTGAGCACCCAAATGAGGTGCTCAATGTTTCTTCCCTGTGAGGGTGGTGAGGCCCTGGCACAGGTTGCCAACAGAAATTATTACACAGATAATCCTCTTGCATGATGAAGACACAAACAGACACAGAGATTTGTGTCTCTGTGTGTTTGTCTCCTTCTTTTCCCTTATAATCCCATGTTTTAGGTGACAGTATAAGGTGTAACCAGAAGCATGTATTCTATCACCATCTTCATAAGCTGTTAAAGCAAGTGGGGCAGTGTTCCTTATCTCCTTCATGACTCATTCCTGATAACTCCCTTTGGGGGCTATCTCTCTGCTAATGGGCCATCCAGCCTCACTGCATGACTCATAAAATTACATCATCCCATTGTGAGATGCTCCGCCCAGGGGGAGGAACCAAGCATTCCCACCTGGATATAATCTGAGGTTTGGAACACCACAGTCAGCCCTTACCTACTGGATTCCCAGAGGACAAGAGCTACATAACCACCACTGGACCTTCAGAGGAAGACCAGACCCTTCTACAGGATCATCACTTCAGCAGAACCACATCTGTCACTTCAACAGGACTGCAGCCACCATTTAATCAGACTGCTGCCAGCACCCTGACCAACAGGGTGTCAGGTTGTATCCTGACTCTGCCAGTTTAAGCCAGTGTTTTCTGCCTTTATTTTAATTTTCCTATTAAATTGTAGTTCTGACTTGGAGTCTCCCTCTGGTTTCTTTTCAAACTAGCACACCCCAGTTTGGCAAGATTCTTCCTTAGATAATCTTACTGTAAAACAAGCCTCCTCTCATTCCACATCTCCTCAGCAGTTGTGTGATAGACTGGGTTTGTTCTGCTCACGGGCAGGCTTTTTTCCTGAATATTCCTTCTTTAATTTATTATTTTTTGCATTGAAAAGATCCTTGACCAGAAAGCAGATGTTCTCCTTCCACACACCCTTACATAGCTAGGGAATTTTCCCAGTATTCTCAGTTTCAGGGAAGAACTGTGACTACTTAAGTACTTAGAATAGAGCTGATTGTTTTATTCCTTTGTTGCATTCATTCAGTTCAATAAAATCATTGTTGGTAAAAAACCCTTCATGTACAAATTGATAAAACACAGTACAAATTATTTTTTTTCCTATAATATCTATCAAATTACATTGTTTCTGTCTAAGACACTCTCTGATAAAAAAGAAAGGAAACAAAGAGAAAAAAAAGATTAATCACTAATTTTGCCTTTGATTCCTCATCTGTAGCTGCTACTGGTTAAAGATGTTTTATATTCAGAACTGATCTCGAATTGTCTTCAGGGGCAGCTGGTGAAGACACTGAAAATACCGAAGGTTTCAGTGATACATTAAGAACCTAAGGCTAAGATAGCAGTTAATATTCACATAAAGAAATTAGTATGAATAGAGACAATATTAAGCATTTAAAGGTTATCCTATAGGCAAGTTGTTAATGCCAGATTACTCCAACTGTGGCCTAATCTCTGAGCTAGTTATAGTAATTATAGTAAATAATCCAAGGATAGAATCCATGGAAAAGACATTAGAAGAAATTCTTCCCTGTGAGGGTGGTGAGGCCCTGGTACAGGTTGCCAACAGAAATTATTACACAGATAATCCACTTGCATGATGAAGACACAAATTTTCGGGTGGAGAGCGCTCGTGAAATTGTGTAAGTTCTTTAAAATGGGAAAAATGCCCATTTAATTGTAATTAGTAAATATATTTTGCAAAAGTTTTGGGGAAAGCAGAAGGACCTGGACACACTTTGTTCCATTTTTTCTCAGGTGTCCTAGGTTACAATGTAGGATGTAACCAAAAGCATGTATTCTATCACCATCTCCATAAGCTGTTAAAACAGGTGGGGCAGTGTTCCTTATCTGCTACCACGTCTCACCCTTGATAACTCCCTCTGGGGGCTATCTCCTGTTAATGGGCCCATCAATGCCTTGCCTCGTGACTCACCATCCCATTGTGAGATGCTCCGTCCAGGAGGAGGAACTGAGAGTTCCCATCTGGATATAATCAGAGGGTTGGACCAGCACAGCCAGCCCTTTCCTATGGGACTCCTGGAGCACAAGAGTTCAGGAGCTTCAGGCAGAGACCAGACTCTTTTCTACAGGATCATTTCTCCCACAGGACCACTTCATCCGGACTGCTATCAACACCCTGACCGACAGGGTGCCAGGTTGTATTCTGACTCTGTCAGTTTCAACCAGTATTTTTTCTGCCTTTATTTCTAATTTTCATAATAAATTGTTATTCTGACTTGGTGTCTCCCACTGGTTTGTCTTTCAAACCAGTACATCAGGTTTTACCGGTTCCATGAAAGAACCTTCAGCATCCACATTTTGGAGAGGTAAATTCCTCCCAATACAGCTGTTGCCTTACTTAAACCTGATTCTACCGCTCAGTCCTGCCTAATTAGGCAGACTTAGACCTTGAATGTCTGAACACTTAATTTTGAGGTTCTAAATTCAGTTTTAATCAAAGTCAAGGTGAAAGCAATACCCCAAAAAAGCAGAGCACGCACATAAATTAAACATCAGCAAACAGCTCCTCTTTTGTGCTGACAGAACCCGAACCTGCCTCATGACTGCTCCTGAAACAAACAGCAAATAAAAAAGCAGATGTTCACAGACCTATTATTGCACTAATAAAAGATGGAGTTTCATGAGAAACTTCCAGTGCTGATAGACAAATGAAGGAAAATCTGTTGAAAGACAAACATAATAATGAATGTGCTTTGCTAATGAATCATTGCTTGTAAGAAGGCATTCAATCTTGACATTAATGATATCAAATGAGCTGTGGAATGTATGTGAATTAAATTATAGTACAGTGACAGTTTGAGTATTTGGAGCTACATGACTCACTAAATTAAAAAGGAAGAGGTAAGAACATGGATTTAGGCAGAAAAGAAGATAAAAGCTATAGAGAGGTGGGTCACATCCTTGGGCAGATCAGATCACCCTGGGGTATTTTAGGTTGTTAGCCAACAGAGTGCCAAGTTATAAAGTGTAATTCTGTTTGAGTTAAGAGTGAGCAGGGGTGGTAAAAATGGGATCCTTCCACTGAACTGGACTGGCTGCAAGTTTTGTAATTTTCTCAGAAGCGCACAAAAAGGTTTCCCAGCCAATATTTCAATATATGGAAGAAAATGTTACATAAAAAAAAAATATATATATATATAAAATCAGTATGACCACTTCGTGGAATGCATTAGGTTGAAAATATTAAATGGACTGTTAAATGCATTTAGAGTCACAACAATGTCAAACTCCTGGAACAGTCTGTGCTGCCAGAGAAATTCCATGTGCACAACAGGAACTCCATGTTTGCAACAACTGCAGGTGGCCATGGTTGCTTCTTTGAATTCTGGCACTACCCTCAAAACCTTCCCTATATAGCAATTTTAAGCTATAATTTTTAAGGGTTTATTACCATCTAAGGTCACCAGGATGATCAGGCCTGTTTGTTGATGAGATCTGATATTTTAGTTCATACGTTTTTTGGATGTTTAATAAAGCATTTAAAACTTCTTGAACATTTCCAGATAATAACAAGCTTACTTTAAATGAGAGTGGTTTGGGCTTTTTTTGGAGAGTTCTACAGTATATTTTCATTTTACATTGTATTCAGTCAAAACTGAATTCTCGTTAGAAACATCAGCAGAGACAATATTGGGTGACAACCAAAAAGCTCAGTTTTCTGGCTCTAAGAGAGTGAATCTTCCTACTATTAGTATTTATATGTGCTGACATTCAAGGATTTCAGAGGATCATAGAAACATGGAACGCTTTGGGTTGGAAGGAACCTTAAATCCCATTGTTTCCACCCCCTGCCATGGGCAGGGACACCTTCCACTGTCCCAGGGTGCTCCAAGCCCCGTCCAACCTGGCCTAGGACACTCCCAGGGATCCAGGGGCAGCCACAACTTCTCTGGGCAGCTCTCACAATATTTGTCCTATTTGGAAGTAACTGTGAGGAATAATTTTGATATGGGTAAAGCGGATTGCCTGGGATGAGAATTTGGAGGAAATATCTACTTTGTGAACCTTTTCCTGGTTCTTCCTTTAAAAGTCAAGAATGTATCTGGTCTTTGATGTTTACAGATTTATAAGACTTTAAGTACCTATAACTGCAACACTTCACTCAAAGGCTACTCAAGCTGGAAAGCATCAGCTTGTTTTGAATAACCTAATAGTTATTTTTTCCTCATTGTAAAAGTCTTTAACAAACATTTGTTCAGCAGAATTTCACAGCAGAGCAGAAGTCAAAGCAGAGCTGGGGTAACAGTACTGGGAAAGGGGAAATTTCCAGTGATCTGTCTGTCAGGAGTGTTTCATACAGGAACAGCAAAGCACCAGCACAGGGTTTGGAGATGCATTATGGAAGGTTTTGACTTTCATGAAGAGTTAATGAGAATCACACCTTTGAGTCCCTCAGGCAACAGCGCACTGGGGCAGGCTGACAGTTGAGGTATGACATGGTCAACCACTCTCTTACCACAGGAAAGTGAGCTGCAAGACATGAAATAATAATGTTGTGTCCAAGGCGAGCTCCAGGAAAGGGTCACATCCTTGGGGACAAGGAGGAGACATCATTTGTCAACAGATGACTTTCCAAAGGAAGTTTCTGCCAGCATCCAGAACACCCAGCTACTGGCAGCTCTTTAAAAGCATTACTGAAACCATCACCTGACACAAAAAATTTGAAGGTTTATTTTTTGACAGTCCACAGACTGGAGGAGAGGCTATAGAGCAGCCAGACTGTGGCCGCTGCAGCAAACCTATTCTGTATTTTCAAAAAAATTCACATCCTGCAAATCTCTTGAATGCTGAATTATTGTTATTTTGAATCATGTCAAGTAGGATTTGTTCAGTCACTTGTTTTTTAAATATATATTAGGATTATTTGTACGGGTACTAAACAATGCAGAGGGCTGAGGAACTGAGACTCCTTTCTTGCACTTACTTCATTTATAGCTAAACACACCATGATATAAAGCATCACTAAAAGTGGACCAGGCCCTGTAATAAACCTTGAACCTCTAAGTAAGCTGGCATATCCAGGGAAGAAATGCTTACTCCAGGTGAATTGAACTTGGAGTTTATCTCAGCAATGTCACATTGGATTACTGTGGCAACAGGTCCTGTCTGTATCACACTTAGTGGCTCATTTTTACTTCATTAATTACTGTCAGCCTGAATGTGACCATGATGATGTAACAACCCCAATGTTCCCTGGCTGATTAAATCACGTCATGACCTGCAGCCAATCCAATCACTTTATGGCACACTGAATTTGCTAAACTTACCCAAAAATTCTACTGCACAGCCTTTTAGGAATTCTTCAGTGTAATTTTAATGCATGAGCAATATGTGATGTGTGGTGGCTGTGTGTGTTGGTAAAATTCAGCTGAAGTTAAGTGGCTCACGGGTAAAAGCCTTACGTCACTGAAAAATCACAACAGAATGAGACAAAACAAGGCAAACACCAGATGTGTGTCTGAGTGTTTTGTCAAATGTATGTAGATGCATCCTTACACCAGAGCCAAAGGAAAATATGCAAATTCCAAGGATGTTCATGTCTGTGCACATGGAACACAGCTAATTTTGGGGTGGCAGGACACACCCTGCTCAGACACAGATTCCCTGGCTCCTGGCCCGCAGTGACATAAATATAGCAAACCTCACTCCCCCTTACTTCAGTATGAGCTAAATTAAGCTGGAATACTTAAATATTTCTATAGATAAAAAAAATAAGCGCTACTAACCAAGAGAAAACTTTCTACCAGAGTGTGATTTTTGAATTTGAGTTCCATTTTTTTTCCTAATAACAATTCGAGGTCACTGTAGACCAGAATACAGAAAATATTGGAAGCACCCTATGAGACACTGATAGCTGAGCACGAGTGCCATTAAGGAATTCTAAGGATTAGCCTACCTTAGTCTTGTGGTTTATTTTAGTTAAATATTGCATGGGATATTTATTTTCATGGGTACTAACTCACATGTCAGCAAAGTTACATGATCACGTATATTGATCATTGGAAGACTCTTTTAGGTCTCCAAACTGAATTTCCTATGTATTAATAGATATTTAAGACTAGGGAAAAACAATCCAATCCTGTCTGGAATTAGAATTATCCTCCTTCATAAGACAAAGAGACTTCACTCAGAGGTTTGAGTGAGGCACCAGAGAGAGTTTGCTGCTTGGCATGTCTCTTTAAAGCACATTTTTAAGATAAAGCAGATGTTACAAAGCCAGATATGTCTTAAACCTTATTAGAAGGCTCATCCACTTTAAGTTGTTCCTAAAGGCTAAATAAATAAAAACCTCAATCCCGCAGTGCACTATAAAATGACTTTTTTTCACTCAGTGGAACAGAGCAGTTTCCAGATAATGTTGGATTATGGCACCAGAGCATTTGAATCCTTACTTAACATGCTTGGTTTCACTGGTCAGTTCTAATACCTTGTGATAACTGACTTTGATATCAGAGTAATTCTCTTCCAGAAGTTCTCAAGCAAACTGTTTCAGATAATGAAATTCTCAAACGCTTTATTTGATTCTGTAGCAGAAGAAAAAATGTGAACAATAACTACTGAACATCATTACATGCATGAAGCCTTATTTACTAACCCCCCCCACCCACCCTTCCAAGAAGAACCTGTGGAATGTGGACTTTCAGAAGGGAGTGATGAAAGCAATTACTGTGAAGAAACACTCATCATATAAATATAAATCAGTGAGTATGAGAAAATTAGTGTAAATGTAAAATGCTGGAAAAGCAACAAGGTAGGATGGCAATGAACTCTATTAAGAAATTAGATTAGGAAATTAGGAAATTAAGAAATTAGATTAGGAAATATCTGTTTGTCAGGTTTAACAGTACTACTGAAGGAGCAGTCAGTGAGCTTGAAACAGGGAAGCCCAACACTGATTAAAATATTCACTATAGGACAGTTGTGGGACTGCCACATGAAGCAAATACTTTATTAAATTCGAAAGATTGGACACCGAAATAGCCAAAGGAAGTATCATTCCCAAATTTGTAACCATGTTTTGGACACTCTTTTCAATACCATGTTTTTTGTTTAAGCCTGCCTAGTTGCTGGAGGTCCCGATGAGACTTCTTCCAGCAGGATTTCCATAATACTTTCTTCCAGCAGGATATTTAAAAGCCCTCTGGACCATTCAGGAGGATGCTTGGTCAAAAACAGGACACTGCACAAGTCACGAGTCAGCCTGCAACTCTATAGAAATCTGTATCTGGCTTTCTTTACCAATTTTTTTTCTGACTAGATTTGACCACCAAATCTGGAGAAAATTTGCTAAAACCCCCAGATTAAAAATAGCTTCGAATAAGCCATCTGAGGCCCAACTGTTTTACTTGGACTGATTTCTGCCTGTAAGGACTAATTCACCCAGATGCCCATCTAGGTTCCATTACTGCATAAAAAAAAAGCCAGAATGGCTCCAAAGTGTGCAGTGCTCTTGGTTTAACACAGAATTCTGCATCTCCAGGCTGTGTGCAGGCTCAGCCCTGTTACTGAGTCACTTGTTCTGTGTGCTCCAGGCACCTGTCAAATTCGGGGTTTTGTGTTGAAAACCAGGAACTTCCCACCTTTAATATGCCATTGAGTTGGATTTTTCTTTTTTTCCAGATTCTACTCCCCTGGAAGCTGATTAACTTCACCAGGGCTCCTTTTGTTGCATGAACTCGGAGGGAGAATCTTCATGCAGCTGTCACAGAATCTCAAAATGGGTCAGGCTGGAAGGGCCCTCAGTGGCTCATCTGGTGCCACCTCCCTGCTCCAGCAGGGCCATCCCAGATCACAGCGCACGGGATTGTGTGCACACAGCTCTGGAATATCCCCAGGGAGGAGACCCCACAGCCTCTCTGGACAATCTGCTCAGGGCTGGGCCCTGCCCAGGGCAGAAGTTGTGCCTCCTGTGCAGGGGAATTGCTGGGCTCAGGCCCTGCCCGTTGCTCTGTGCCATTGCGGGGCCCCCGGAGCAGAACCCCGGCCCTGCTCGGAGCCCTCCCTGCAGCCAGGGACAGCCAGGCCTGAGGGCCCCTCTCAGCCGGGCTCCTCTCGAGCCTGAGCAGCCCCAGCTCCCTCGGCCTTTCCTGGGCACGGAGATGCTCCAGGCCCTTCCTCAGCCCCGCAGCCTCCGCTGGCCCCGCTCCAGGAGCTCCCTGGCCCTGCTGTGCTGAGGATCCAGAGCTGGACACAGCACTCCAGAGGTGCTCCCAGGGCTGGGCAGAGGGGCAGGATCACTCCCTGACCTGCTGGGAATGCTGTCCCCAGGATCCCATTGGCCCCAGGGCACACTGCTGGCTCAAATGCCACATGTTCTGTACAAATACTCCCTCCAAGTTTCCCAAAATGGGAGCTGGCCACTCATTTTTGCACAAACAGTTGTGCTATTGCAGGACACCAATGTAATTACTCGTCACAGAACATAACCACCCCTGTGGCATGTGTTACTCAGAGTGTAACCTCAGAGTAAACAAACGGCACTCAGAAATAAAGCTTTATATAGGAAACCTCTCTGAGGCAAGAGCGAGGGGCACTGAGGCAGAATTAATATTCCTCTTAGCTACATCATTTATCCCAAAATAGGGCCACTGGTACTGGAAAGACACAGTGGAAGAAATTGCCTTCCTCACATAAATCTCCAAAGGAATCCTTTTAAGTCGTGGAATTAAAACCAGCAACAGGGGAGATAAAAGCCAGCCATTTTGTTTCAAGTTAATCTTGCAAACCTCAGAGATAAGGCTTGACAAAAGAATGTCTTAATTGGAGTCTGGCATCTCCATCCTTTAGTAGCTGCGGGACTTTGTTCCTGCTTTCATTCCTTCCTGTATATTACACTTTGGAATCTCAATTACACTGCTAATGTAAATTAAAATGTAAATTAATCTGTTTACTAATGCAATTATTCAAAGGAACTCTGCTTCCACTTTAATGCAATAAAAGGAGAAGAATTCTTTTAAATTGTTGCATATGTTAGTTTTTTTTAATCCTGAAATAAATAAAAACTAATTAAAGAAAAGCTGGTTACATTGAAATCAGTGAGAAGCTGCTTCAGCAGGATCCAGTCCTACCTGATGATTGCCTTCAAGGAGCACAGGTTAGAAAGGGAATTTTTCGTCCTTTAATTTACATGTGTAATTGGCTTCAGAGCTGTCTCATCCACCACCATTCCTTTCCTCTAAGAACCCACTTATTTCTCATACTCAGATTCAAAATTCAAGATATGAGGATAAGGGAAAGGATGCAGTGACACGAGTCAAGCTGCTCAAGAAATAAATCACAGCTTGGGATATTACAAAAGAATAATTCTAGAGGTTTATTTGAAGGTATTATAGAATCATAGAAACATTTAAGCTGGAAAAGACCTTTAAGATGAATCCAACCATTAACCTAATGGTGCCAGGACCATATTTTAAGCATCACTTCTACACACTTTGAGCACTTCCATGTGTGGTCCATAGGATTTTTTCATAAATTAATGTTATGGATATCATACAGATGATTTCATTAGAAGTTATTACCGTGAATACTAAAAATGAAGAACGGACTCCGTTGTTAATTCCAAATGTCTTCAGATCTGCAGGTTGGGCACATAACTGGGTGGACTTCTTACCTGTAACTTGAATTTCACAAGAGCTAAGAATTTATAGTCTCATCTGAGCACCATGGTCCAAAAAACAATCAGTTCCTCTCAGTCTGCAGATGACATTGCAATTTATGGGAATTTTTTAATTTGTCTATTTTCATAAAGATGTAGAATTTGGGCGGAAAAAGCCAGATTGACATAATTTCCTCACTCTAAGGTGTGTCTGCTCTTTCCTTCCCTTCTGGAGAAACAGCTTTCCTGGAAGTTGCCATCCATGCACAGGAACGTTCAGCAGGAGTGTGTACTGGACCACTGCTTACGGTCAGGTCCCTGAATCATGGACTCATGGAATCATTAAGGCTGGAAAAGACCTCCAAGACCGTCAAACCCTTGACTAAAACCCACCCTGTCACTAAACCACATCCCAAATTGCCACATCCACTTGTGTTTTGAGCACTTCAAGGATGGTGACTCCACCACTGCCCTGGGTAGCCAAGTCCAGTGCTTGACCATCCGTGCAGGAATTTTTCCTCATATCCAACCTCCCTTGGCACAACTTGAGGCCATTCCCTCTCTTCCTACCCCTTGTTATGTGGATGAAGCAGTGAAACACTCCAAGTGGAAAAAATGATGGGATTATCTGTTCTGGCCACCCTATGGGAGATAGCATTTACTGCATCCAAAGATCAATGAGAAGATTAAAATGCCTTCAAGGCTGGAATGGGTTTAATAAATTAAAATGTGGTAGTTATAGATAATTTTAGCAGTTTGCTTCCTTATGAACATCTTTTCAATCTTGTCAACATCTTTCTGTTGGCTTTCTTTGACTCGTGGACTTCAATTCATTTCAGAAAGTGGAAGGCCTATGTGAGGAAGGTGACAAATTAGAGAAAATGATAATAATAATTTAAAAATAATAATAAAAATAAAGCGAAGTTCTAACAAAATATTTTTCCATGAACAAAGCAAATAGTAGCAGGTGGCTGACCATGCATCCTCAGCCTTTTACTTTTATTAAGTCTGATTAATTTTGCTTTGAAACAAGAGTTTCTTGTTTTTCTGGGCACTTTAAAACACAGCTGCATATTCACAAGAATCAGTGAATGTTAATAATTGTGAATAATTTTCTTATTGAGGCTTTTAATTCCTTAAGTTGAATGCCCTTATTATGAGATAATTCTGTGTATCCTGCCCTTTATTAACCTCTTACATTAATCAGCATCTGCACTGCTGTTTCAAATCCTCCCTTCCTGGCCCCCAAGGTAATGAGATAACCTCTGGTCTGCTCCCATTAATTCTTCTGGACTTTTTCAAGAATTTCTGCTCATCTTCAGACTATAAGAAAAACCCCAAAACACCGAGGGTGTCCCCATCTTTTGCACAGTGGCATTGTCCACTCCATCCTTCCTGTAAATCAGATCCAGAGCTTTGCTCCTGGCACTTTATATTTGGAGAAAGGAGCAGACATTTCTCCGTAAAGTCAAGCATATGTCTGTATTTCCTATTATGAAAGGTTAAGTGTGAGATATTCCTATGACTTTTCCTTTATGTAGGGATGCAGATAATTCCTGTGCATCTCCAAATTCCTACAGTGTGCTGGCCAGAGTGCAAGAGCAGGGAACAAGAGAATAAGGAATACTGTGGGTTGCCTTCTTCCCATTGAAAATGTACTGTGCAAACAGTATGACATGAACCAAAACAGAATTTATGTTCACTCTAGGGCTTAGAGAGCCATCCCAGAGTGGCAGAGCTGTGCTCTTTTAACTGTTGTCTTTGCATAAATCATTCTCATATTTAATACCGATCAATTTAACACGTTTCACTAAAAATCACTTTTATGGTCAAAGAAAGATCTGAAGTACTCCGTGCCATTTTGTCTGTAATTCACCACGGGTTTTGTCATGTTGGATAATTTGGAAAAAAAAGCTTAAATAGCTCTGATCTGACCTTGCATTATTGATCAAAATTTGCAAGCAACAAAATTATAGACACAGTTTTAATTGTATTTTATTTGGCTGGTATATTTAATGTCAGGTATTTTTTTCCTCTTGGAAATGTTTAGGGTAAATCCTACCAAAACTTGGGCACATTTGTACTCCTTGTATTTATTACTGAGCAGAAATTCTAAGCACAATGAAAGTGATGTGAAATAATCGTGTCTGTATCCCTGATTTGACTGGTGTGGTGGGAATGGCAATTAATTCCCGAAGCATTGTGTCCTGTGTGCCTTCTAAGAGGTCATTATTTCTACAGGATGAGCTGTTAACAATCCTACAAGAAGGACTCTACCCGATTAGACTGTGCAAACAGAACATTATTCAAGTGATCAGCAAATCTCTGCAACTACAAAGGTCAGTATTAAAACCCACCTTGATAAAACCTACAACCAAACCAAACAGGAATGCTACAAAGGCTCCCAAAAACGCCTACACAAGAGACAAGCTGATGACTTAAAGTTGGAGCACAGCATGATGCCACGGTCCAGGGGCTGTAAAGATAAATCACAAATGCTTGCATGCATAAAATATGTAAAATAGGTAGTAAATTTGGGGCATAAGGAGCAGGCAGCACACCTTGGCACTCATTACAATGAGTGACCTCAAGTAAGCTCAGCAGGAACCAGAGGAAGTCCCAAATATCAATGTGCTGAGCTTGGGAAAGCCTTGGGACTGCTTGCTGCACCCCCAGCTCCCCCTTATCCCCAGGAAACTGCTCCCGCTGACCTCAGGACTCCGAGGAAGAGGTGACAGGGGTGAACAAAAGCAGAGAAAGTGGTGGAATTGTAAATGTTCTTGTCACTGTGAAAGAACGAATAACCATTCCTGGATTAAAACTGAAGGACTTCGTGGAAACTTGGAAATTCTAGTCTTAGCATGGGAGCCTCATCTCTTTAGCTCACTTGTTTTTTTTCATCTGGATTTGACCTCAAGGGCTCTCTTTAATATTTGGATCCAAGTACTGATGGAGAATTTGTACAGTCCAAGCTGTAATTTCCAAAGCAGCATTATGCCACAATCCCTCCATCCTGGAAATTAGCTGCCTTTGTTTGTCCAGCCCCCAGCCCTGTTATTGCTCCCATTCCAACCCTGACACTCTCCACCACTCCATGGCACTCAATATTCCTTCATAAATTGTGCTTTGCTGAAGTCTGGAGCAGAGTCCTGCACAGTCTCTCCTAACTAACCCCAAGGTTAGGCAATAACCAACTCCAGCTGCTTCCCAGTTTGTTTTTGAGCATCCCCAGTGAGCCTGGATCTCTGCTTCCAGAGAGCTTTAGAAACACTGTGCCCTCCAGAAAGCTGAGCAGCTCAGTGTGGTCTTTAGAATGCCCTGCCAGCTAATCAAAGTTTAATAAAAGCTACAGAAACGGTCTCAGAGTGAAGACCAGCACAGCATCACAAGCACTCTTGCCTCTGGGTTGTGTTATATTCCTTGTCTTTTTCTCAGGGATCACATTAATCTTTCACTACATGGCAGCACAGCTGCTGACAGCAACACTGCTCTCCCAAAAAACTTAATGCCTATGACTTTATGCACTCAGGGTGGGGATGGTGGCATTCATTCCCTCAGGTAGATGAGAAAATTTTTCTCCCAGAGCAGCCAATGCTCTTGTGCATTTTCTGAAAGCCTCAGAGAGGCTTTTATAAAAACAGGACAATATCTAAAGCTGTGATATGGTTCCCCTTGGCTCTGCCATCAGGGCTGTCCTGTGTCACACAGTGCTTGAGATACGCCACCACATTTCCCCAACCCTTCCTCCAATCCATTCACTGAAGGTGGTGGACTTTACCTTGAATACAAGAAAATAAACCTCAGTTTGGAGAAAGAGACTTATAAGAGAAAAGCAGTTAGACAAAGGGTGGCGAGAAATTATTTTCCTATAGAAATAAAGTGTTTCCCTTAAAAGATTCCATAACCTCTAAAATACTGGCGATAAAACTCTCTAGATGTCAGGTTCTGTCACAGGGTGCCCAGAGAAGCTGTGGCTGCCCCTGGATCCCTGGAAGTGTCCAAGGCCAGGTTGGGCCCATGGCAGGGGTGGCAGTGGATGGGCTGTGAGGTCCCTTCAAACACGAACTATTCCATGTTTTTATGATTCTGTATTTTACTATTGCTCTATGAAAAGAACAAAAAATCATCTTTTAGTTCAGTCCTTGGGCTTTTTATCCTTTCATAATAAACTTTCTGGATTTTTTTAAGTCAACAACAGAGTTCTAATCTGGGCTTAGAAATTTCACAACTCATACACTCTTTTCCACGCTTAGTAGCCTCTTCTAAAGAGTGAGAAACCTGGGATTTTCTATGACTTGTTGGAAACACACCAGGAAAGAAGGCAATAGAGAAGCCTTGCTGAAGCATCAAGGCATTGAAAACCAGAAAAGCTCAAACAAAGAATGAAAATTGTCAACGGTATAGCTCTTCCCAGAAATTAACGAGCGTTGCAATGGCTGGGCACAGGGGATCCATCTGAATCCAAGGGGATGCATCTGAAAGGAGAAAGTTCTTGGTGCTTCCTGGGCCTTCCTCATATCCTGTGCTCATTGCACAACAAGAGCCAAAATGATTTAGAGAGGTAACTCAATGAAAGAATGCTTTTAGCAACAGCCGGGACAATCTCTCTAGAAATGTGCTGCCTTTCCTAAAAACCAAAATCCCCAAAGCGGTTTTAACCAAATTTCCATGCTCTTTAAAGGGGAGCCTGATGGTGGGACTGTTCCAGTTGGAACTGAGCTGCAGTGCCCATCTCCAGAGCTGCCTTACAACCTCTTTGTCTTGTTCCCTGCCCTAACCAACATCTCCATGCTCCTCCTTAGACACAGGCTGGAGCGAGGCTGGAGCATCCACAAAAAGGCAGCCTTTCCTCAGCTGTTGTTTATCCTGCTTTTCCCCCATCTCTGTTTGTTCTGGCTGTCTGTCACGCTGTGCTCAAATACCTTGCAGGCATATTTAGCAATATTTCACTTTGCCATCTGGAACAGACTTTCCCCCAGCTCTGGGCTTGGGTGCCCCATCTGGTGTCGTGTCTCTGCAGTATAAACAGGGCAGAGAACCCCATTTGTTGTAGTTTTAGAGGGGGAAGAATCCCAGTAATGCTTAATGAGGAAAACAACCAACCAAAAAACCACCCAAACCAAAACAAGCGAGGGCTTTTCACAGAGTTCACCTGGCTTGCGGTAATCAGCTCCCAGCATCTCCTCTTTTGTCAGCCTGAGGTTCTGTTCCCTCTTCCCAGAGACAAGTTGTCCAGCCCTGCAAAACTGTCAGGGATCTGGCACCCTGTTCACACATACATGGAAAATTATGTGTGCAGCTTATTCAGGGAGACACAGTTCATGTCCCTAATAACTACGCTGATAACACAGCTGCATTTTTATGGGGTACTGTCAGCAGATAAGACAGAACATTTATTTTGATAATTCACATATGCAGCAGAGAACACTGGGAGCAAGCCTGAAGGCCAAAATCAGCAAGCAGTATCCCCTATTGGATCTCTTGCAAAGAACATTGAAATTTGTTAAAATTAGCTAATCACAAAAAAAAGAAACCAGTAGATGATTTTTTTTTTATATCTTTGGTCATGTGTTTTGTTTCAAGACCTCTCCTCAGTGATTTAACATTATTCTCATTATGTCATAACTTTCTACTGCTTTTAGGAAGAGATTTTGACTATCCTACATGTCTCTTGCTTCCTATTCTAGAAAATATTTCCATTCCCTTCAGCTTTTTTTTTTTTTCTTATTTTTCTTTTTTTTTCCTTTTGTATTCACATGTTGAAATGATTCTACGCTATTAACAACCTCCTTGGTACAGCCTAACTAGAAATGCATGGAAAACAACTTTACATTGCAAGAAAGAGCCATCTGTGACTATTGATACAATCACAGAATCACAGAAGGATTCGGGTGGGAAGGGAACTTACAGACCATCTTGTTCCACCCCCACTGCACCTTTGGTTAAGTCTGCAGTGAAAAGATTAATCAGTAAATGTGTTTTTATTCAAAATATAAATATGCCAGCAACAGAACTACCCAATTTAGTGACTTCAAAATATTGGAAGTAGCTAAGAGTTTCAGATTTCCAAGTTTATTTATAACTTTAAGTCCTCAACAGTTTTACCAAGGCTCCTGGCACAGATTCTTTCCCTCATCTTTCAAACCATTCCTGTGATAGTCCCTGTCAGTGGATTTCTGCACAGGGGTCATCTCAAGGACATTAAACAAGAGGCTTATGTCACACTCCTCCTGAAACCAAATTTTGTATCCCAACAGGCAAGAGAATCAGGAAAAAACTAAGTGAAATGCTACAACTGATAACAGAGAGATGTTAATTGTGACTCCAGGAGATATGCTACTGGACTAATTGTCTTGACAGCTCACCTTCAGCCACTCCCTCTTTTATTTAAGATATTCCAAGTATAAATGACACTTCTTTCTATGTGTTACCATTCCCATGTACATCTGTTGTTCAGGGTTGTTCAGCAGGATGCTCGAAGGGTACATTTACAGCTGGGCTTGTGAAAGCTGAAGCAAAAGGCTGTAAGCAGCTAGTCTTACCTCACTCCATAAACTGCTCAGCTTAGGGGAGAAAAGAGTAAATAAAAGCCTTCAGAAGGTGGTGTTCTGCGTAAGTAAATCACTGTGGGTTTAGAGTCCCTGTCACTGAAGCCCCGTGAACAGGGGCCCTTTTCTCCCACATGTTTTAGAGGTGATGTCATGTGGTGATATGTTTAGAGGTGAGAAAGCTCCTCTGCATGTCCCCAGGGAGCTCCAAGAGGGGATGGCAGGAGGAGGAGCCCAAATCCAGCCTTCAGAGGCCAATCCACGCAGTGGAGCTCAGGGATGCACAGAGCAGGTGGGGCTCCAAACAAGGACTCCAGAGGAACAAGCACCTTGTCCTGGCTCCTCCCAGGGCTGTCCTGGTAGATCCATGACCCCAGGGTCCCTGGGCACACCCATCCCCAGGAGGAGCAGCTCTCTGGGCCATCTCTCAGGCTAAGGGGGTGTTGCCAAGGGTGGGACACACTCCAGACAAAGCCGTTCAGGATTGTGTAGTCAGAGATCACTCAGATAAATGTGATCAGGTCGATAGATTATTGAGCTCTTACCAGTAAATTTAGGTATGTAAAACACTGAATTAGTAAGAAAAGGTGGGTTGGTGGTGAATACTCAACTATTTTATACATCCGAAGTTAGTACAGGGTACAAAGATCGCCCCATGAGCTTACTGTGTGTATCTTAAATGTTACATGAGTGCCAAAATGCCACCAACCTATCGATGCCTGGTGTGAGGGATGGCCTTGAGAGGTGTCCCTGCTCAGGGGCAGCTGTTTTCAGAGGAGAACCTCAATGGGACCTGAGGGCTGCAGATGTTTATGGAGAGGCTGATGTGCAGTTAGATTGTACTGCTGTGTTCATGAAGTTTGGGCCACTTATCAGCTGGGGGGGGCAGGTGTTCCTGAGAGGCCAGTGTTGATATCAGGTGTGTGTGTGCAGGTCAAAGATGCCAAACACCAGGCCAGGCTCTGCAGGACTGAGGAGCAAAGTTTTGGAGTCATTATAAATAGCCATGGGGCTGTGGAAAAGCAGTGCCCTCCCAAGTTCACTCAGGAGGCCAAATACCTGCTTCAGACCATCACTGGCATCCTACTTTGTCTGCAGTTCCTCCCCATCAACCTGACCGAACCCAAATCACCCCCACTCTGTGCTGGCTGACTCTGCAAGGGCTCCTACCTGCTATTTTATGGTTGCCCTCCAGCCATTCGAGGTGAATGGGAGTCACTTTACCAAGCTGCTGTTAAAAGTCACTGCTCCCAGCACAGAGCTGAATGTCAGCTTCCCCCAGGGCTTTTCTTTCCTCAAAAGCTGGAGGGAACACTCGTGTCTGTGATGCTTTTTTTTAGCTTTCTGTTCCTTGGAGCAGCTGATGTGCTCTCCACAGGGTGAATGTCAATTATTCTTGGCCCTTCCCTTGCACTGCACGGAGTGCCTTTTTCACAAAAGAAGCTCTAAAGTGCTTTTAATTGGAAAGAGAAGCATCTGATGGATGTACACACTACTCCAACAGCTCGAATGTTTACTGTAGGGCCTCTCCAGAAAAGCTAATATTTGCCGAACTTCTGCAAGCAAAGCTTTTAGCACAGTGAATACATTCAACAATAAGAGTTAATCGCGGACCTTATTCAAGCTACACTAGAGAGAACACTGAAATTACAGCCCTCCAAAGCAAAACTGGCATTAGCACTTCCTGCAGCCTGATAGAAAGACACAAATATATTGTTTTAATTCATGGCAGGGATTTCTGCATAGTGTGATTCCAAACTGTATTTTTGACGAGAAGAGACATTTATTGCAAACAAAACAAAACCAATCTAAGAAATGGAATAGCTTTTGGGTTTTTTTGTCGTTATTACTGTTGCAGTGGTGAACACTTTTACAGGGTATTTCAGGAACGGGCTCTGCTGCTGGGGTTTTTGGATGTTTTCAATGCCTGTAACAAGCTGTCTCCAGAAAGCACATATCAGAATGATAGGCAGCAGCCCTGAAGAAAAGGATCATCCCACTCCACGGTGGAATGCAGAAAGAATTATCTTAGTGATGTATCTTTAATAATCCCAATCTCAACTCAGTCTTCGCCTTGAAAGGAAAACTCACTGCTTCTTCCTGACAGGAATATGAGGGGCCTGCAGCATGAGGAGGTGAACTGACTCAGTCACAGGAAGGGTATCGGGCTCTTGCGCTGTGCAATATCCATTTTCTGTAAGGAAAGCTCACTGAGTTATGTCTGGAGCTCTCAATTCATCACTGTCAGCTCAAACCACTGAACTCCCTGGCTTTCCCACAGCAGAGCCCTTTGCAGAGTCATGTTGAGCCTGAACATGCAAAACTGGCAAAAAATGGTTTAATCCATTTAGGAAATTCCAGAAAGAAGTCCAGGATTTATTATTATACCAGGGTTGTCCAGTTTCTGATGGAAATATCCTCAGTGCCCACAAAAAAGCAGAAAGGAGTCAAGCTGGCACAGAAAATCTGGAAACTCTAAAGCAGAAAAAGCTGGAAGAGCAATCACTTCAGTGCTCATGTTTTAAATGTTTCCCTGTCAGCTGGAAAAAAAGGCATAGCTGTAAGTGTGGTGATCAGCAGTGAAATACAGTTCCCAAACTGAATTCCTTACCAAGCCACAGGGATAAATAGCAACTCTTTCCTGGAAGAAGAGGCAGATAATAAAAGACCTCTTAAAACACTTTTTATGCAGCTTTCCTTGCTGTGTACAGACCTTTACGGTGCCACCTTGTAGGATCATCATTCTCAGACAGCATTCGTGCTGCGAGAGGAAAGAATTCTTCCTAATCCAAATTTCACTGGGAAGGATGAAAAGACCTCACAAAACAACGTCTTAGTACTTCGTTCACCCTGATTTTGCTGCTCAATAGTTAAATATTTTTTAGATTTTATACATTTGATCACAAATTAAAACCTGGGGGGTTGCTAGAGATTTTTTTTCTTTTTAAATTCTAACTACGCACAGCCTGGTCTTACTTACTAAAGCCCTGCTTCAGGAAATCCCTGGAATCCCTTCTCTTGGCTGTCATCCAGGCAGCACATCCTTGTCAGTCTGGATCCATCAGAACAGGAGGCAACTCAAAGTTCTTGTGCAGTTATCACCCTCTCATTTTATCTTAAAATGCAGATTGAGTCAAGGAGGAAAAGAAAGTCAGATATTGCAGTGGCACCTGATCAAAACCACACATTTTCTAATTAGAATGTCAGGTTTTCATTATCAGAAAATTAGAGGTTTCTAGTCTGTGGGCCTTTTTTTTTTTTTTATCCATTTATTTAACAATGTTCCATATTTTTATAGTTCAGTGTGATTACAAAAGCCACAATAATATGGTTTAAAGTGAGGGAAAGGAACCAGAAATTAAAGAATACTTCAAAATAAACTCCTGCCACTAATAAATAGGACATTTTTGTTTATCTTTAGTGATTGCATGCTGCAGGTAGAAAAGAGCACCTTGTGACAGACAGTTTGATAAATATTTCAGTGCATATGAGCACTGGTGCTTTAATACTTAGGTTATGAAGTAAAATCCAAAAGGTTTCTTGGTTTTCTTTGTTTTTCTTCTCTAAATAGCAAATTTAACCACAGTTAAAGTGGTGTTTTATCTACCTGTAAAAAATCAGGTTGACTCCAGAAAGACATTTCTGCTCTCTACTCACTAAAAGATATTTCCAGAAAAGGTCCACACACAGTTTCTCCCTAAATGAATCCTGCACTTTTGAGCAGCTCTCTTTTGAGATACTGGAAATAATTTATTAAAAGATTTCCACAGAATGGAAGTAGCATGGGTGAAGCAATAAAAGGAAATGCGGAGCTCACTTAATCCTGGCTTACTTTAACCACAGCTCATCTGAAATTCCAGATCTGAGAGCAGATTTAATGCCCATTTCCAGTCCTCAGGGTATTTATGTCAGAAAGGTGTCCCAATGTACAGCAGTAAGGAAAGCAACTTCCTAATGCTGACACTGATCAAAGGGAACTCCAGTGAATCTGCATGATTTAAAGATTTAATTTGTTTAATAACACATTAATAGCACAGCAGTTACACCACACTTGGACTTTTCCTGTTCCTTAATCCTAATCAGCATATGCTGCATTTTGCCAAATGACAACAGTAAATTTGACTGTAGCATGGAAACGAGGCAAAATATTGGTATTTTATATTATGCAATAAGTAGGGGGATTTTTTTAACAGGATACAGAACTTGAAAAACATGTAGTGAGGATAAAAATGGTAACTAGGAGCTAGAGATCACATCTTTAGGTGTTGCTTCAGCAGTAAGAAATATTTTTCACTTTGTAACTCATGCAGAGGATTCGCAGCAGCAGAAGGAGCTCAAATTAAAATTCACCCCCCCACATCTCATCTGCAGCTCAGTCATCTCTTTTTTTGAGTGAGGATCTCATTTACTGAGAGATGCATTTCTCCTGCACATTTCTGCAAACCAACTGATAGGCTGCTAAATCCTATGGACTATATCCAGAATGAGGAAGACTGATATAAACTGGAATTTTTCTTTCCAGCTCCTCTTTCCTCCTCCAAATTGAATTTATAGTGCATGGTATTAATAAATGAAAGAAGTCTTATCTATGCTGAATTTTTGCTGTGAAAACTTTTTGTCTTTCTGTCTTCTTTCCATGCTGAGTTCATGCAAAAGTTCATTTCAAAAGTGAGGAGGTAATAAAGTACCATTTTAAACAAGAAGAAATAAGAGAAAATGCAAAAGAAATCCAGTGCAAAATCAGCACTCATGGATTTGTAGCTGTTTTGATAGCTACTCCTTGTCTTGAATTCACATTAAAAACCTCCAGTGCAAGGTTTTCCACAATCTTGTGTTTATCTCTGCACTATCCCAGGACTTGGAAAAATTTAGCTAACACCCAGGCAAAGCCAGTGCTGCCACAGGGTGTAAAATTTCCGCAAGAGAGAGAAGGATGATGTCTTAGAGGGCTAAAATGTTTTTACACAGATCTGTCATACAACACCTCGGAATGATAGGAGGTCAAGGAATCATAGAATAGTTAAGGGTGGAAAAAAACTTTAAGATCATCAAGTCCAACCCTCAGCCCAGTACCACCACCAGTAAATCGTGTCCCCAGATCACAGAATCTTGGAGTGGTTTGGGTTGGAAGAGACTTCAAAGCCCATTCAGTGCCACCCCTGCCATGGGCAGGGACCCCTTCCACTAGCCCAGGTGGCTCCAAGCCCCGTCCAACCTGGCCTTGGACACTTCCAGAGATCCAGGGGCAGCCACAGCTTCTCTGGGCACCCTGTGTCAGGGCCTCCCCCCCCTCACAGGGAGGAATTCCTTCCCAATATCCCATCTACCCCAGCCCGCCAGCATTGGGAAGCCATTCCCTGTGTCCTGTCACTCCTGGTGAATTGTCCCTCTCCAGCTCCCCTGTAGCCCCTTTAGGCCCTGAAGATGCTGTGATGTCTCCACACAACCTTCCCTTCTCCAGGCTGAACGTTCCCAGCTCTCCCAGCCTGGCTCCATATGGGAGGTGCTCCAGTCCCCTCAGCAACTTCGTGGCCTCCTCTGGACTTGCTCCAACAGTTCCATGTCCCTCTTATGTTGGGAACACCAGACCTGGGCAGTGTATTCCAGGCAAGGTCTCACGAGAGCTCTGTGTAGGTAACTGTGTGTAAATGTAGGTATTGTAGATATAAGAGCTGCTTTCAGTGTCAAGCTCACTAAACCTCTTCGCCTAAATAAGTGAAATAGACAATTTATAGGCAATTAAATTAGCTTTTATCGAAAAGCTGATCTGCAGTTCAAGCATAATTATCAATCCCTTCTCAGAGATTTTCTATTTGGCTTTTTGATAACAGCAATTGAGTTTTGAAATCCACAAGGGCACCAAGAAGTAACCATGCCGTTCATGGGCTGCGCTTTGACTTCTAGTGAGCGCTTGTTGTGAAGCTCTTAAAAAATCATGTTCCTTTATTTCCTACATTTGTTATGCCAGCAAGAGCTCACTGTTCTCTTCAGGATGTCACAGGTAATGCAATAAAGATTATTGAACAGGATTCCAACATTTCCCATCAACTCAAGATAATTTGAAATGCAATTCAGAAGGAAGGTGTAAAAAATAATAAGTGCTTTTTACCAGCTACCTGAATGATCTAAAATAAAGTGAAAGGCACAATATGAAAGGTTTTTCTTTGTTTTGGTTTGGGTATTTTCCAGAATATTGTCTGAAACATAAACAACTCTTGACAGACACCAATGGAGTTAATGTGGGGTTTATTATTTTGTTGACAGTGTTTCAATTTTGTTTTCAAATTACCATTTTGCTCTCCTTTGTTGTGGCTTGATTTGCCTTTGAAATGGCTGCACAGTTTGGAAACATGTAATTGTTGTCTACATTCCAGGGAGGAAAATGTGCAAGAAAAATATTCTCTCTCTGTGCCTTTGAAAGGAAGAACCATAATTAGATTGGTTAAAATCTGGATACTTGCACTGCTTGAACAGTAGAAATGCTTAATTAAAATTCACAGGTGAAATTTGATATAAGAATTGGAATGATTTGGAGAGGTTCACACTACACAGAGGAATATTTAGCATTTAGTACTTTCTGTTTCTTCAACTTAAAAATATAATTTTCGTATCTCCCGTAAAAATTGAAGCTTTCACATCATCCACTCACCAAAATTTCCTTGAAGGACAACCACTACCTGTAACATCCTGGTTTGAGAAGAAAATTAGGCATATCTCAGAAAAAAAGGTCTTATTTCTCATTATTTCTTTGTAATCGTCAGTGAATTAAAATCTCTGTTGTTTGGGGGTTTTTTATTAGCTCAGGAAATCAGTCACAAAGACAAGTAGAACAAATTATTTTATCACTGGGACACGTGGCAAGTTCACTCTGCTGAAAAAAGCCATTTATATATCTTCTCAGAAATGGCATTAAGGAGTGAAGAGGAACTTGTTAGAAACATTTCAAGGTTCCTTTAAAATTCTTTAAAATTCTTTCAAGGCTTTAAATGTTTTCTCTACTAATTTGTTAAGGTCAGTAATACATGAACATTTACTAGTGGGTTTGTTTATCCTATGAAATATATTAATAGAAAAGCTTGTTGTTAATGCATCAGTTGATACATTAAGATAATTAATTACACTAATACATTAATTGAATTATATTGATATCAGAACATGTACATAGATCACTGTAAATTCACAGCTTTTAATGTAAACAACTTTAAGCCAACGAATTTATGCTCAGCTGGAAAATATGTACAACAAAAATCATTTAGCAGTGACAGGTTTAATTGTTATTTATCCCAGCCAAAGTACACGATTACAGTTCAGAATAGTTTCAAAGGTGCTAAAGACACCCCAAAACCAGCTGCTATTTATTAATTATTCGTAGTAGTATTATTTTTAAGTGAATTAAAATGGAAGATGTCTGTTTTGGAAGTGTGGTGGTGGTGCTGGTTTGATGGTAGATCTTGGTGATCTTAGAGGTCTTTTCCAGCCTTAATGACTCCATGATTCAGTAATTTGATGATTCTAAGACTTATACTTGTCCAGAAGAGACGAAACTTTTCCTTTCCCAGGGTCACAGTGCAGAGAGAAAGGGCAGAAGGTTCAGATCTGGCTGAAGCTTCTCTTGACAGCTGCTCTCCCTTAGTGCTGGTTTGAGCTGGAGAAAGCAGATTTAGAATGTTCCAGCAGCACACAAATCATCAGGATGTTCCCATCAGGAAGCTGAGGGAAGGATAATCACATGTTCCTCTGCAGCCAGAATCACTTTTACTTCACCCCACAGTTCCCAGGACGGGGTTGTACAGACAGTCCAAGCCAGAGTGGAGCTGTCACTGTGGGGTGCGTTGTGCATGAAGACATCTCCAGACTTGTCACTTCTTCAGCATTAGAAAAAAGACAAAATAAAAAATGGGTGAGGCAGTCATCTCCCAGGAGCTTATCAGAGGTTACGGGGTAATGTGCTGATATGACCCAGCACGGCTCAGAAAGCTGGGAATGGAGATGATGGCTAAACACCAACCTTAGTGCTGGAGAGCAGAGGGTTTGACCATGGGAAAACAGCTCAGGTCAAGATTCCTGCACAGAGAACAATCTGAGAACCTGAGCTGTCCATGCTGTCCACAGCAGGGGTTCTCTCCACTCCGGAGCTCCCCGTGCTGCCCAGTAACAGTCCAAGCAATGGAATCACAGAGTCCTGAGGCTGGAAAAACCCTCCAGGATCACCAACCATCGACCAAAACCACCACCATGGTCACCACTAAACCCTGTCCTCTATGCCACATCCACACTGTTTCTGAACACTTCCTGGGATTCCACCACTGCCCTGGGCAGCCTGGTCTAAAGCTTGACAGACATTTTGTGAGGAAATTTTCCCTAATATCTGATCTGACCCTCCCCTGGAACAATTTGAGACCGTTTCCTATGGAGGGTGAAGACAGGGGGAATGAGAAAATTTTATGGATCATCTTAAGCCAGCTGGACACAGGAAGATGAATGAGGGGCCAAGAAAGTGGTTAAAAAGATACCAAAAACTTCTCTTTGGATCTGTCCAAATGTTTGATTATTCAATTCAATGAGCAAACAACTGTTTAAGTGAGTCTTACAGAACAAAAATTGAATCCTCGTGTTGCTTAAAATCCACTTTAGGTTTAGTGAATTTGTAGAAATTCTAGTAGGACATTATGTCAATGTCAAAACAAGCAAATTGATTTTTGTTTTCTGTACTATTTTGTTGTTAAAGCAATTTGTTGAATTGAACATGAATTAGCAAATAATTTGATCCACCAGAAGTGACATTTTTGACAAAGCCAATACACATAAAAGAAGGAATTAGATTTTTAATAAAAAAGTGAGGAAAAAATCCAATAGTCACATTATGCCTTTTGAATAATTTGTTTGAACTCTGACTTGTCCTCTTAAGAGCAGGAGGGGAGTTGTTTTTTCTCTATTAGTGGTTAACATTTTCTTTTGTAAAAGCTGCAGCCTCACACTAGTACTTTGTAGGAGGCACAAGGATAGTTTCTGGAAAAATTAAACCCAGCACAATTTCCCTTTTAAGTCTAAATCTTTTCGCACTGATCAACTCAAAGTCACAGAAAAAAAGAATCCTGAATTCTTCTCCAACTATCCATTCCCTTGACTTCACTGTTTTTGGTAGGATATTTATCATTGCCACTTATCTACAGCCAAATGTGCAAAAAATGTGGAAAGAACAGAGGGAGAGAGAAAATTATCTGCTTAGTCTGATCATTGAATTAATTAATTACTTGCACTGGTCCTTTCAGCACATCTATTACTTAAATAATCAATAATTTATGCATTTTTATTCTATAATGCTTTTCTTGGATTTAATATAGGAGCAGCTTTATCTTTTTAATTATTCTGCAAAATTCTTGAGAATTTCAGCACATATCTGTTCTGCATCCTGAGCCTTCCTTCTTTGTGCCTCGGGATTTGATGAGAGCTTCTTGATGCCATAGCAAAAACTTCTCCTGATCTGTACATGAACTGCACCTTGCAGTTATTTCTGCTCATGTTTTCTTCCTTGGTGCCTTCCTGGGTTATTTTTCAGCGGCTGCAGGAATGTGCAAACACTTTACCTGTGCCAGCTGAACAATCTGTTGCAATTTTTTCATCCTGTGCATGGTTTTGCCCTTTTTTTTTCCTTAACCCACATTAGTTTATTTTCTTCAACAGCTATTCGCTTCTCTCTTCCAGAGGACTATAATTTTAACAACCTTTTCTATCTGGTACTACTGAGCACACTGGTACCCACTGCCCTTTTTAACTATTCACACTTAATAGATTCTTTCCCCCAGTGTTCCTTGTGGTGGTTTATTAAGTATTAACTACTTTTCTGCAGTAGATGGCACATGCAAGTCACTGTAGGATTTCTGTTAACAGTTCTTCAGGTTTTCTGCATTCCCTGAAAACATTGGCAGAATTAAAAGCAGGGAAATGGAAAGAAAGAATCATTTTGAAAGATTCCTTCACTGAGGGCAAATCCCCTCACTGAAGCCGTTCCATTTTGACTATCTCCCACCATTACAGACTCGTAATTTTTTTTCCATGAGAAAGAGATGTAAACCTAGATTTCAACCATATTCCATTTCAAGCAAATATGTCTGGCTTACTTAGAACATCTTAAACCCTTTGAGTGAGGTTTTCTTCCCTTTGAGTTTGGTGTTGAGGCTTGCCTTTAAAAAGATTCCGTATTCTACTTGGAGCTGAGGAAATTCCTTTATGGAGCACACTGGGACCTTTATGGATGGGAGTTGCCTGATAAAATAACTCTGAGTTCTGCTGCTGTTCTGAAAACTTGATTTAAAGTCAGTAGGGAAAAGTTATCTTTCGCTGCAGCCTCCTTCGGGAGGGTTTGTGTGGCCTGCAGAGAGCTGTGGATGTTATTGTAAAGGATTATCTGCTACCTGGAGAAGCTACACAACTAAACACATTTCAAGAGCTGTTCCTAGGTTTGAACCGTCTATAATTTCGAAAGATAACTGAATATCTAAGGACATGCCTAGAAGATCAGAGAGGATCTCCAAAGCAGGCCTTACACAAATTATTTGCAATAGCCAGATCAAGCACCTGAATTCATCCCCAGCACCGGGGAAGGGGCTGCTTAGGATTGGAAGGGGCTGCCCGGGGAGGTGTTGGAGTCCCCATTCCTGGAGGTGTCCAAGGAAGGCCTGGATGTGGAACTCAGTGCTCTGGGCTGGGTGATGAGCTGGAGATCAGTCACTCAGTGGTCTTGGAGGGCTTTTCCAACCTCAGTGGTTCTGTGATTCTGAGAATTAATGATCCAAATTCGTTGATATGATATGGCTCCATGTGGGTTTTCTAAGGGCCAGGCTTTCAAAATTAATATTTCTTGGTGAGCCCATTTGATTTTAAGTTGGAGATAAATCTGATCTGAAGATTTTCAGTGAAAGTGAAACCACTGAAGTTTTTTTTTGAAATAACCTCCCTCAATACTTCACTCAAATTAGTACCAAATTGATCAGCTGGACAGTGTCAATGCAGGCACGTAATCATTTCTGAGCAAACTGCAGACTGGCAGCTGCAAGAGCATCTTCCCTCAGAAATGGCACCTTCAACACAGAGCCACAGAATCACGATCACAGAATCAGAATCACAGAATATTTTAGGTTGGAAAAGCCCTCCAAGACCAACCATTTCCCCAGCACTGCCAAAGCCACTATTAACCCATTTCTCCAAGTGTCACCTCTACACGTCTTTTACATCCTTCCAGGGATGGGGACTCCACCACTGCCATGGGCACTTGTGCCCGGGGCTGACAACTCTTTCTGTGATAAAATTTTCCCTGAGCTTCAATCTAAACCTCCCCTGGCGCAACAGGATAAAGATCAAACTTTTAATGACACTGAGCTGCACTTGGAATGCTGCTAATACCTACCCTTCTTGTGCCTTTTCCAGCTATAAATCAGTATTTCCTGGGAGCCTGCTTGTCTGACTGTGACATTTGGTCTGTACGCAGATCAGGCTTGGGACATTCAGTAACTCTCCTGATGACACAAGATGGATTTCTTGATGTCCAGGGAATCGCACTTCTGGGGAAATGGATCTTTTTTAGCATTGTTCAAGCCAAGATATCAGTGGTCTCAGAGGGAAGCTAATTTGAGTTTAATTCCCCAATACAATAAACAGTGCTCTGTTTATTTTCTATAGTAAAATTCATGTTTAAAGTGCTATACATTTTTGTGTTTTAGTATAGATGTAAATATGTACAGGAATTTTAAAAGAAGGTATTAATATGTATTGGCACATGTACTGGCACAGGGTGCCCAGAGAAGCTGGGCAGTGCCCCTGGAAGTGTCCAAGGAAGTGTCCAAGGCCAGGTTGGGTGAGGCTTGGAGCAGCCTGGGCTGGTGGAAGCTGTCCCTGCCCATGGCAGGGGGTGGCACTGGATGGGCTTTAAGATCCCTTCCAACCCAAACCGGTCTGGGATTCTGGGATTCCATGTAGATATTCACATTTGCAGTTCAGGAAGCTTTCTAAAATGTTACTATTTATGGCTCTTAGCAAAAGAATTTCATAGTTTTGCTGCTATTCTCCTCACTTAGAAAATACAAATGGAAATAACAATACGGAAAGTACAATATTGTAAGTTGACTCTTTTGCATTTTCCTTCCTTCTAGAATCTTCCATCAAAGTGCAAAAAACCTGAGAAATGATTTTCAGCTCCTTCAAGGTTTCCTCACAGGAACCATTTACTTTTATTCTTAATCTTCCCTACTTCACAAAATACAAGAGCTTTTCTCATCATAAAAAGAGAAATCTGCAACTCTCAATTGCCTGATTAACCTCTGAGGCTGGATTTTAATACTCTGAAAATATCATTGATAATTATATCCTTCAAGATTACATTTTCATTTTCTACATTGAAGTCTTTTTAACTTAAACCTGTAGGATTAGATCATGTGTTTTCCAAAACTAATATAGTGTGGTTGATAGTATCCAATGGAATATTATCAGGGAAATGGAAAATGAAAACAGGGAATATCTGAGCATGGATAAGGGTGAAGTCCCAGTAACATTTTATGAGATAAAATGTATTCTCCCCTATTAACTATTATTATACACAGACACCGATGAGACAATAAGAAGGTTCATCTTTTAAAGACAGTGGGAGCATTCAAGATTTATAGAATTAGCAATTAACCACCGTCCAAATTCAAATAATTTATATGAACAACTCCTTGAACACTAATACATGATGCACAAATTGAAAATCACTGATGTCTTTGTCGCTGATCTTCTTATAGAATTAATTAACCTGGGAATTTTTTATTGTTTGTTTATTGGGGGGTTTGTGCACACAGTATAGAAATTATGAAAAATTAGTCCATGACTGCAAGAAATATTTCTTCAGCCTGATTTCTCAAGCAACAGGTGTTTTTTTGATAAATGATTGGGGATCTAATGGAAAGTTCTTAAAAGTAACTGTAAAAAATTGTAAGTAACCTTACTAGGCTATTTTTGTACATCATGGTAGAATAGTTTTGTTATTCTACTGTGTACATCTGCAATACAGAATATTAAACTTTGATTATTTTCACTACTTGTCCAATCTGTAGATAATTATATGGTTAGTACAATGATTTCTACAGCAACTTTTACCCCCAAAATTAAATGCAACCATGTGCTCTATTACTTAGTCATTTTAACAACTGATTTGAATTTAATTTAATCTTAAACTGCACAATGTGCTATATTCATTACACTTTTTAATTTCTTGTGTTTTCTGCAATTTAGATTTTAATATTACAGCCTGTACTCTGTAATGAGTTTTCATGCTTTTTTTCAGCAAGGGTGTTATGATAAGTAATGAAAATCGACCAGATGGCTTTTTATCTCGAGACCTCAATCCAGCAATTCCTGACATGTAATTAATTTCATGTATGTATGACCACACCACTCTCAGAAAGAGCTCAAGTTTTCCTTGGAGCGTCTTCAGGCATCCCAGCTTCCTGTTATTTCTCCCTTTAGAAGGACACTGATTTTCCAAAGGTTTTCCATCGGATCTGCCGCCCCATGGCAGCAATGGCTGACTGGGAAGCGCAACAGGCTCAGGAATTGGGTCGTGTGGGTCAGGAAAAAGCATCCAGCAGCTCAAATATTTCCTCTGTTGTTTATCAAAATTGCACTTAAGGACTAAAGAGAGCGTGAAGAGCACAACTCCATAAATGCCATCAATTTGCAGATTACTGCAGCTGCTGTGTGGCTGTAACATGGTGCGTGCTACAAACTCTCCTTAATCTTGGTGGAAACCTCATAGAAAACGTCTTGGAAGTACTCAACGTGAGTCAACCCAAATTTTATGTGTTGTATATTTTCCCTGGAATCAGAGAACTAAAATAAATAACTAAAAAAGTTCCTGAAAATACACACAGTACAATTCCCTTGTGTTGGGAGTAAACCAGAGAAATGCTGGAAAACTTGCCAAAGTGTAAGAAAGTGAGTATGAATTGTTGGCACTTTACTTTTTTAAAAATACTGCCTGTTTTTTCTCTTTCACAAAGAAACATCAGCAGCTGCAGACAGCACACTTAAACACCTAATTACTGGGTGATCTATTTGTGATTGGTAATGAAAAAATAAATATACAAAAGATCCTAAAAATTTATTGGGGTTATTTTTCATCCAGAGGAAGCAAAAGGATTTGAAATACACATTATAACCTTGATCATTTACAGAAAGAGGGTGTCATCTTTCTTGGAATTGTGGATTAAGATGCAGATTTTTTTGGCAACAGCTGCTCAGTGACAAAGTGGGCCCTCGCAACTCACGGCAGATGAAAGCTTAGAAATTATGAATTTTGCTTTCCTAACTTCTGCAATTTGATTTACGATGGTTCATTTTGTTTAAAGGGATAACGCCATAGTTAGAACTCCATAATAAACTTTTGTGCAAACATATCAAGGGCTAGTTTAAAATACGTATTTTGTGATTCTAGAGATCAGCAGTGGGAACTCAGAATTCCATTTGATCCCACACAACCAACTGTATTCTTCACATGGTTACGAAGACAAACGATAGCTAAACATCATTTTTTCTTCCTGTGAGATGGGAAAGGACACAGAGCAGGTAGAGGGCTGGATCTCCTACTTTGTGTGTATTGTGTGCAATACCAGAAATAGTAAAATATCAAAATGATCTTTTTTTTCCCCCCTAATAGCTCTGGATTCTGGTAAACAGGTTGTTGCCATGTGACATCACACAAAGCAACTGCTTCTTAATATCAAAGTACTGACAGCACATTTTATTGCTGAGCTTCACCATCTGGGAAGTTTTTCTCCTCTAGTTGTCATTGAGGCTAGTGGCAGTTTTTAATATATTTATTTATTTGTGCTGCCATGTGGTCACTGTTGCAAATTTTCTGTATCAGCCCCTCAGGAGCACAGGGTGCCCAGAGAAGCTGTGGCTGCCCCTGGATCCCTGGAAGTGTCCAGGGCCAGGTTGGATGGGGCTTGCAGTAACCTGGGCTAGCAGAAGCTGTCCCTGCTCATGGCAGGAGTGGCACTGGATGGGCTTTAAGGTCCCTCCCACCCAAACCATCCTGTGACTCTGTGGTTCTATTAAACCTTAGAGCTTTCGCTCCCAAATTCCCTGGCGTCTGTCTTTCAGAAAGGAGACATTAATTTTGCACTTTGCCTTTTTCCAAAAAGGACAAACAAATATCTGCAAGCTGATCCTTCAGGAGCGGGAAGCACAGTGCAGAGGACAGCATGGAATCCCAGAATAATTTGGGATTAAAGGAACCTTAAAGCCCATCCAGTGCCACCCCCTGCCATGGCCAGGGACACCTTCCACTAGCCCAGGTCGTTCCAAGCCCCATCCAACCTGGCCTTGGACACTTCCAGGATCCAGATGGGAAGGCTGAGTGCAGTGAGCCGTGGTGAGGGCAGGGCTGACCTTGCAGAACTGGAATCACTTTGGAGGTCTTCCTTCTGAGCTGAGTTGCAGTCCCAGGCCATGTAGCAAAGACGGGGAATCAAAAGGGTCAGTTTTCTGCAGGAACAATGTAATCATGGGTTAACCCCCAGAGATCTCCCTTCTGCCGAAGCTTCCTGTACACAAACTACAGGCATGGCAAGGAAAGAAGGGTATCAGAAACTCTGCTGCTCAGGAAACCGAGATTTCAGCAAATCCCCTGCAGCCATGGGATATGCTGAGAGGATGACAGCAATTCTGGGCCTGGAAGTGACACCAGGGCTCATTTTTGTACCTGTCCTACTTTGCTTGAGCCTTTTATTCTGCACTGGCTTAGTGCTGACAATGAATTGTATGAGGCATCTGCCACGGATCAAGAATATCTGATGGAAAACAGGGACAGTTTCATGTTAACAAGTGCACTTTGAATTCCTGCAACTTATATTCTCTTTTAATGCATAAGGAGATGTGGGGTTTTTCCCTTTTCATTCTAAGGGAAACAATGTAACCCTTTATATGCATAAATATTTTGCATAGTTGGCATGCACCCTTACAATTTAAAATGAGCATTTCACATATTATTTTCCGATTCAATTACTGATAATTCTGACATATTTCTTTTCTTTAATGGGATAATCCCTAACATCTCCCCGTGATGAAGACACATTCACCTGCACTAACTTAAATAAATTCCTTCCCATTTATTCTTTACCCTTTCCTTCCCTCTTCACTGAAATTTTCCTGCTTTAAAAAATTCCTTAAAATTATTTAAGTGCATTTGTTATTGTTCTTGCAAGGAATCAACACACACAAAACATGTTTTTCCCTGTGATTGTAACTTCAGATTTTATCCAGGATATCAGTTTGTGAGCAGTCAGGTTCACTTGGAGCTGTCTTAACTCTGCAATCATTTATTGCTTGAACAGATTTCCAGTTTTTATGTTAGAAAGCAGCTACTTCTCCAGGAGAGCTTCCCATTCCCCACATTTTTCCTCCAGGAAGGCGAGCAGCTGAACTGAAGCCTGAGTATGGCAGTCAGTATTTACATGTATTTAGAAATCTGCCTCTTGTAGTCATTTCCCCAGCAACCACAATTTATCCTTATTTATAGCCACCCTAAATATTTAAATATTCATGAATATTACTATTTAAATATGAATGAATTAACTTGCTGGCTCAACATGTATTTGTAGGATGAGGAATTACAACAGAAGAAATCAAAGTATTCTGTATCAAGGGACTGTTCCTGTGTGTTTTCCTTCCTTGGTAAGGAAATCCCAGAAAAATCCCAAAAATGGAGCTGGCCTGTGAGTCTGCAGGCGGCAAAATCTTGGCATGAGGAGTATACACAGTGTGGAAATGGTCACATAACTGAGTCTGTGTGACAGATTAGAGTTAAATCCCCTTCTAATTAACCTTAAGAGGGCTCAGGCTGTGATGAACTTTAAAAGCACCACAGCAAATAACCAAACTGGGTTGGGTTTTTTTGTTTAGTTGGTTTGGGGTTTCCTTGTTGTTTTGTTTCTTTGGGGTTTTTTAAAAATTTTATTTATTTATTTTCCCATTCAGCAACTGTGGAATTTCTCAAAATCACAGAAGAATGCTGGGACAGGAGCTGGGTTTTGTAATGAAGATTTATCACAAGAAGTACAGGATTGCTTACTCAGAGGTGTGAGAATTCCTGACATTAGATTTATTGAGGGTTACATATTATGAATAAAAGTGTGATTATTATGATTGGTTTACCCGCATGAAATTATTCTTTGGAATTGTTTCTGTTTATTAGCATAATAAACCCATGAAGAAAAGAATGAATCCCTTCGATACTTTATAGTGTGCTAACATTTTTATGCCTTATCATTTCTGAAAACTCTACCCCAGCATTATAGAATGGAAATATTTATAATTTTGTCCTGCGTTTCTTTGTTCTTATGGAGAAGAAATAAAATTAGGATCTTCTTTTCTTCTTTTAACAGAAAATTGTCAATACAGGAGAACAAAAATTGTATTATCCATTTTTTTAAGATTAGGATCTGGAACTCTTCAAATTTTAGGAATATTTTCAGAAGTTACTTCTTTTCCAGGTAGCTGTTCTCTCCCAGCCTTTGCAGCTATCTCATTTCATACAGTTCACTCTCATTCAAAATCAGGAAACACAAATTTTAACACATTAAACCCACCTAACATGGCTATAAACAAACGCAGGGTGCAGTTTACAACACATGTGAACCAAGACTAACTCTACTCATTCAAGTTCCCTCACTGAAAGATTTTGTTGTCTTCTTTAAATCTTCGTATGTCACATGTGATGAAAAAAAAAGATAAAACACTTCAAATCTTATCTGATTTTCCCTACATTTCTCTAAGTTTGCAGATTTTCAGTATAGTCTCAAATATCTCAAATATAGGAAGATATAAACAAGCCTGACACAAAAGGAAAAGTCAATAGCCATGAGGGTTTAAGCTCCCATAATTAGCCAGCACCATGGAAGCTAATCTGGCAGAGATAATAATTATAGAAGGCAATACCTGCTCCCTTTGTTCAATTATTTCAGGCAAACAGAAAAGGTTTTTACCGGGGAGAAATAATTTTAAACTGTTCCATTTGGAATGATTTCTCGCAAGGAACAGGGACAGGAGGAGAGGGAATGGCCTCAAGCTGTGCCAGGGGAGGCTCAGGTTGGACACCAGGAGGAATTTCCCCATGGAAAGGGGGCTCAGGCCTTGGCAGGGGCTGCCCAGGGAGGTGTTGGAGTCCCCATCCCTGGAGGTGTCCAAGGAAGGGCTGGAGGAGGCCCTCAGTGCTCTGGGCTGGGGACAGGGGGGGGATCAGGCACAGGTTGGACTCAATGGTCTGGGAGGCTGCTTTATCCTGATTGTGGAGCTCTGGGGTGTGGAGCTCTGAGCTCCTGGGGTGTGGAGAAGGTCTGAGAGCTCTGACTTTTAGAGTTACTTTGGAGCTGCTCAGGGGAAAAGATTGCTCTCTCAGGACGTGTTTGAAAACACCCTCTGTTCTTCGAATGTCTTCCTGAATTCATTGTCTAATGTTTAGATTTCCTGGGGCCAGCTCTGCCGGCTCGTTTGGAACTGTGATGTCCCCCAGGCACACTTCCTTTGATTATGTTGGGAAAAGTGGCAGGATCTCACCTGTGGGAAGAGCTTTATCCAGTGATGCAGGCAGCTGAGGGTTGTGAATAGCAGAGGTAAAATATGAGGGCCAGAAGACTGCCCAGACTTAATTCTCTTCCAGAAGGAATAGGATTCCTTCAGATTTCATAGATTAATGCATGAAAACTTTTAGCCTTCCTTATGATAGGAGTCACATATACACAGAATTTTACTGGGCACAACATGGAATTGTGTGGATCCACATTTCCATTGTAGGAACAGTACCAGGGAACAGAGAGAATTCCTTTTCAGTCTGAAGATTAAATGGAAATACATTGAAGATGTTTCCTGTGAGGGGTGTCCTGAATATTTTTATCCAACATCTGGCTGTGTTGTAAAAAGGGAAGAGCTAATCCATGAAATTCTTCTCTCCAAAGATGAAGCTGTCAATTAAATTTCCAATTTAAAATTCTATTAAGGAATTTGAAAATGGAGAAACTTTGTATGAGCTCTTGAAATTTTACAGCACCTACACAGCACTTTTAAGAAGCATCAGTAATCAGAAATCCTCATATTCCTCATCAGTTTGACATAAAATAGAGGGATTTTATATAAAAAACAAACCCAAAGCAGTTCTATATTGCAACGTGATACAAAACCAAAATTTCCCAAGGTTCTAATTTTCACTGTCTGAATTTTGACATTGGATGTAGATATATTAACTGTTCACTATGACTGATACTCCAAGTCAAATGAAATAGCCTAGAGCAGAGAATTTCAAAACTCCAGCCTCAGCTCCCAAAAAAATTATTCTTATATTATAATGTTCTAAACTAAATAATGTACATCTCCTTTTTTTCTTGCATTTTTCTATGTGGGGTTTGTTCTATGTTCCATGATTTTTCTAGTAGTCTGTCAAAAATAAATTTATGAAATAAAAAATCAAGCCAGTATTGTGTAGAACAATAAATACTCTCTTTGTACATAGCTACAACAGTTTCAGAGACATTTAACATTTGTATTTTTAAAGAGTTTGCTGGAGATGGGTCTTCAAAGGAGGAGTCATTTAAGAACTTGTGTTGTTTACCTAAAATGTGCCAAAATGTAAATATACTAAAAAATAGCTCATTTAAGAAAAATGAAATTTCAAACCCATGAATACAAAAGTAGCTTAGAGGAGCTCAGCCACATGACTGAGTATTCTTAACTTGAACACCTTAGGAAAGATATCCCTAAAGAGATAAGGAGGTCCTATTAGGTGGGATTATAATGTTTTTTAAAATAAGGTCACTTTCAATTCTGAAAAGATGAAGAGAGAGAAAACAGCTGAACTCTATCAGTAAAATTTTATCAAAACCGGGCAGCTCTGGAGTTTCACACAGCATAAACAGAAAGGCAAGAATTTTATGGTCCTGTGATTATCTTCTTGTAACACCAGCCAAACCTTTTCATAGTTCTCTGACTCATCACAGAAAAAGTGGGATTTCAATGAGTCTGTGGAACTGAAATGGTTGGCTGAGTTTGATGAATAAAACAAAAAGCTCTGGATGAAGGAGACTGAAGTGAAACAGCCTCCCTGGACTTCCAAGGTTTCTCTGCAAGCAAGGTCTCTCATTAAAGGGTTTTGAATCCCTTACAGTGTCAGTCATCAAGGAGATGGATGAGAAGATAAGGCCCATCACAAAGAGAATCAAACAGCAGCTCGGGTTTTGCAGTTCAAGGTGATGGTTACTGGTGCCTGTGGTTTCCAGCACATCCCTAAAGAAACTGAACAGGAGGATGAGTGGTGCGGGGACAGGCTGAGGGACACAGTTCCCCTTGCCAGGTTTGACCCTACAGACAGAAACACATCCCCCCAGGGGACACAGACTGTGTCACCTCAGTGGCCCCTCAGTGGGGCTGATGCAGTCTGGGGGTTGTCTCCAAGCTTGTTCTGTCGGGTTCATCCCTCTGTTCCTGTTTCCCAAGTGACAATATCTCCGATCAGATAAACTCACTGGAATGAGCCTCCTCCTCCCAACCTCCTCAACTGGTGTGATTCACCAAGATTGTTCTGCCTCCCTACCATTTGTGCCACATTTGTGTCCCTGTCGTGTTTTGTTGGTGGCTTCTTCCTTTTCTTATTGTCCCTTTTTACATCGAAAAAGGTCTTTGGCCTGATGCACATAAAAGAGCAGATGCTCCCTTTCCATGGAACTTGACACAGTCCTCTTTTGGCTCAGGAATCCCCTGGAGCTCACACTTATCCTGCAGCTTCTTCAGGCATCAGTTTGGTCACATGGAACACAAGATCTGAGAGGAGAAAAGACTTTGATTTTGTTCCACTGTGGCCATTTTTACAGCCAACATACAGCAAGTGATAAAATGAGGAGTTCTTGGTCAGAGAGCTGGAGAACAGAACCCACAGACTTGATTTGGGGCTGACGTGTCCAGTTTATTCCCCTGGTTCAGCCAAAAATGTGAAATGTTGTTTCTTGGCACTTCTTTTTCAAGAAATCTGGTGTTCAACACTCTGTGTGATGACAATAGAATGATATTTGCTTTCTAGAGAACATTTTTCTTCCACGCCCTCCTCACAGTTTGTTATTTCTTCCAGTTTGTAAACAAATCATAGCAAAGCATTTTTTTAAACTCATCTGAATAAATCCTGCAATGGAGAATTAAATGCTTTGTGCCCAAACCCACGATCAGCTAAAAAAGAGAGAAGCTCATTCAAACCCAGCAGTGTTATTATCAGATGATAATTCTGCTTTTAATAAAATCCCTCCCCTATTCCACACTGTTTCAGCCAATGAGGAACGTGCCAATTCTAGACTAAAAAATTAGTGGATTTTCACCAAGTAGGAAATGTTGTCTCACAAAAGAAGTTCTAGAATTTAACACACCTGGATGCCATTGCTACATAACACCATGTAATTCTAGCTCCAAAAGCTTTACCTGTGAAGGTTCTAGAAATACTAACCTTTGGAGGTAAATAATGGCCAGAACAGAGCATTTTACTGAAAAATAGGCTCTTCTTCCCAAACTGAGAGGCACCAGAATTACCCACAAATAAATTGGACCAATCCTTTGACAAATTGTTTGAGGAAAACCAGAAATATAAACTGGTGATGGGAGAAATAAGGGAAAACGGATGTTCTGAAAAGGATTCCCGAGGCCTTTGGAGCACTGAAAGACAACTTATTTCTAAGTAGGGGTCTGGTTAAAGACTAATCCTTTTCCAGGTGTTTTAGTCTCCCTTCCTCTCTTTGTTGTCATACTTCCATCGCCATTTCCCAAGACTCCCCATCAATTGGGGCTGGAGAGAACAAAAGAATTCAGACTTCCAAAATGAATCCATTGAGATAAAGAAGCATCTTTTTGACAGATGAATGACCTGGTCCTAGTTCGAATCTCAGTTATCCCTGGATTTTTATCTTGTTGTAATATTAATTTTTTTTTCCTAAACTTTCGATACTGATCACCACCTGACTTAGGTACAGCATCGGATAAAGCAGCATAAAAAAGAGGCCTTAGAAACACAAATGGAAAAAAAGAATTTACTTTACTTATCAAAAGATAGAATTAGTCAGGAAACAAATTCAACAGGACAAACCAAAACTAATAACATGTTTAAACCTAGGACTGGCTGAAGCTAAAATCAAAAGGGATTTTTACTCCTTTATAACATCTTCTTTAAAGCATAATTTGTGTCAGAATTGGCAATTGACCAGCACTTTCTTTTATGTCAGAAGGAAAGGAATGGGCTCCTGTACAAACAAGGATATTCAGAGCTAGCTAAAATAAAGAGTATTCTGTGGTTTTGCATTCATGTGCATTATGTATTCAGCAGTGAATCCTTTGTCTCTCTACCTTTATTCCTTCACATAATAACAGCATTTTGCTCAGATCATTTTGATAGATTATACAAAATCTCGTTGCATTTGCAGACTGAAAAACAAATTGAAGAAAAGTGCTTTTTTAAGGAAAGTATCTATTAGATTTGCTTCAATCTCCATGAGAATTATTACCAGGAAACAAAGAACATCAATACCTCTCTTTCTTCTTATCCCTCTCACTCCATCTCTTTTACTACATAAGGAAATAAATGAAAAATACTGCTAAGTTTTGGTCTTGCCATTGGTTACCGGAGGTTTCAAGGAGAGAGACTGTCAAACCTTCCACCACCCATAACCTCTCTCCTTATTAAAGCCACAGAATCGAGGGACACCTAGATATGAAATGAGATAAAGAGACTATTGCTAAAGCCTAAACAATCAGCCAGGTCATTTGTTAATGAAAGTACAACCCCAGTTCTTCCTCTGTCTTTGAAAATACTATCCATCTTCAGGCTGTATAATTTTAAAGTTGTGTTCATCTTAAAATAATTGGTTTGAATATTTCATATGAAAAGTAGGAAACATCTCCTTAATGAAAGAAAGGAATTTGCAAGAGATAACATTGCCATTAATGAAGTCTAATTAGAGATTCATTTAAAAAATAATCTCCTGTGCTAATTTATCAGGGAAGGCTAATAGAGTTCTAACTTGGGACAAAAATAGTTCTTTGGAGTTTTATAAATGTTCTTGTCTAGGTTAACTATTTCTATTATCCACAACAAAAAACAATTAGTGTGTTAGAATTCTGACTGTTAAATAAAGAAAATTATTATGTTGTGCATTATTTTTTGAAAGTTATTTTTGTGAGGAGGGTTGTCGCATTTTCCACCATTGCAGGTTTTGAAATAAAATACTTTAACTTTTGTTCACATTTGAGACATCCAATTATTCTCCCTTAATTTCTATTGATATAGAAGATTCTATATTTCTTTACAGATGACAGGGATTGGTCCCATAATGTATAAAGCCAATTTAACTTTGTTCCCAGTGTTTCATCTTCCACATTGGCTTGGTGACAAAACACCATTTAATTCTCAGATTTGGGCTGCTGGAATTCTCTGCTGCCCTGGGCTGTGGCTCTGCCCAGGCCTAAGAAAAGCCAAGCTCAGTTAGAAGGTAACATCTGCTCTTTGCTAAGTGAACATGGTAGAGATTGCTTTAAAAAGCCCTCAAGATTAAAGAGAAAGACCAGCCTGTCTTAGGTCAAGGGGCACTCGGGATGGGATAGGATTGGAGACCAGGAGTATCAGAGGAACAAGGACGAGTGGGGGAATGCTGGGACCCAGTGAAAACCAGCTATCCCCAACTGATCCACTTCCAGAAAAGGGTTGGATTAGCCCATCCAAGGAGAAGGATTCCTCCCAGAAGAGACAGGAGACCTGAAATCTGAAGTGAAGTGTCAGCTCCAGGTCCTGGGGCTTCTCTTGGGATGTCTGAGGTGCAAGGGAAGAATGTGCAAGGAGAGTGTGTAAAAGTCACTGTGAGGTTGTGGAGGTGGATGGGACTTCATATGGGATATATGGATGCCCCTGAATCCCTGGAAGTGTCCAAGGCCAGGTTGGATGGGGCTCGGAGCACCCTGGGCTAGTGGAAGGTGTCCCTGCCCATGGCAGGGGGTGGCACTGGATGGGCTTTAAGGCCCCATCCAACACAAACCAGTCTGGGATTCTGGGATTCTCAGAAAATGGACCAAAGGTGGAAAAAGGGAGGGATCAAGGTGGTTTGGCAGGACCAAAGGTGGGAAAAGAGAGGGGTGAGGGGTTCCAAGGGATGATCTGAGGGTGAGGAGGTTGCAGGAGAACATGCTTCTGTTCCTAAGCCCTATATCCTATATCCTAATAGGATATCCTAACCTATATCCTCACACATTCCTCTCTCTGCTGCCCAGGTGGCTGTGGAGAGTGAGCTGGGGTGAGCTGGAAAACCTCAAGCTGAATCAGCCAACAAGTCTGAGAGCCAGTAGCTGGAGTGGGACCACAGACAACCAGTGCTGTAGATCCATCAAGAACACGGAACCCTGGACAAGCTTTTGGAGGGTGTTTGGGTGGTTAAAGTGCTGCTGAATCAATGGTGAAGGTGGCTAAAAGCTGGGTGGTGACTGGGGCTGGTAAAGGCACCACTTTCTGCCTGAAGGGACCCGTGTGTCTGGTCATGCCCACATTTATCCTGGGGATGTAGGTGGGAGCCTGCTGGGAGAGGGGGTTCAGCTGATCTGGGAACTGGGACTCCCAGCAGGATTGTGTCTCCCTGGAACTGCTGGGCTTGGCACCCTCTAACACCACTCGGGAGCCTTCTTTGATGTGACAAATTACTGTGATTAGAGATCTCCTCAGCCTGGCTGCTGTTTTCGGAATAATTTCCATAATAATACTGTCTGGCAAACAAAAGAAGGAATACTTGAACATCCTATTGATTATTCCTGTCTGTTCCTGAATTATCTTCTCTAATGGGCTTGGAGATTCTTTGTGAGGTAACAGATTTGGGATATGATTAGCTGATTATAAAGAAAAGAATTATAAACAGCCTCCTGCGGAATAGAAAATGGATTTCATGGAGCATCAACGTCTTCATTCTAGGGGGGAAATTTGCAGGTGAATAACTTTTGTTGCAATATGAAGGAAATGGAGAAAAACATCCTCTGGGATCTCATTGAATTGGTGTCTGAATGCTCAGGTGAGCTATAGATCTGTGTATTTTAATTTATATCTCCATATTCCAATTGGATGGGGCTTGGAGCACCCTGAGACAGTGGAAGGTGTCTCTGCCAATGGCAGGGGGTGGGACAAGAGGACTTTTAAGGTCTCTTCCAACTCAAAGCATTCTGAGATTTTATATTTATGTAGATATTCATCACATAGGGTGAATAATTATTTTAAACAGGAAAATATTATTCCTTCCATACTTACATACTGGGGTTTGGTTTGTTTTGTAATTTATATGCTTCTTTTTAATCTAATATTGTGCTAACAGTTGTTTTCAGTACTACATATAATTCAAGCTTAGGACCAATCTTACTACAAATTTTCAAATGATGGTTCTGCTGCAACACATTGGTAAATTAGAAAGGATATGCACCACTTACCCCTTTAAAACACCTGCTTAAATGCCAGATTTTCACTTTTAATTTCTCTTTTAATGCCATTGCCGTAAAATTAAGATACCCACAAAACAGTTTCCTGGTTCAACCCTTAGAAACTTATTTTATCTTCATTAGATGGGAAATTATGAGACGGCTGGAAATCCATTTAGGGAATAAAAACTGAATTCTATTGAAATTCTTCTTTCCCTGTAGCTTATCTCTCAAAATATTGTCCCCTCTGTGATGCCTCCAGAGCAGTTTGTTTGACTTAGGGCGCAGTGAGAGCACGGTTATTGCTGTGCAGCACAGCTACAGCAGAGCTTGTTTTACTGAAATATTCTTGAATGGGTGTGTGGGCCGGCAGTACAGGGCCCTGCAAGGGACACTTGCACACCCTTACTTCTGCAAAGGGCAAACTCACCTAGAAATCAGTCACCAGCAAATAATCAGCTGCCAAAATGCAGAGTTTAAGGTGTAGTAATAGACTATTAAACCATTTTATTAGCCAGCATATCTTCCATAATCCGCTTCGGCGTCTTCTTGCCATTCATCTTCCAGAGAGTTTTGTATTTTCTGGTCTCCAAGTTTTGACTCTATTACAGCCAAATAACTCAATAAGAAAGTCCTGGATCAGGTGTCAGACTGCAGCACAAGGGAGAGCAGGAACATCCTCATCCTTCCAGAGAGAGAATCCTGGAATGGCCTGGGCAGGAAGGGACTTCAAAGCCCATCCAGTGCCACCCCCTGCCATGGGCAGGGACACCTTCCACTGTCCCAGGGTACTCCAAGCCCCGTCCAACCTGGCCTTGGACACTTCCAGGGATCCAGGGGCAGCCACAGCTTCTCTGGGCACCCTGTGCCAGGGCCTCCCCACCCTCACAGGGAACAATTCCTTCCCAACATCCCATCTAACCCTGTCCATTCCCCCTTGTCCTGTCCCTCCATCCCTTGTAAATTGTCTCTCTCCATGTTTCCTGTCAGCTCCTTCAGGCCCTGCAAGGCCACACTGAGGTCACCCCAAAGCTTCTCTTGTCCAGGCTGAACAATCCCAGCTCTCCCAGCCTTTCCTCCCAGCAGAGCTGCTCCATCCCTCTGACCATCCTGGTGCCTCCCCTGGACTCTCTCCAGCAGCTCCACATCCTTCCTGTGCTGGAGACCCCATATAAACTTGCTCTGGCCTGCCGGACTCTGGAGTCCACTTAGTAGAGGAAAACTTTGCAGATCCCAGCTGTTAATCTCTACCTGAGGCCCTCTTGAGGATTTGAGCAGCTCGTGGTGTCTGCCTAAGACAGGAATTAAGTCACAAATGCTCTCTTCTGCCAGTCATCGGAAGGGGCTGCCCAGGGAAGTCACCAGCCCTGGAATGTGCTCAAAAAACCTGTGGATGTGGCACCTGGGGACGTGACTTAATGGGGAACATGGTGCTGGCTGGACTTGGTGATCTCAGAGGTCTTTTCCAACCTTAATGATTAATCATGCTGCTGTTCTGAAGGGTGGGGACAGAAAGGAAAAAGTGTTGCCAAGTCAGTGAAATTTTAAGAGAAAAAGAGAATTAAAATAGGTTTTGGTCTCTCCAAAGCAGTACCAGTTGTTACATAAGCCACGCATAGCTGGTATTCAGCAAACATTAGAGACCAAAGTGCAGCCTTGTTTTGAGTTGCATGACTAACATCTTCCCTAAATAATTACACAAAGTGAAAGGAAACCCTCAGCTCTACCACTGTTTTGTAATTTCTTCAATGCCAAAGACATAATAACATCACAAAACAAGACATAAAACAGGACATGCCAAAGACATAAAAGCTCATAAAAATAGCATAATTCTTAAAGCTGCAAATTCAAACTAAAATAGCCTGAAGAGACTGCTCAAAAAACACTGGCTCCCGTCATTTTCCTGTACCGCAGTCCATAAGTCATTATTAACCTTGGAAGAAGCATATCAGGAGTTCTGTTAGCAGAAGAATGAGCAGCACATGGGCAAAATGCTGGGGGAGAGGGGTTGGGTTTGTATGGAACACAAAATGTTGGTGGGGGGGCTCAAATGGGTATTGAAATATGAACTTTAACTCCAATTCTGTTTTAATTAAAATAATAATGGTTAATGCAACAAAGAAACAGCGGGTTTTACTCAAGCTGATCATATTCTTCCTCAAGGAGCTCATTTTTGAATATGTCAGGGAGGATCTAATGGAAAAAGGTAGAACATTGTTCTCTAACTCACCCCAATTTGCAGCACTTTGAGAAACAGCTTCTTCTGCCAATCTTTTTCTTTCAATGGACATCCAGGACAGAGAGATGCAGGGCAGAGTTTCAATCCAAAATCTTTGTTCCTAAATACTGAGAGAGAAATATTTGCTTCAGGTTGCGTCAGACTCGTGACAGAACAACCTCTAACACGTGAGTTTAAATTTGGATATCTCTCATGTCTCAGGTTCACAGTAGGGAAAAATGTTTTAAAGATTTGCAAGGATTGCTGGGATGTCTGCAAGGACTCTTGATTTAGGATTGCTTGATCAAGAGATGATTTTTTCCTAAGCTGTCTAACAGCAGCTCTCTTGCTCCTTAATTAAACACAGTGGAATAAAAAATCATCTGGACTCTCTAATTGTTGTCCACTTGTAAATAGTTTTGATGTCCTTCACTGAAGTCTTGTTGTTGATCTTTCTTCGGTGGCAGAAAAATTTAATTTTTTTTGGCAAATAACAATGTAGCTTAATGAATCAGCCTGACTTGGGATTCATCAGTTACTTTCCCACCACAACCTTTACTATTTTCATGTCTTTAAGCAAGTCAGGTAATCTCTCTGTTTTTCTACCTCCTTTATTTACACATTGAGAGTAAGACTCATTGCAGATATATTTGTGCAGTGTTTATGAATCTGATTCATTGTAGGAACTATTATACAGTTTGAATCACAAGGGAAAATGACTAAATTACAAAGTAAATTACCTTCAGTTACCAAATAAGCGTGCTATTTTCTCCCAAATGTGAAAGATGCAGTTATTAGCAGAGGAATCTCTCAAATGTATCATTTATTGGAAAGGCAGAAAGTTTCTTGTTAAGAAAGAAACTACTGCAAATATAGACAGGCTATGACTAATTCAACCTGCAAAATTGCAGTCACTGCCAAGCCTCTTTCTTTCCAGAGGGAATAAGTTTCCCCTCATTTTCCAGTCAGTGTAGCACAGGTATCTGTACCCCTTGGGTACAAAACAGAGGCAAACTTCATGGCAGATGGGCAGAGACACTTAGATGCATTTTTTTTTTTTTGGTATGTACTGTATATATTTCATAGCCTGAAGTCCTGCTGAAGCTTTCTGTACATTCTTTTAAAAAGTATTAGTTGAATGTATTACTTCCAAATATTGATGTGTAGCAGAGCACTTCTAGAGGAGTGCAGTGAGAGTGCAGAACTGCTGCTGCCTGTCTCAAAAGCATGTTATTCTTTTTCCCCTGGTACAGGAGCGTGGATCCTTCCTTGTGCCTCAGATTTTAAATGTGTTCTGTCATTATATGCGGCAAAGGGACACACAGCTCATTTCAGGGAGAGTCTTCCTGCCTTAGTTCGTCAGGACTGGCAATTTCAGCCAGAGATGGGAATTCTTTAGTTTGAGAAGAATGAGCTTGGCATACACAATTTTATTATTATCGCCTGCTTTGGAAGAAGAAATGGAAGGGATCTTGCCAGGTTCCCTCCAGCAGGGACACTGGGACTGGAGTTCAAGGCTTTTCTTTCCTCTCGACCTTGATACACCGCTGAGCTTTAGACAAGGCTCTCAAGTCATTGCCCAAAGGAATAACTTCTCAGGGAACATTCTTTTTGCAGTTTACAAGTTCCCTGGTTTTCCTCTTCCAATCCTGCTTCATCTGAAGCTTAAGGGCTTTTTCCCCTCAAGCTGATCCATAAACCCATCCTTAAGCCTCACACCAGCTCTTGCCTAAGCCTTCATCAGAGATCTCAGCCCCAGCCTGGATGAAATATTTCTCAGGGGAGGTTTTGTTTCTGTTTCTATCTGCCTCTGGCAGCCCTGAACAATCCTGGTGTGACCTGAGCTCTACATTTTTCTTGCTCTCAAAACAACCCCTCACCTAAGCTTTAAAACTCTTACCACACTAAGGACAAGATTCCTTAGCTGCTGTCCAGATATAAAAATTCTTGGGAGAATTCACAGCCCGACCTTCCTTTAGCAACACCTTTAAAGACCAGCTCTGATGGATCTGGAGATTTATTTCCTGTTCACAAACTTAACTTTACTGCTCGGATTAGACCCCAAATCATTGACCAGAGAAAGGAATTCTGCAGGGATGACTCTTCCTGATTCAATCTCTGTGACAACGAGTCTGGGTAAGCCTAACTGGAGCTCTTGGCTTCCTCTTGCTCTTGCTCTCTCCAAAGCTGTAACCTTAACCTTAATCCCTTAAAAAGCCTTTCCACAACCCCCGAGGAATTTCCCAGATAAAAACCCCTCAGAGTGAACAGAAGGAAGGGACAGCTTCATCTGAATGATAAAACACCTTTGGAAGGTAAAGAACAAGGCACACGAAGTGGTGGGGCTGGCAGAGCAGGGTTTCGTGGGTGATAGTGATGGCTTAGAGAGCCAAACCCAAGGTAAAAAGTATCCAGAGGCAAGACCTCCTCTGGAGAGACGGAAAATCAGCCTAAACAAGGAAGGATGGAGTGAAAGGCAACACAACCCATTTCTCTTCCAGCGTCTCTGATCACCTTCATGGCCTCGACCAAGACCCAACAAAGAGCGTAGACATCAGTGCTAATTACACAACATTAATAGTGCTGCAAACATGTGACTAAGGTAGAATATGAGGGTTAAAAGTGGACTTTTCTGTGTTTGCAGGGATGATCATTAAGAACTCAGTGTTAGCATGAACTGTCGTGTTCATTCGTGGACTAATAAAGGCTTGGTCCAGGTTTTTGAAGTTTAAACCTGGCATGGTGAATCTAAACCCCCCCTTCACAGTGACCTGTAGCTGATACGAATCTCTTTAATAAGAAGTTGTAACTTATTATTGAAGCACTGTCAGTGATTTATTGTGGCTTTAATCCATAGCCCTGTTAATGGGAATCAAAAACTCCTTCACGAGGAGCCACTGTCATCACCTGACCAGGCCTATCTTCAGCCAACAGTGTTTTTTCTGGTGGCTTTAATATATTTTTTCTTGTGACTTGGGTAGCATCAGCCTGCAACCCAGTGGTAGACGCCTGTAGACTCTTGTTTGCATTTTTAACTGCAGAAATTCATTCTTTGTGCTGCTGATTAGTGTGTGTTTTGTGTAGGAACATCACTGCTGCACTGACAGTGTGACATTGCTGGCAACTGGCGCAGAAAATGGCTCTTCAAAAATGCATGAAGCTTATCAGCTCTGAATGAATACTTGAACAGGTGTGTCTTCATGAGGAATGTTTAACTTGATTGCAAAAATAAGGGGGTTTCTTGTTTTCCTTTTTAATATTTAGGTTGCAGAATCATTGTGATGGGTGAAGAAGCACATCATATAAAGTAAGTGGAATTTAAAGATATGTAATGACACAAAACATCACAGCTCTCATCATAATTGGAAGGTGGGGAGTTGGTGAGCTCCCACCACCTAAGGAGTTGTGTTCTTTTGTGGCCAGAAAGCACAACTGGATATCAAAATTGTTGCTTCATCAGTTATGGTGCATTTATCTGAATCTTCCAATTTTGAAATCCATTTTTACTACTTCTTGATTTGCTTTTGGAAGCCAATGAACCTGAGAAATATTGATTATATGGAAAACTATTCCAGAATGATTTTTCTAGCTCCAAAGGAGAGATAATGACTGATTTCACCACAGAGGAATAAATATGGGAAGTCAACATTTCAATTTTTCTAACGCTTTCAGAAGCCACATCACGGCTCACATTACAACAGGCCTTGCATTCAGACTGAAGAAGGGTGGGGTTAGATGGGATACTTGGAAGGAATTCTTGCCTGTGAGGGTGGGGAGGCCCTGGCACAGGGTGCCCAGAGAAGCTGTGGCTGCCCCTGGATCCCTGGAAGTGTCCAAGGCCAGGCTGGACGGGGCTTGGAGCAACCTGGGCTAGGGGGAGGTGTCCCTGCCCATGGCAGGGGGGGGCACTGGATGGGCTTTAAGGGCCCTTCCAACCCAAACCATCCAGTGACTCCATGATTCTAAGATTACCTGCTACCTGGAAAGAGCAGGTATATGATATGAAACCAAATTAGGGAGAAATTAGCTGATTCTTTGACTAAAAGTCTTTAATCTCAAAAGGGCCATTCAGTGAAAGCTGCTTTTCTTCCATATTTTGATTAATATTTTTGCTAATACCAACAGAAGTAAGTAAAATACCTTCAATGAGGGATTTTATGTATGCACATGGAGTGCCTTGACTTCATTTCGAAGAGAAAAAACTCCTAATTAACAGTTTAATATTGCTTTTGTTATTTCCTTTATGATGCTCATAATTGCACTGCTGATTTTTAATTAAACATGCATTTTGTGAAATATGTCGCATAAATAACCCTTCTGAGCCGTGCTTTTAATAACTATTCATCATTCATTTAGGCAGTACAAAGGGCACTGGAAACAATTACTGAAATGTGCTTATACAAGGCAGAGCAGAGCTCAGGAGACTTCCCAGAGCATCTCATTGTCTGATTAAACCCCCTGATGGATTTACAGTGGACCCTGTTTTAACAGATAAGATAAATCTACTGTTGTCCTTATTCCTTATTATTAAAACCAATATCCTAATTATTTCTGGCAGGTTGTTTCTAAGGTATTACTTTGGCTGTCCATAAATTGAACGTTCATATCCTCGCTGGCATTCTTCTTTCCTTGGGACTTTTTGTCCAGCTTTGTGGTAAAGGACTCTGGAAAATGCTGTGGTGTGCTGAGCCGAGTGAGCAAATATTGAAATACTTTGGTAGAATCTGTGCTCCTGGTGCTGTGCGGAACTTGGGGATGGGCAGAGAAATTCTCTGTGTTTAGCAAGACTCCATCACCTTTTTGACTGCAGGGAGCAGTTTCTGGGTTCAATGCCGCTGAATTTCCTGTGACTGAATCCAGTGAATTGTTTCATATTCCAGGGCTGAGCTGCTCAAACCAGAAGGTCTCATGAAGGAAGAAGAGGCGGCCACAGAGGTGCCGTAGGGTTGATTTTTCAATTTTGAGATTTAATTTTTATGAATTTTAGTTATCAGTCAGTTATTTTTCAAAATCCTTTTGTAAAGAACAAAAGAAAAATAAGCTTTGGTAGATTTTAATAGAATCATGGAATCATGGAATGGTTTGGGCTGGAAGGGACCTTAAAGCCCATCCAGTGCCACCCCTGCCATGGGCAGGGACACCTTCCACTAGCCCAGGTTGCTCCAAGCCCCATCCAGCCTGGCCTGGAACACTCCCAGGATTCATTTATCTGTTGTTCAAGGAAAAGAACATCACAGCCACACCTGAAAGCTTTCTGAGTAGAGAAATACTTTATATCGACCTACACGTCTCTCCACCTTTCCCGCAGCCACAATCACTGTTAAATGCTGGTGTTTTCACAGCCGCACTTCCATTTAAATTGATCATTACCCTTTATCCTGATGTGCTGGATGAGCAGCAGTTTCACCCTCAAAAATATACACTTACGTTCCTATGTGAATCTATTTAAAAAAAAAAATGTATTTAGAAGAATTTCTTTCCTTACTTTTGCCTAATGATAATTATTTTCGGGGTGTCTTATCAGCAGCTCAGCCCAGCCCAGCCCCACCTGGATTTCCTGGCAGTGGATATTCCTGGGAAGGCAGCTGGAATGTTGCCTCATCTTCCTAAAACACACTCAGCCTAATCTTAGTTTGTCTTTTTCTAGTGCCATGTACAGGGGAACTTCTTTTTGATTTTAGGCTGAAGATCTTCTGTTTAATCTTCCAGTTTCCTGACTTCTTTTGCTTCAAACACATCTTGGGCTGAAAACAGCTCTAGCTTTATTTTAGCTTTGTTCAGTTGTGTGGTGCAGAACCTGTTCCTAATTAACAGACAGGAATAATTATTCTGTGTAGAAACAACTCTGATCCTGGAATAAAAGCAGACATACACTAGGGAGGTGTTTTCCTGTATTTGGCAGGAGATTTATCTGATCCTGACGAATAAACTATGACCCAATAGATTAATTATTTTAGAAAATGCTCAAGTTTTCCTTGCAAGCTTCGGCATTTAAAATTAAAAGCTTTTTGGCTGGATAATTTCAGAGAAGAATTTCTGGTGATGGTTGTGTTTACCCTGAGAGGATGTTGTTTAGAACACACTTCTTGAGACAGAATGATTCCATATGTTAAATACTGATTATTAGAAAACAAAGCCTGAGGGTGAAGTTCTCTGAAAGGGATTTGTAGAATCTTTGAAAAAGAGACTGGTGGAAAATCACCTCAAATTTTGGCAGAGTTGTAACCAGACTCCCAAGGCTGAACATTCCTCTGCAAGGGTTCTACTCTTGAATGTTCCCCCCAAGCTTTTTTGTTTGCAGAAGTATTACAAATAAACTGAGTGGGTTGCAGTTCTGCTTTTCCTTGGATGGATGGTGGTTCCACCTTCTGTTTAATTGCAGGTGCCTCTGGGAATGAAATGGTGCAGAACTAATTTTGAGTTCCTGGCTTTTCATCCTGCTCTTAACACCTGCTCATTTTATGGCCTGTCGCAAGAACACCCCAACATCTGGTGGCTTCCCTCTGTGTCCCACTGTAGAAAAGCCTCCAAGTCGTACTGAAAACTTTTCCTCAGCCTTCCTTCATTGCAGGATCTTTACATTCAAGGCAGAATCCATTTTCAGAACACTGATGTCGAGCTCTGGAGTGCTGGGACAGATGTCTCAAATCGAATCTCGTGTGCATTATACAGAAAACAAACCCAAGTTTTCACTCAGATTTAGAAAGTTGCTCCACAATTAAATTTAAAAGCAGCTTAATTCTGAATTTTGCTTAGCCAACTAATAGCCAACTAATCGCCAGTTAAAGCACTTAATTTAGGTCAAAGCAGAAGGAAAATTTGGGGAAGAAATAAATTTGACTTTGAACATCGAGGGGAGATGAACCTCATCATGCTTTAAACATTGGCCAATTAGCAATTTAGTGTTACAATTAGCAATTCAGTGTTACAATTAGTATTTTAGGGTTACAACATGATTATGTACAAAACTTAGATTCCCAAGGGACAGCCACCAGTAATTTCCTGTCCCCTGAGGAGCAACATGTTGAAGGTAGGGAAGACCCTGCAGGCTCTCTGGACATTGAACTCTAAAACACTGCGAGAAAACAGTTTATTAACATCAGTGCTTTTTGTGGAAAATGTTTGCACAGAACTAAATCGGAGAACATCCAGGGTGTACTTTGAGAGTGCTTTATTATGACTGTAACAACATCAGACAGAAGCTGTCAGATTAGTAATTGGTCTCTTTAAATCCTATTCCAGCTGAAGAAAGGGCGCAATAAGGAAGGGAAATTATTTGCAGAAGGAAAACAATAATCAAAAATCCTCCTCCTGCTCATTTTAAAAACGATGTCCCAGAGCTCTGCCTAAACTCAGTCATGGCCAGGATTCACCAGTTTGAAGGAGTTCAGAGGGCAGCTGCTCTTCTGTATTACACCTTGTATTTACACCCTGGGTACTGCCAGGGACAGTGCAGATAATTCCATGGCTTCATCCTGGGTGTTTGACTTCTCAGCACTGAGAAAGAATTCAACTCTCTGCACTGAAAGGTAGAAAGCATCTGCAATTCAAGTCGTTCATGTGACTTAATATGAAGTGACAGGAAAAAAGGTTGTTTCTGAATGGATACTGTTTTTTAAGAAACTCGTAGCTCTAGAAAATGTATCACTGGACTTTTATTCAGAACAATCCCTAAGCGGATACAGGAATTTCCTTTCCAATTGAAGCATCAGTGCTGCAATAACCTGCAAACAAGTGCAGTTTCCTGCCTGCTGTGGGTGTGTCAGGGGCTGACCTGTCATGCTCAAGGCATTTCAGGATGTCACTTTTTAGTGAAACTTCTGTGTGAAAAGAATGAGTGAAATGAAACTTGGGAAGCAGATCTTGGGCTAGAAGGGAATGCACAAAGTGATTATTTTTACGTAGTGACCATTGGTCCAACTTTAGCTTGGAGAGAGCTCTCCAGTTCCCAGAATCTCTCCTAGTTCACCACCATTCCCATATTCACACTAAACCATTCCTCTACTTTTTGTACAAACTTATGTGCTTCAAGATTCCAGAGTTCTCTCTCTTTTCTTTTAAATCCATCTGTGTTGAGCAATCCCAATTTATTCAATCTTTGGAAAAAAAAAAAAAAAGGTCTGGAAAAGGGCTAATGAGATAGGACAAACCAACCTCATGGAACTGGACCGACAGGGCTGGCCCGAGTGCCTCCTCGAGGTCCTAGGCTAAACTTTACAAATGTTCCTCATGTCACCAGAGCAACTGAATTCCTAAGGAAGAAAAATCAAAAGCCTTGTTTGGAGTAATGCAGGTGGGAATTTATTGCATTTTAATTCAGTCAGTCTTTCATTTCACATCACATTGACTTTGTTTTCCGTTTTCACGTCACATGCTTTTAAGGAAATTAAAAAGTCTTGCTGGTCCTTAAATGAGGATTTTACCCTAATTTATGTTTTCAGCTCTTGAGTTGTTTAACTCTTACATCAGTATTTTAAAAAACACCTGTAAAAGAGCCATGCTGGGATGAGAAGACAAACCAGTGATTTCTAAAATGTTTTTTTCTGCTTTTTTCGTGCATAGCTAACAGTGAAATAGGGTTAGACTCATAAAAAGCTGTGTTTTCCCTTATTTTAAAAATGAAAATTTGCCATTTGCTTGAACAGCTGAAATATAACATTATTGGAGTCTGGGAAGAATTGAAATAACATATTTTGCCTGCTAGAATCAATTTTCTAAAATATAGGTAGGCTTTAAAGTCATTAGAACAGACAGAGAAAGTGCCAAGTGAAGCAGAACTTCTTTTGGGAAGCAGCCAGCAAATATCAGAAGGTGGCTCCTTATGTTTTGAAGAAACACTTGTAGGCTACAGGGAAAGAAACCAAGAAAAGATCTAAATTTATTTAAACATGGCAATTATGAGGATGGGGGAAGCTCTGGACATTTACATTGCTCCCAAAACTCCTGTTCCAGTGTCCCCAGGTGGCACGGAGCTTCCCACACTCAGGCATTTATCAGGAATATTCCTCTTCCCTTTGGATTCCAGGAGATTTTGTTGTTAAATTATGAATGAGAGGAATATTTCAGTTGAATGCAATAGTCCACTGAGTTCTCAGTGCTACAGCCTTACCCCTGGTGTGGACTTGTGGAGATGTTTGTGGCTAAATGAGGGTTTTACTTTTAAGGAAAGGGAAAAAAAAAAAAACCAACATGAAACTGAATACCAAATATCTGAAGGTCCCTTAGTTTTGTTTATTTGGGGTTTTTTAAACCAGTAAATGCTGATATAAATAATTTGTTGCAAGAAACGAGTCTGGAAGTGTGACCAGCAGAGGAACGATCACCCGCCCTGATTCTGAATGGATTTCCAGTTCAGCTGGAAAGAAACTTGAGCTCAAGTACTTTTTCCAATTCCACTGAAGAGTTTTCTCCTCTGCCACTGTTTATGTGAGCATTTTAAGGATTCGTGGCATGTTCTGGTTCACCAATTTCATTGACATAATCCTCAGTAATTTCCTCTGTCCAATATGGTTTGAATAAATGGAGACTAACTTGGAAAATACAACCATTTGGGTACTACAAATATGGTTTATTTTAAAAAGAATATTTTGCAATTTTCTACTTTTATTTATACATGGAATCACAGAGTCATTAAGGCCAGAAAAGACCATCAAGCCCAGTCTCTGCCAGAGTCCCACTGTGGCCATGTCACAAAGTGTTTATATGGTCTTGTAGGGACCAGAGCAAGGATCAGGGTTTTTCCATACCCTGGCACTGTTTACACGTTCATATTTGGGGGGTTTTTTCTATTAAAAAGAAAATGTCCTTTAAATGCCTTGGAAATAACAATTTTCTATTTTCTATAAAATAAATAAATACAAAAGAAATCCCTCAATTTTGAAACCATCTGAGATGAAGCTGGGACAGATTTTTTTCATGATCTCTATTTTAATTACTGCACAAAGACAATAATAGATGTGCTGAGTGTTAAAAGTTCATTTGGACTTGATTATTTTCTCTTTTAATACTTTATTCTCTGCAATTAATCTTTAAGCTTCCTCTAATATTTGAAAATATAATTAATTTGGCAGTTTTCTTTAAAAATAGAAATGTGAGAATTTGAAATGCACTGTTAATTTTAAAACTGGCGGGAACCCCTCTGATTTTCATTTACCAGCAGTGCAAAAATATATTATAAATGCTAACCATGCCATGGACATTTCAAAGAATTTTATGCCCAAAGTTAAAGAAAATACATGACTTAGCCCAGTGCTAATCTTTTACTTTCTATAATGCTAAGCCTCATTTCTGCTTTTAAACTTCATTAAAAATAACTGCAGGCCATATTATTTTAAATGGCCTCTCTGATCAAAGGAAGGCTTTTTTTTCCCCCCCAGTATCATTTTCCTTTCCTTATGTTTAGGACTTTCTATTGATTTTTGACTTTCTCTTTGCACCTAATGTTATTTTTTCTTAAATAATATTTTTTTTTCTCCCTAAGGGATTTTTTGTAAGCTGAAAATCTGACTGTGAGGAAGAAGATAAGCATTAAGAAACTCTCCATGTCATACTCAGAGCCACAGAAATTCCTGTAAAAATTATCAGCTGTGCAGGAGGAAAATTCATGCACAATTCCCACATGGAGCATGTTCTTAGTGCCTCCTGCACCAAGAGTTTTCCTTTGGCCACGCTGAGCCAAGGAATGGACATTTTTGAGAGACCTTTTTGTGCGTTTCCTACCAAAAGAAGGTTCTTGTACATCTCTATGAGTCTGGCGCAGTCTCCACATGATCATGGAGTATCGTGGGACCTTTGGAAAAACATATTCCGATGTCTTTTCAAGAATTGGAATTGAATTATTTATTTAAGTGCTCAAAAATCCTGTGGATGTGGCCCTTGAGGACATGGCTTTGTGGTGAACATGGAGCTGGGTTGATGGTTGGACTTGATAATTTGAAAAATCTTTTCCAACCTTTGTTATTCTTTGACTCTGTTTGTCCTCTTTTTCCTTATATATTCAATTTGTGGCAGTATCAGCTGATTCATTAAAAATTCCAGATAAATACTCTGGAAAGCTGGGAAACAAGGCTAATGAATTGCTATGATCAAAATTCCCGGGAAATTCAAGGTTAAAGACTGAAATTATTGGTCAAATGATTCCTTTTAATTGCTCAGACTTTTAAAACTGGTACCTCTCAGTTCGAGTTCCTCAACAACTCTAATTCTCAATTATTTTTTTTCAGTATGTGTGGGTTTTTTAGTTTCAATAATAGCTGAACGTGTTTTTCCAGAGCTATTTGAAATGAAAAAAGGAAAACAAAGGTATTTTGGTACCTTCTTGTCCTGCTGCTAAAGTTGCTACTTCCATAATTCAGGAAATTTTTGGGGGCATCTCCTGGTAAATACTTGACAACAGTAAATGCTCCTAAATCCTGCAGAGTCAGAACTCCTGATCTGAGTCTGATCAGCACCAGATTGATCTAAAAAGATGCCTGACCTGAACCGAGGTGCTTATCCAGATTTTCTGAGCAGGCAAAGGGGATGTGGGATTGGATAAAATAAAAGTCCACATTGTCCCTTCTGCCAATATTGGAATTAGGTTATTGCTCTTGCACTCAGTTGTTTTTTGACAGCAATTTTTGTCTCCTCTGGGAGACTCTAAATCCACATAATTTCCTACCACTCCACTAGAAAGGTGTAAAGATTATGACTTACAAGCCTGTTTATAATTGGTCTCTTATGTTATAATTGAGAAGGAATAAAAATCAGTCTGGAAAATCTTAATGAAACAGAACATTATTAAATAAATTTAAGGAGAATCCAAACGCAGATTGAAAATTAGATGATCTGAAACACTTCCTTTTAATGTTTTCTCGTATACAGAACTGATCTTTATGCAAAAACCAATCTTCTTCAATTTCCTAAACTTTCAAAAATCGGCTCAGGGGTATCCTGCAATAGTCTGTCCATTTGACATTTCCTTCCTAGAGAATGTTTTCTAAAATTATTCTGAAGTGGCAGGAGATGCTGGTACTGGAGACATCCTTGAACCAGTGCATTTCTGGAGTTCCAAAAGTATTTAAAATATTTGGTATTTAAAATAAAATAGCCCCAAATTCAAACTGCTCTATTGCAACACCTTTTTGGGAGGGGGATAGGTAATGGATTAATGATTTTTAAGCCACGGCAGTCAAGTAAACAGATAAATTTCAATCAATGAGGTCTTTCAAAGTTTTTATGGATGATTTTAGTTAAGTTTTATGGCTGTGGGAAATTGCCCTCTTAGAAGAACTGGTTTATGAAAAAGAATAACATTTCTTCTCTAAAGTACTTAGGCTGAGATGTGCAGAAATCAGTTCCCAACCAAACAGCAAACCAGGGAACAGCTGGTCTTGCTGGCTGGTTTGTAAACTCTGCTTCCAGAGTTTTCCTGGGGGTGCCTTGAGAGAAGACAATAAACTCCATTCTCTGAGGTCTCACTTCTTTTTATCCTCTCTTATCGTATTTATCCTGCAGTCTCACAGCCAGAATGATCTCCTGATAATCTGCCTTTCCTTTAGCTGTCAGACGGCCTCAGTGGTTAGATAAATATGGACAAAAGGCTGGGAAGAGGCATGATGAGAAAATTACGAAAAAATAGAAAAATTGTACTATTTCATTGCATTCCTGCTCATGAACACTTAACTCAAGGTAGAAATATGTTCAAAAACCATGGAAAAGCTGATCTCTGCTGAAATACTTTTTGCTTTTGTTTCAAATTTAATAATTCTGGTAAAGTCTCATTTCTAAACATTATCAGCACTGTGCTTTCAAGTCTCCTTCCAGAAGATAACTCAGGGTTGTTGTGGAATAGAAAATGAAAATATTGCGAAGTTTTAGGTGTTTTCATCAATTTTTTTTTCTTAAGGTGGTCAAGAGGAATTGAAGCTGGATTTTTTTGACTATGCATTATCTTATTTATATCAGTTGAACAGATCCAGAACAATGAAATAGTAATTTTCAAGCAGTGTTGACTTTAGAAAACTCGTATTTTTTCTAATCAATGCAGGTTGGATTTTTGACTGAAAGTTGGAGTTCCTTAATAAAATCTCAAGGGGAATAACTATCCTGACATTCATTATATTCTTAAATTAATGCTCAGTGTCCAGAAAGAATATCTACTTTTATAGCAGGAATAACACTGAAAGGAACCACAAAGTAAATTCACAAAATAAATTGACAAATTCAGCTTTTGCTTAAAACTTGAGGCCGTACTGGGTTATTCTCTCAGGATATTGGTCTGTAGATACGAGCAGTAAAAACACCTGCTCTGCAGCCTCTGGGGCCATTTCACAGAGATAATCTGTGACAAACATTTAAATGACAGCTCAAAAAAATATTATAGGATATTGATTAAATTTTCCACCAGAAAATGGTTTTATCTGCTGACACAAAATTGACAGGGTCCAGGACCTGAAGTTGAAAATTTCTTGTAATACCTTTTGTGCCTAAGAGAACTTACTATAATGTAATATTTCACGGAGGTTTTTTTTTGTTAATGATGCAAAGCAGGAGCTTAAAGAATTCTAAAACATATGAATAGTTGGAATGAAGCTGATAAATGACAACAAATGAGGTGTTTTCTTGAAAAGAAGATTTTCTTCATAGTTCCTATAGGCATGGAAAGAGATGGAAGACCCCAAAATCATCAGGGAAATCAACCCCACTGAAGAGTTTATCCCTGAAATTTGGCCCATGGCTGTTACTTTAACATGGAGACTGGAAAAATGCTGATAAAATTTCTCAAGGCCAGATGGGGTCTCTCCCCCGTGAACCTTTGGGTGTAGTTTTACTTCAGGCTGGTGCAGAGATATTTCTGCACCACATGAATCCCCAGTTTGGATGTACAGCTCTGTCTGTCCTCCAAACACTGCATCAGGAACAGATCTGAACAGCAGAGAGGTGATAGACACCCAGAATCTGGAGGGTTTGGGGTTAGACTGGCTCTAATGTGATCCTGTGGATTGAATCCCTGTTATTGCCCAAGATATCCCTCAGGAGAGCATCTTCTGGTTTGGAATTTTTCTAAAAAAGAATTGAATTCTTGTGCGTTCCCAGACTTGAAGAAAATGGACTGAACGGCTTCAAAAGCCAGTGTGTCCATGCTCCATAAAACCCCCACTACTGAAGTAAGAGTGATGTTTGCTTTAAGGTCTCTTCCACAGGGTTTATAGGGTTACCAGAACCTGGGCCTCAAGGACTGAGGAGCTTGGTCGGGCTCTGCTCCCAGGGAACAGGGACAGGAGGAGAGGGAACAGCCTCAGGCCGGGCCAGGGGAGGCTCAGGGTGGACACCAGGAGGAATTTCTCCATGGAAAGGGTGCTCAGGCCTTGGCAGGGGCTGCCCAGGGAGGTGTTGGAGTCCCCATCCCTGGAGGAGTCCAAGGAAGGGCTGGAGGTGGCACTGAGTGCTCTGGGCTGGTCAGGCACGGCTTGGACTCGATGGTCTCAAACCCAAATGATTCTGTGACAGAAATAAAATTATAAGTAAGTAAAGCTGTATTAACACTGTACCCCCACTACTACTCTTGTAAAATCTGATCTGAAGGAATTCTCAGTATCAGTTGTAGCAACTTTGCATGGATTAGGACCACAAATTACATCTGAACTTTTTCTGTGTTGGAGAGTTAATATCTCCTGTCAGAGCACACGGCGCAGGAGGACAAGAGATGTCTGTGCAAAGCAGCCTGCAGGCCTAAACTGAGCAGCACAGACAGAGTAATTACAGGCACTTCAGGAAGAACTAATAAACGTTTCCCAGATCCATTTTAAAGGAAATTGGAAAAGGACTTTGTCAGCATTCAGACAGGCCTCCAGGAGAACACAGCCTCTGACATTTTCATTGAGCCGTCCTTTCCCCACTCCAGGCTCCCTTCAGGAAAAGGGACTTTTTAGAACTCGGAGTCCAAATGTCGAAGATTACTCATCACTACTTCAAATGTGCAGTTCCTGAGAACTCCTTTGCCACAAATGTTTCTCCTAAATTGAAGAAAGTTTTTGAAAGATAGAAACAGTCTATAGAATAAAAAGTGCAGTTTCTGTCAAGTTAGAAATACGACAATTTCGTGACTATTTCAGGAATGAACTACATTGATGCTTTATTTCATTTCCCAGATCTCTGTTGGCTGAAGTGAAAATATTACCTACTGGAGCAAAAGCTTGCAGCAGTTCTTACAGAGGCTTTAAGAAAAGCGGATAAAATATATTTGTGGTGCTGTAAATTGTTCCCTGTGAGGGTGGGGAGGCCCTGGCACAGGGTGCCCAGAGAAGCTGTGGCTGCCCCTGGATCCCTGGAAGTGTCCAAGGCCAGGCTGGATGGGGCTTGGAGCAGCCTGGGCTAGTGGAAGGTGTCCCTGCCCGTGGTGGGGGGTGCAACAAAATAATCTTTAAGGTCCCTTCCAGCCCAAACCAGTCCCTGATTTTATATTATACACTGAGCACCCCTTCAGCCGCTCTCCTGTCCGCAACAATTTGTGTATTTCCATATACTTCAAACTCCCATATTTTATATTTGTTCCCTGTCAGACTCAAATGTGCACCCAATTTAAACATTCCCTTTTCAAACCATCTACACCAGCTAAATACCCTTCATGTTCTGCTAAACATGTGGGGATGTTTAAAGGGACAAGCACACGATTTCATTTGTTCTCTCAGAACATTATTGCTTTAAGAAGCTACACAGGAAACATTTTATGAGTTTAAAAAGATCTCTAACTTATCTGTGGATTCGAGGTATTGTGGCCCTCATGAATTTCTTTGCTTAGTTTTCCATTTGATGAAAACACATTAATGGGGTTGTGCTCTGTGAGCTCCCACTGGGAATTAAATTCCTGGGGGTGAAAAAGGGAACAAGTCAGAAGAAGAGAGCAGGTGGGGAGCAGGGAATCTTTGTCTCCACATAGAGTGTATTAAATGAGCTTAAATGAGACAAAAAGGGTAAATGAGAGAAAAATCTGGAAAATAATAACTGGTGGAGGTTTCTTCTTCTTTTAATATTTAGTGTTTGGTATTTGAGTATATTACAGATCCTTCCCTGCCTCATATCCCAGTTATCTCCCTTATAACAGTAGAGGGAGAAGGTTTAATTTCAGTTCAATAGTTTTGTTTGTTCATCTTCATCCATAATAGACAAAATTAAGGTTTATTATTCTTAGGGAAAGAAACATTGTTTTTATCACCCTCTGAATTCTTAGCAAGAGGAAATCCCTTCACAATTTCCAATACACCTAATTTGTTTGGTTTTTCATTGGTGTTTTGGGTCACAGAGAGCTGTAGGTTCCAGTAGGTCCTGCTTAATCTCTAGGCTGTTCAGGCCAAGTTAAAAATAGGTTATAGATTTAATTTTAACAGGTAAATAACACAGTGTAGCAGGGGAGGAAAGCTGAAGAACTGATTTCATGGCTGTGACTACATATTACATCCAATAACTTATTAGGGCTGTCATTCATTTTTGTCTCACCTCTGATGCAAGTTTTGGGAGTATTTCTCAGACAAAAAAATTGCTCACTATGTATAAGAGAGAGACAAGGAAGGATTTAAAACTCTGGCCACGCTCTGTAATTTTAACATAAACTAAAGAAATTGTATTGGCCATCTCTTTCTATGCCTATGCTCAATCCCAGGGACAGGGATCTTCACAAACAGCTTGGAACAGGCTGTGATATATTCATTTTAGTATGGAAAATATGAGCACAAGTGATTACAAACAGTCTGTATCCTCCTGAACACCTAAAAGGATAAACAGAAAGAAAAAAAGTAATAAAATGTCAGGATTATTTAGAGGAGATGGGATCCTGCTTTCCAGGAGGGGAGGAAGTGGCCTGGGAACAGGAGACTGTTCTCAGTCAGTAAGAACACAAACAAGGAAGACAGGAGAAAGAAGAAGTTGAAGCCGCTGTGGTTCCCACTCCTCACATCAGAGGGAATTTCCAGCATGACTGGAGGGGGGGGCAAAGACTGGGGGGACTGAAAGACCCCCCCAAGGACTGTGACCAGGTATTGCTTTTAGCTGGGGTGGAGTTCAATTTCTCCATGGCAGTTTGCATGAGGCTGTGTTCTAAAATTGTGTGAATAACGCTGAAAATAGTGCAGATACCACACTGATGTTTCATTTGTTGCTGATCTGTGCTCACACAGCATTTACTCCTCCTCACCCTCCCAGCGAGGTGCTGGGGGTGCACAAGGAGCTGGGAGGGGACACAGCCAGCACAACTGATCCCAACCAACCCAGACCATCTGACATCATGCTCAGCAATAAAACTGGGTAGGTGGAGGATGGTGGGTGTTGCCATTGCTCAGGGGCTGTTTGGAGGTGAGCAGTTGTTTTCTTTTTCATCACTTGCTTTTCTTGTTTCCTCTCATGTCACCAACAGTTCAGCCTTACCTCCAAAATACTGTGTACTCAGAGCTGAGTTAGAATTAGCGGGGGATGAAAGCTGCTGGTTTTGTACCACTAGTCCTGATCTTAATTAACATTTAACTGTTAGCAGGAAGTGTCTAGTGAGTGAATGAATCCAGGGAAGTTTGGGTTCGGAGACTGAAATCGGCCTGATCAGTCGTTCTTTTAAATCCTCCCATCTCTAATTTCCTCGATGACAGAAGTTCAGGAACAGGACCTCCCACTTATGAAGCACAAAGTCTACTAGAAGAGAAAATCTCTGATTGAAGTCATGAAGCTACTTGACATTTGAAAGGCCTGCAAATGAGACAGCTGTTTCCCACTGCTTTTCATTGATGTGCTGGAAATGATCACCTGTCTGAGCTCATCCAAGGCGTGCGAGTCCTGGTACTCCCTTGTTTTCTGTGGGCTGACATGAAGGAACTGTCTCATTTTATCCACGGAAGTTTCATTATTTTAGTAATAACTGGGGCTTTTTTACCATTCTTTCCTTGATTTTGTGGAGCATTAATTAGGCATCCCGAGCCTTGTTTCCATGAGTAGACTTTCATTTTACGTCTAGGTCCCGTTTTGTCTGCCTTAGACTAGATGGGTTTGACTTTCTAAGTGTCAGGGCTCAAGAAAGCTTGTTATATATTGTTAATTATTCATTTAATTTCTCTTTTTCTTTTTTTTTCCTCAAAAGAAGCTTGTGAAAATATATTTGTGGAGAATGTGACAGAGGAAATATTTGCCACAGGGAACAGAATTCAGCTCCCAGTGTTAAGTTTTGCCTGATCTTCCCAGCTCACTTTCCAGAGTTTTCTGTTGTTATTGGGGACTTTTTTCAGAACATTTGTGTGAAGCATTTACGCCTGTGAAAAGCACCATTCCAAAATGATTATGGTGTTACACCACACAAATGAGTCTTTGGAATTCCTCACGCAATTATCTTTTGTGGCATTCGGGATGCGAGCTTTCACAATGGAGAAATCCAGACAGATACAGCTCTGGAGTGAGTTGGCAGAAAAAACTGGCAGGAGAAGTTCACTCAAACTTTCTTTTCTCTCTCCAAGAAGAGGAAAAGAGGGAGACTCCTAATGCCTGTGAATGCTTTCATTGGTTGGGAATTCTGCACCAGTCACAACAGAGGATGTGTGTGGTGAGGACAAGGAGCTGTTGATAAAATATGGATGTTGATAATTTGGAAAGCCTTTTGCTTTCCAGTGCTGCACTCATGATGTGAATTTACCTGACACCACAACAACCAGAAGATATTAAATCCAACCTTTCTGGTCCCTTTGTCACTAAGCAGAGCAGAAGAGTCCCTAACACTGCAGCTGTGTTGGATCAACTGTATCTACCCAGATTTATCCCTTTCTGGAGCACTTGTGTTGGACAGTCTGGTCCAGGCTCATCTTCCACTGCTTTAATGGGAGAATAAAAGTTTTACAGTCTAATGGCTTGGCAAGTGTGACAGTTTTCTTAAAGCCTGCCCAGAGCTGTAAAATACTAGTGCAAGAACCGCAGCTGGAGGAAGGACAGAAGCAAAGATCTTCTTGTAAGTGAATCAACGTGTTTTGTATAAGTTTGTAGCATTTTATTCCTACGTACACAGACTTTCTTTGCATTCTGTGAAAAAGTTTCCCACCTCACATCAGTCGTGAACTTTCATCAGGAACATTGCATCAGTCTGTTTTTTTCATTTAATGATATTATAGACTTAATTGAAATTCCTCTCGTTTTTGCTTTTTGTGAGCTTTAAGCCAAACATAATGACACTTACATAAAGCTAAATTATTTTCCTTCTCATTTGTACAACCTGTTCCAATCTTATTTTGTCATTTTCTAAATGAGTTTTTAGTTAGAAAACTGCTCCAGGTGAGGTTTCTGTCCCTTATTTCCTAGTACTCCTCTCATTTTGGGGGAAATAAATCACGACATTCTCAGAATCAGATTATTCCCAGTTACTATATAATCCTGTGATTTAGTTTCATTATGTAATATTGGCAGCAAGAAGATTCTTAATTAGTTGTACTTGCTCTTTAGAAAAGTTTTTAGAAAAGTCGGTAAAATCAAAAGTTCAACCTAAGCATGTTCTCCAAACTTAAATTAACCAGATTAATCACTAGAGTAGCTTGAGGTTATAAAATGAGGGAAGATGTGATTCTTAGCAAAAACCGCACGTGGAATATTATGGGAGCCAAAGGCACTTCCAAGGAGAATCATTTCCCAAGGAAATATGGCTTTTATTTGGGGGAGAACGCTGGCATTCCATGTTTCCTCCACTGCAGCACTATGGTCTGTTCCAGACGAGCACTGGATAACAAACAGAAATGAAATACGGCCTCCAGGCTGAGCGATTTACAAGAGATTCAGACAAGACATATCAAGCAAAATCAAAGCTTCCCTCATGAATCACCACTTTTTGCAAAAATCTCCTCTTCTTTTCCCCCCGCTCTGGTTATTTACAATGATAAATTTGACTCGAAACTCCTGCATTTAAGTAAGACAGAGGATAAGAAGGAGAAGAAATTGTATGAATGATTAATATATGCCCTGTCTATGGAGCTCTGGAAGGAATCTGCAGTTTTTGGAGTCTGTACTTTTTGCTTGTTCGTAAGTTTTAACAAACTTTGTATTTCAGGCTTCTGCCAACTGCTGACAGCAAAGACAATCTGTCTTTTTACTGCCTGTATGGAGAAAGTGACAATAATTTGATTAGGCTGATTTATAACATTAGAAAGCAAGGAGAAGATGAGGAGGGAATTAATCAAATTATGACAAACTGATCCCAGAGAAACTGTGAATTATTAGAGTTTTCTTTTTTAGTCAATAGGATAGCTCTGGAAGTAAACTAGACCATAGCTGATTAGATTAAAAGAATAATAGCTGTGATTTCTGCTTGATAATTGTCACCTAGAGCAGATAAATTAAAAGTCCCACAAAGCAGGAATCACCTCATCATACAGGAGGGTGTATCTTTAGTGAAAATGATCTATCAATATATTTTCATTCTGTTAGAAGGGTTCTAAATATTGTTTCCTTAGTACATACTGCCAGCTGAAAACTTGGGGTAAGCTTTAAAGGAACTCATTAATGGTAAAGGAGGAGTTTTTTTGGGCAAATAGCCCAAAATTCTGATTACCTGCTTCCTCTTCCCGTGCTGGTTGAAGTACATCTCTTATCGTGCTGAAATGTGGTGTTAGATAAAGGGCCACCCTGATGAAACACGTTGTTTGTGGGAACTGGACCTTCTTGGGAAACTCTCTCCCGTATTTTCCCATCTGAATTTATCAACAGTAGGATTTCCAGTGCAGAGCCCAGACTGCATGAGCTCTAGTGAGGGGAAGTTTTATTTTTGGTTACTTTTTGCCTATGCTAAGACTCGGACCAAAATTTTGGAGGAGAAATTACTACTAAGGAAAAAAATCAACCCCAAGAGCAGACAAAGAACCCCTGTCTCAAAATAACACCTGTGCATGTAGTGACAGGACTCAGGGAATGGCTTCCCACTGCCAGAGGGCAGGGTTAGATGGGATATTGGGAAGGAATTGTTCCCTGGGAGGGTGGGGAGGCCCTGGCACAGGGTGCCCAGAGAAGCTGTGGCTGCCCCTGGATCCCTGGAAGTTTCCAAGTCCAGGTTGGACGGGGCTTGGAGCCACCTGGGCTAGTGGGAGGTGGTCCTGCCATGGCAGGGGGTGGAACTGAGGGCCCTTCCAACCCAAACCCTTCTGGGATTCTGTGGATGTCGGAAAGCAGGTGATGAGCGTTCTGGGATTGTTTTGGTTTTCTGCTCTTATGAATTTGCTGACATTGAGAAATAGGAGGAGATCTAATGAGGGACACCTGTGTGAAGAACACCTCCTGTGGGGAGCTACAAGACACTGTTGTAAAAAGTATTGTCAGGTTTTGTTGATCAACATGGAGCATTCTATAGCCACAGTTGTGTTCCACAGTATCCTGAGACAACCAGTAGCTCCAATAATACTCAAATCTCGACATTATTGATATTCACTCCAACAAGACTGGAATGAAATATTGTGCAGCTTTGCGGGATTCACTGAACAGTTTAATTCTACATCTGGAGCAGCAATCTGGACACATGCTGACCTCATCCACTAAAGCTGGGTGTTCTGAGGTGCAGAAACAGCATCTCAGCAAGAGAAGAAAAGGGGGGCAAGACGGACAATGTAATCTTGTGAGGATCCTGTAGAAAAGAAAACCAACAACATCATTTCTCTAATAGCTGCCCTGAGCTCTTCCTTTGGGAAGGGATTTAAAGCAGAAGTCAGTTTGAACAAGCATTAGCCAATTAGCCCAGAGCAAATGCTCCAAGTCTTGAAATGACAACAAGAAAAGTGGAGGCAAACAGTCAGTAAACAGTTGCAGTCGTTCTCTGTGTCTCATAAGGCCAACAAATAAAGTGATTACCAAATAATTCAGAAGTCAGTGTCCAAAAAATATATATATAATCTATAAGAGCTGCCTCCTCAGGGCAATAAATTTGCTATTATTGCATCTGCTGATAAATGCATTCTTGAGCCTGGTTCTGCTCTGGAGGCTTTTCTGGGAATGCTAATAACAGCAATTCAGGGGGAGGCTGCTGAATGGAAAATTGCAGTAAGATCCAGGGAATGCTTCTTCATTTTACAGATGTGAGCCAAATTCCCAGAGTTAATGTTGGATTGTAGGGAACAAATTTATAACAAAATCTTTAAGTTTAATTTTTGTTCTCTTCTTTTGTTCCAGTGAATCTAAAAGTGTTTGCAGTGTTCTTCTCAAGTCCCTCAATTCATAAAACTCCAAAGTGTAGCATAAATATAGTACAGGATCTTGGGGTCGCCTGGGAATGTCTCTGCAGACAAATTAATCTTACTGATAACAGCCTGAGATTATCAGTGTAAATAGCTCATTTCTCATTGTCCCGGTTACATGGGCCAAACAAACATGATTTGTCTTGGGCTGTCAGGACTATTTATTTAATCCAAATGTGGTACTTTTTACATTCCTAAAATACAGGAGTGATGTCCCTGTGGTGACTGCAAAGGTAAACCAAGGGACTCCTCCTTGCCTGAGGCCAGTTTACTTTCTGTCTTTTCTGACTTGGGCACTTGGCAGCAATTGAATTAAAATTTATCTTTATATGATAAGTGCTTTCTTTGGACACAGATATTGCTCTACTTGCCCGAGAGAGAGGTGTCTTTCCGGGGTTTTATAAATTGTTGGAGCATCTTGTCATATTCTGTGCTTGCTGGGTTTTCCAAAGGAGCAGTCTGTGCTGCACACCCTCTCTGGAGAAGAAGCCAAAAGCAAATGCCTTTGCAGTTATTCCTCCTCTGCCATATGGAGCAGGAGGATGCTGTGAGGATGCCTCACTCGTGGTGGGGAGTGTGGCTCGATCTCCTCTGTGACTGTGGTGTGAGTTACAGTGCTGGCAGAAGGATAAATTCCATATGGGACAGGCTGCAGGAAGAGCCTTTTGCGGCTGCTTTAGGTGTGTTTTGAGCACAGACTACACCAGTCACAGAATCTCAATCTCACACTGGTTTGGGTTGGAAGGGACCTTAAAGCCCATCCAGTGCCACCCTTTTCCATGGGCAGAGGCACCTTCCACTATCCCAGGGTGCTCCAAGCCCCATCCAACCCGGCCTTGAGCAATACCAACCAATAAAACACGTGAAACACAGACCCACGGACAGGACAAATGACAGGAATGCAGCAGATTTTTCACCAATTTGGAGAGTTTTGTCCCAGCAGAAGATACTGCCAGAATGCCTGTGGCAGAGTCAGCTGGCGAGCAGGAGCTGGAGTTAAAGTCCTGGTTCCTCCCCAGATTTCCTTTCCCCATGCTTGTGTTTTATACCCTTCTCCCAAAAGAAAAGGGGATAATCTCATCTGCTCTTGATAGAGTTTAAATTATTTTTGAGACCAGGACTTTTTCTGGTTTCACCAGGCTCCTTTCTTGCTTATTCTGTAGAATTACCTGGTCCCAGCACACAGCTTTCCTTCTTCTCAATTCCCTATTTTTATCTTGCTGATTCTACTGTTTCGAAGTGTTTTCCCCTGCTCTCTCTGTGCAACTGTACCACAGGTCTCTGCTGACCCCTTTGTGGCAGCAGATATTTATGTAAATGGATAGAGTTATGCTCAGGGTGTCTTCCTCTCACAAAAAAGTGTTGCTAAACACATTTTGTCTCACTGCCAGCTGTGCTATTTCAGTGTGCTCATGCCTTGGTGCAAGGCACACAATTATTCACTGCCTTTTGCTCAAGCTGCTGCTGCTTTTTGCAGGAAACAGGGCCCTGAATCAGCTCTGCTCCACTGCCCTGAGCCACTTGGGAACAGCTCAGTCCCCTGATAGAAGTGATGGTGCTCCATCACTTGTTCAGATTTATATTTCAAAACACCCCCACCCCCCCCCAAAAAAAAAATGAAGAGAGAGATGATGAATTTTAAAGCATGGTGGCCATGAAGCCTTTAAATTGTCTGCTTTGGAGACCCCTTTGAAGCCACACTTACTTGGTGACAACGCTTCCATGTGGGACCATTGCTGGCTCAGTGTTTCAGCTTCTTTTAACTCTGTTGATTGAAAAAAAAAAAAAACAACAAACCTCTTAACATTTCAAAAGTGGAGCTTGGCTTTCTCTGTAATGCTGTGGAAATGTGTGAGTCAGGGTTTTTCTGCAGGCTGTACTCGTGTTCACTTTGCTCCTCCTTCGCTGCTGCTATTTTCCCAGCAGGATGTATTTTTTGAGATGCATAAGTACTTTGGATTGTGTTTGGTTTCAATGAGTTTGTTTTAGAAGAGGGAAAGGACGTGTTCCCAGAAGCTGTTTGCTCTTTTGGTTGTTTGACTCGTGGGCCAGCATTCCCCTGACAGGGAGACTGTGGGGAAGGGCTCATCACTCCCAGGACTTTGAAGACAGAGTTCTCACAGACTCTGTTAGCAGCATTTTAGCTGAGAGGTTTTGTCTTTCAGACAGGGAACTTCATGCAAATTCCTCATTTCCAATGCATTTCCTTGGCTGAAACTTCCTTTTCTGTGTTCTTAAAAGCAATAGAGCTACTTTATCTGCTTACTGATATTCTTCTGACTTAGGAAGAGGGGCTTTTATTATTGTTTTTGATTTTCTTCTTGCAATTTTCTTTCAGGTTTGAACTTGTTCAGTGACTGCCAGGCCAGCAGTAGAACATTAAAACTATTTGGGAACCTTTGTCCAGTGTATAAAGCCTCGTTTTGGCTATTTCGTTTTCTGATTTGATTGGTTTAGTGGGCACTATGATATTCAAAGCTGTTACTTGATGATCTTGGAGGTCTTTTCCAACCTGTGGGATTCTCTGGTTCCTTGGAAACAGGACAATATGTCTTAAATCAGTACATTCAAATGTACTTTCAAATGCATCTTTAATAAGCCAACATTTCACTCACAATTATCTGTTTCTTATGTCTGAGCAGATCTGGATTAATATTAAAAGGCTACATCAGCAAAAATATTTCCTGGTATTCCCAATGTTTTGTATTCATCGCTTCTGAGAAAAGGCTGATCAGGATCTTCACCTTTCACTGCATTTAATTGTGAAATTCAAGTTTTAGTCAATGGGAACCTGTTGAAACAGTTTTTTGAGATAATAAATGGAAGCCAGTAGGGATCTACAACCATTTCAGTGGAAAAAAAATTTAAAGTTAATAATGAAGGATGGGATAATAGAGTTCACTGCTCATTTTTTCCCGTGTTTACTCTTTCTTCAACCCTTGACACCATAATAAGCTTCAGTCAGGAGTACACTTCATTCCAGGCAAAGTATTCCATGGGTGCGCATCTAAGGGAGAAAATTTATTACTGAAAAAAATCTTCACTTGAATCCACTGTAGGCAAAGTCCTTCTTTTCAAAAAGCAAATTTGAAAATGCTTAGAAATACAGATGAAGAAGCAAAATGAAAGGTGAGTTCTCAAAATTCTTGGAACAGAATGTATCTGTATCTCTTATTTGGAATATCTAGCTGAGGTCGATGCCCTTGAATTCAATAAAATGCATTCCAAATTTCCCTGTAAAACAAACTCTTATCTAAAGAATTTAGTAGCGATTTAAACTAGTTACATAAGGAGCTTTCTGAAATTACTGGGGCTTTACAGCCTGTGTTCTCATGATAAAAGTGCTTGGAAACCAACCTTGTTCCGGGGAGATCAGTGGCGAGAGTCTTACAAATGTCAAGTGGGTGTTTTACTACAAATGAACTTGAGTTTGTACCACGGTAAAGCACTTAGGTTATAAAAGACAAGAGGGAAAAAGGAAAAAGGAAAGAAAGCAAAAGCCCTGCTTTTAAGGGGCTGAAATAAACGGTTGTGTTCTGCAGGCTTAGAAGGTTCTTCCAGCTTTGGAGTGCCTCAGGGTTTAAAACAAGGTTTCAGATACCTCTGTAAATAAACTTCTCACTCAAACTTAGATCCCATTAGTGCCCACTTAGTTGTTTGCTGGATATCCCAAGTTCCCTCGTTCCTTGCCCCAAGTTAAAACAGAAAAGCTGGTAATTTTTAATGATTTATTATTGTCAAGAGTGTTAGAGAGGAAGAACTTTGCTATAGGCAAACAATGCTCGACAGAGTATAATGAAATATTTACATCTTTCCCTTTTATATATATGTGTGCATATATATACATACATATATATATATAAATAATGGTTTTTTGCATTCAGGCAATTAATAGAGGTTTTAGTAAATACAACTTTCCTGGTTATGCTCTCTCAACCCAGCCACTCACTTCTGAATCCCCAAAAACATCAAACACGAGTTGTTGTAGCCTAATCACAAGAACAGATTAAATAATATTACTAAATGGACAGAGGCTTTATGGTAAATACCATTTCTTAACTCAAATGCAGCTCTTCAAAGCCTGAATTAGAGGCCCAAAATTCAGCCTTTAAGGCTGTCAAAGTGCACAGAGAATTGAAGAAGACTCCAAACCTAGCCCCCCTGCAAACAATTTTCCAGCAAGCTGAAAATTACATCTTGAGATGTAATTCATGCCAATTTAGAGTGAAAGGTTTTATAAATTCAAATGTTTGAAGTTTCAGAATGTTACCAGTAAGTTAGGGAAAAGGCCAATTCTCTCGTATTTGATAAATCTATTTCTTCACTCTAAATTCCAAACGAAATATTACATTTACTTTCTAAATACTTTGTCAGTGTTTTTCTCCACCAGAAAAATCAAGGAAATTTATGGCCTCACTTAGAAACTCTGACGTACACATTTTCCAGTGGTGGTTTTGAGGCCAAAACTCTGTATTTTCTCTCTATGCTTTTGTTTTCCCTTTAATCAGGAACCACGACATTGTTGTCAAGCATTTTCAAACAGCTCGTGTTCTGGACACTTCCATTTCTTCATCAATTTTTCTTTGTTTCATTAATTAGAACACCTGTAGCTGATGACTTTAATTTTCGTATTTTAAGAAACATACAAACTTCTGTTTGTTTTTGTCTGGTTTTCTTGGTTTCTTTTGTTCCAGACAAATAAAATAAACTATTGCAAAGGTATTGATATTACTGCTGCTGAAAACTTCGTTATTCCGAAGCCAGGAGCCACAGAACAGCCACAAAATAGTTCAACATGTTTAAAGCTGACTAAGAAAATAGTTTCCTGGCCTGTTTAAATAATACTAAGAGGAAAGTAATAAGCCTGTAGGTCTTATTACAGGCAGCAGAAAAAAGGCGAAAAATAAGTTTCTTTATAAACTGTGAAGCTCAACTTTTTTTATTATGAAGACAAAGCACCACCTGTGACCTTTAAGAGATTTATTTTGTTCCCTCAGTCGTTCTCCTGTGCAAAGGATTAAAACATTATTCATTCCATAGCTATAAAAAAAATCTGTCATCTACACTACTTTTGATTTTCTTCTCCACACATCCATTATGTTTCAAATAAACAGGGGGTTTTTTTCAGCTCCTAGAGTTCTTAAATAACTTCTTCAAACACTCGGGAGAAGTGTTGACAAAACTGTGAATAATGTTCAGCTGAATCATATTTGTCACACAGAAACACCTCGGCTCCAGCACACATTTCCCCTGGGACAACGTGTTAAACAATGGAAACTCAATTCTACAGCTTCCAAGGAGACTTATCTTACCCAGGTGTGGTCACAGCACAGCACCCCTCCAGGAGGAAAAGTTCACATCTTAACAGTTACCTGGATATTTCCATAACTGATTTCCTTGGACCACACTGGGCTTCATGGAGCAAACATCATCATATTTTAGAGGTGCTTTTAATCAGTTGGAATCACCTAATGTTTATATCACCTTGAGTGTGTAGTAAGCATAATTAACAGATTATATTAGGTATATAATGCATGATTTCATAGCATCCTTGTTGCTCTTAATAGTTTAGTTACCACTGCAGGATTGTTTCCCCGTGATTGGATCCTTTAATATGCATTGACTTGCTTACACATAGAATCAAGGAATATCCTGAGTGGGAAGGGATCCAGCAGCATCATCCAGTCCAACTCCTGGCCCTGCACAGACACCCCAACAATCCCACCCTGGGCATCCCTGAGGGCATTGTCCAAACACTCCTGGAGCTCTGGCAGCCTCGGGGCCGTGCCCATTCCCTGGGGAGCCTGGGCAGTGCCCAGCACCCTCTGGGGGAAGAACCTTGTCAGTATAGCCAACCTAAACTTTCTCTGACACAGCTCCAGCCATTCCCTTGGGTCCTGTCCCTCATCACCTTCAAACTGCCCTCCAATAAATGTTTATTTAGGATAACAGTAGTTTCCTTCCTCTGTAACTTATTCTCGATGATTCTTTTCATCGCGCTCGAGTTGTGAAGGGCCTGAACTATGGTTATGACCAACCACAGCCAAATTAATGTGGGAATTTAGAGAGAGCATTCCCAGAGGAGACAGGCAGCTCTCCTGCATTTGCCAGCAGAAGGTGTGCAGTGCTGTTGTGCCATGGAAGGAGCAAGAGGAAGCCCTGCTCAGCCCAGTCTCTTTTCCAGCTTTTCAGTGTTGCTGGCCTGCAGCACTCCTGCTCCTTTGACATAACTTTATTACATGTCTTTGTCAGAGCACCGTCAAACTACTTCAGTCATACTCTGTGCTGCTAAAAAACTCTGCAATTGCCTCCAGCTCATGCAGGACAGAGCAGGGCAATTCCTATGAAGTTTGGGCGGGGGCTTTTTGATCCTTCCCGCTGCTCTACTGTGCACAAACTGCTTGTTGGTGTTTTGATGGGGTTCAAGGTCTTGGTCTTAATGTTTAAAGCCCTTAATAGAGTGGGTCACACTCTCTTGCAGGAGTTCTGATCTTTAGGGATCTTTCATCTCGCCTTGGGAGATCTGAGGGAAAAGGTTAATCGTTGCCGGGGGTAGAAAGAAAGCTTCAGTTCGGCTCCGAGCTTTGCGGCTGTGCCGTCAGATCTGTGAAATGCCTTCCTTGAAGAGGAAGAGGGACTACGGGCTTGGGCTCTTGAAAGAGGCACAAAGGCCGTACTTATCTTTGCAGATATTGGGGAGGCACCTCTGATTCCTCTTGACTTTTTCTTTCCCCGAGGCTAAAGGTTGAAGTAGAAAGACCTCAGCACAGTTACAGCTGCACATCTGCACTTCTGAGCACAGACTCTCTGGCAGTTCCTCCTCACACACCTGAGACCTCGGTTGCTTTCCAAACCAGAAGATCCGTCTCATAGGAAGAAAATGGTTCCTAAATCCCTTAAGTGGTCCTACATCTACACTAATTCTGGTCCTTCCATGCCTTCACAGTAGGAGGTGAGCATTTTTTTATCAGTATTTTATGGAATCACAGAAGGGTTTTGGTTGGAAGTGACCTTAAAGATCATCTGGTTCCCACCTCCTGTCACGGGCAGGGACATCTTCCTGGAATAACTGAGCTTCTCCATTTCTCTTTGCCTCCTGGAACGTGTTTTGATCCAGACACAGCTTACTTTAGGTTAAGAAACCAAGAGAGTAGCCAAATTGAATTTTTCTTTAGGGGACCTGTGTTTAGAACGATCCTGTCTTAACCCCAAGACCTTTGTGATCAGAGCAGCACACCGGCAGTGTCATTCTGAAATAGTTAAACTCAAAACTATGGTTGTGCCATTCACAGAGCTGTCATTTTGATAGCACTGTGAAGGACAGGAAGACAACCGTATTTCTATTTCAAAACTTAATTTCTGGAGGACTTTGGAAATTTATTCTGTAGGATTTCTGTTGACTCCACTTTTCAACCTGTTAGATTTGGGATGGACTTGCACTTTTTGTCTTCTGTTCTGGTTTTGTCTTGTGTTAAATTTCTGGAGAGGAGACTTCTATGTGGCCTTGCTCAGAGGGCCGAGAACACACAAACTAAAAACTGAAAGCCAGCTGACATTTGACCTGGTTTCAGTAGTTTTGGTCAAATACCTAAAATTTAGGTAAAGACTTAAACATCACTGATCAGAGCTCTTACTGTCCTGTTCCCCTGATCTGTAGCAGTTTTGAGCACCAGGGACAAGATATCCTCAGTGTAAAAGGGTTGAAATTATGATGACCACTCACTCACAGCATGTTCTCTTCAAGCCTTGGCATTGAGCTGCAGTTCAGAAAAGCAGAGTTTACCATTTAGGAGAGGCAGAAGTTTCCTAATCCCATTTTTATGAAACCAATCACATCACTCAGGAGCTGTGTTCTGTATGGATCCACTTTTGGGGAAGCAGTTGTTTAAGATAACCATGAAGGTTTTCTTTTTCTTTATGAGCAGAATAAATAGAGAATATTAGATTTGAACGCAAGGTTGCACCCACCTTGGTTCTTTATATAGTAATTCCATTAATTGGCAGATAATGCCAATTGAACTGGAAGTGAGAGAGAAATTCTGAGGTTGTGCAGTGGTTCTGGTCTGAGCACTCATTATCCTTCCAGCGATGACTCTTTGGATGCTGTTCCAATAAAATTTTGTCAGTCCTTCCATAAACCAGCAGTCCCCACTAACAGTTTTTTAACAGTCATTGCACACCCTTTAAAATTTATATGGTTTCAAAAAAAGAATTAATCTTGCTTTTTTTTCCTTTCCTTCTAATATAAGCTTTTTATTGACAAATTATTATTCAATTAGAACTCAAATCCATGTAGTATGTGTGACAATTCACTGCAGCCATGCACAGCATGAGAGTATTACAGAGGAGAACACCGAATAATAAGGCAGCATATAGGAATTAGTTTTATTTCTGCAAATGAGTATTTCACTGCAATGAGAACAGTGTGCTTATGTTCTGAGTGGCTTCAAAATCAAGTATATTTCCGTGGGTCTGAGGACAAAAATGAAAGCTTACAAGGAGAAGATTGGTATTCTTTTGCCTGTAACAACAAGATTCTCTAAGTTTTGAACAAATGGAAAATGAGTGAGATCAATTTGCATCTCCTCTCCACTGAGCACAGTGTAGTGAGAAAGACAAATACCAGACAATCTTAATGTTTAGAGTAGAGTCTAACATTGACATTATTTACCCATGGAGTTCAATACCTGGGTACACATGATGAGAGCAGTCATATTAGAAATTATGTTGGTCTATCTTGTTTAAATAATACTGCAAACCCTCTGCTAATTGTTCTTAATATACTTATGATCTGGGAAATTTTATGTGGTGAAGTATTATTCAGCTAACTCTTAACCTGTCTGTTAATTATTAACCTAATTATTCATTCTGCTACAGGGCCAACATTTTTTCAGACTCTTTTTCTCAATTTCTAAGAAAATAAAAACTTGGGATCTGAAAAAGGACCAGACCATATAGACTTATTTTCTGTATCCAAGGTCATATTAGGATTTATTTGATCAGTTCCTGGCTTGGAGAAGGGATTTTTGATGGGAAAGGATATGACACTGAATGCCCAAAACCTGGAATTACTCAGCTTCACTGGAGGAATTGGATGAAAAGTTCTAAAGGTGAATAAACAGCAAGAACTTTAAATTTGAAAAACGGACTTAGGGTTGTGGTAGTCTCAGTGATTGAGAATGATTGTCTGTTTGAGATGTTTGAGATTTGCTGCAAGAATCCATGGGGGCACATAATGTGATATATGATCCTAATGGTCCTTTCCAGCATCAAAACCTGTGACAGAAATTTTCTGAAGGCCTGGTAACTCTGTAGTTCCTTCTGCCACAGTACTTTTCTTTCTGTGATCATTCCACAGTGAGTTTAAATCTCCACCACCACGTGAAATGTGTGTTTGGCAAGAACCAAGCCTGTTTTAGTAAAGGAAGCACAGAGAACCAAGACTGAATATGGAGTTGATATTTATTTTGGATTTCTGTAAGACTCTGAAAGCCCTCTTGATTAAATGGATTCAATATTTTGATGCTACCCCAGATGCTGCACTCGGATTAGAGCCAACCCTCCAGAGAAGAATAATAGACTAAAAATCCGACTAGAACAGATCGAGTGCAGCGAAGGCAGGTGTATTTCAATTTAATCATCAGAGAGTAATTCTTGTGTTCTTCCTGCCTGTGCTATTGATCTTGGCATGTCCAAGAGGTTGTAAGCACACCCTGTGCACTGTCAGGTTGTGCCCTAAAGCTGCTTCTACCCAGCTATAGCATTTACATGACTGCAAGGACCAGAAAATTTTGATTTCTGTTCAAGCTCTTGAGGATTCTGTATGTTCCTGTCCGTGGACTTTCAAGGCCTCTCCCAAAAAGTTGTGCTGGTACTCTTGGTGGCCTCTGTATTTTAAAAACAGCCTTCAAGTCATCTCTCTGGAATCATAAAGCTAATTTTTAATTAGCACAATGTAGTGACAGATATATCTTGAAAAGTTCACTACAAAATAATGGCCAGCAGGAATTTACAAGATACTTTATATGCTAATATCTCAAACATAATTTATTATAAATATCATACTTTGGTAACTATTTGCTATTGCTATTTAATATTTGTATCAATATCACTGGTTTATTATAAGAACTCTTTTCCATGCACATAATCACAACATGCAATACCATGAATAAACTGAGTTAACTTATTGAGAAACCATTTTGAAGCTACCAACTTTTAATTTCTGGTATTAATTTGTTCAGTCAGTGTCAGTTTTTTGTTCTGATTATTGCTCTGTTTATCACAACTTTGTCTTTTTCTTCGCTTCCTGCCTCAGTGTTAATATTCCATCTAATTAAAAATTAGAATGCTCTAAAAAAGGCTTGAGATAATGTGCAAGGGACAACTGATTTATCTTTTTAAGTGACAAAAGATTTTTGCTTTTTTTTTTCACGTCTGGGACTGAAGTAATGAACAAGTAACATTGCCCAACTTTTTTGGCTGAGAGTAAAGAAAAATATTCATAAAGAGTTTGGGGATATTTCTTATGCATGATATTATTTGACTGTTTCTGGCCATTCATTGTAAATTTTATTTTCACAAAAATTTCATAGGTGGTTTTGTACAGTGAGGAGGCTAAAGGTTGAATGTAACACAGCAATTACTTAAACCCAGATCAATTTAAAGGCTCACAATAATAAGCCTGTTTACAAAAATTTAAAAATTGCCAAAGTTAAGCATACAACTAAAACTGACAGATATTTATAGGAAAATTATATACAATTACATGGAGAACGTGACATTGATCCAGTGTTAGGGTGCAACAATATCCACACTTCTGATAACCTTGAGCTTAACGAATGATAAATATCTGTGGAAAATTGGCAGCTTCATTGAGACTTGCAATTAGAAACTTTTTAAAGCATCAAAAACCCCTATAAAGTGACGGTGTTTTTTCTTTTGGAGTATTGAAATAGTGTTTTTAAGGGAAGAAAACATATAACCAGGACCCAAAAGGGATTTGCAAGTAAAACTGCATAATGTGTCTCTTTAATATTTTATTTTGCAGGCAATCCTATTATTTTGAAAGCTATGTAACAAACATATCCATTTAGACTTAAATTCCATCTGGGTTTGTATGAGGATTTGACAATGATATAAAGCAGCATTGTAAGGAAAACCTAAGGGAAAACTTGCTAGAACAATTAGCTGCAATGATACAGGAAAGAAAATAATTAGTAATGAAAGTTATCTGTTTTACAAGGAACCTGGTCTGATAGTTAAAGAGCCTGCCCTTTAAAATTTAAATAAAACATTTAAAATTTGAGATCTGGCCTTTTCTGAATCCACTTTAAAGATTCATGTTAAAGACAACTGGATGTAGGAACAGGTGAATTCTTTTCCCCATCACAATAATTTTCCCTGGAGAAAGGATACAGAAGAACTGAGCTGGTCACAGTGAATTATTCATAATATACATGTGAATATGTAATAGTAACATAGGATTTATGCTTTGATTTCATGATTTATTCATTGTGAACAGTGTGTGAGGGCTATTCTCAATGGGAAATTTCTCTTCTCCTCATCCCTGTTCCCATCCATCCTGCCAGCTGTGGGAGGAAACTGTTGGAAATCTAATGGAGCAGAGTACAAGTGTGAGGAAAACCCACCCATTTGGGCAGCAGCCCATATTTACATTCATTTTAAGCTCTTGGGGCATTGTAGGCACAGGTGTAATGGCTGCTGGGTGATGATTTATGGGATTGTCTCTTGGCCCTTGCAAACAAAAATTATGCTCCTACCTGGAAATCACAAACGTGCAAAATTCCACAGTCAGTCTATTTTCAGTCGGGTTTATTTTTAATGCTAAACTTCCTTTCTGGTACAGAAATTGCCTGAACTAGCAGTACTTCTGTGAGAAGGTCAATAATTCAATATTAACCGAAACAGATTTTCTACGATTAAGCTCTGGAGGTTTTTATTTTGGGTACCAGAGATTCTTTGCATTAGAAGCAGACTTCGTTTTGCAAAGAGAGCAATAATTTCTGATAGTTTTTACTTCTAGCACTTCATTTATTTGCAAAGCTAAAGCAAAAGCCAGCAACATTTAGCAGGTGATTGTTCTTCAAAGCCAACACAACGCAATAAAAATTCGAGAGGAGCATGATCAGTTACTAAAGCTGAGCAGACACACGGGGATGAAGGAAGGGGATGCCAGATGTCCAACTGCAATCCCTAAAAATGTCTGTATAAGTCATTTGCAGACTGATAAATGACTCCTTTTCAGGTTACTTCAGTAGCAAAGCTCTTCCTTCAACTCCTTTGGTTTAAAAGGCATTGGAAAAAGATGTCCTGGGAAGTGTCAGAGTTGCCATCTTTGGAAGTGTTCAAAAATCATGTAGATGTGGCCCTTGAGGACATGGTTTAGTGGTGAACACGGTAGTGGTGCTGGTTTTATGGTTGGACTTGATGATTTTAAAGGTTTTTTCCAACCTTTACGATTCTGTGATTCCACCATGATTTGCAGCGGAATATACATACGTGGGACAAAAATGGTTATGACTTAAGATCTATCTCTGGAATTTAATCTCTGAAATTTCTGACTTACCTAATAAATGAGGCTTCTCTACCCTCAATTGTTAACTGAATGTATTGAGCTTTTTTTCAAACTATTAACTCCCCAAATATTCAGGGCTTGGGTTGCTTTTGAATGATTTCTTCGGTAATAAGAAACTTGTAGTGAACTTTGGATTTTCATCCTTTAAAACCATTGACTTGCAGTTAGCCTATGAAAAGTGTAATTGATTTCCATTTAGCTGTAATGGAATTTCTGCCTGGGCTATATCGAGTGGGGTGAGGGATGTGGAGTGCAGTGAATCACTGTCCTGAGGCTCTCTCCGTCTTCCGTGACGCTCCGAGGGATGGGAGCTCCTTGGAAATAAAATTCCCATGTTTCTCTCCAGTCGATTCACTGCTGCAGTCAGTAAGGGATGTTTTTAAGCAGAAGCGAGGGCTGGATGATTGACCATAAAGCTTCTCTAATGAATTAAATTACACCAGTGATACTTTCTTATTGTTCCAGGCAGGAGTGCCAGATATCCAGCAGCCCGTGGGCAATAATACTGAGGAAGCAACAGAATCTCAGCTGATGTGGGTTATTGCTTTCCCATTTCCCCTATCAGCAAAGGACTTTAGTCCCATAGATTGGGACTACTAGTCTGAAATACATTTGAAGAGGTCAGGAGGTGTTATTGGATGTCCTCTGGGAAAGATTTTCTGCTCCTCTTAAAGACAATACACATCAAACAATGCCTTATTTCGAAGTATTTCACTTCAAAAAGGTGCTCTGAAAGGGTCTGAAAGAAATTTTTAGCAATATCTGCCATGTAGTGTCACAGTTTCTGTTGCTGGGATGTTTCATATGATGTTGCATACAGGATGTGGAGCTAAGTTTTGAATTAGTTAATTTTACTGCTGTGTTTGTGTCAGCAGTCTTCCAAGGATGCCTACAATTCTTTAATCCTTCTGGGCAGCTTCTGGGTGCTTTCCAAAATGGAATCTGGAGTTATATTCAACAGGTTCCTCAAGGAGGGCAGACACTGATCTCTGCTCTCTGTGACAGGGACAGGACCCAGGGAATGGCTGGAGCTGGGCCAGGGAGGGTCAGGCTGGAGATCAGGGAAAGGTTCTTCCCCCAGAGGGTGCTGGGCACTGCCCAGGCTCCCCAGGGAATGGGCACGGCCCCGAGGCTGCCAGAGCTCCAGGAGTGTTTGGACACCGCTCCCAGGGATGCCCAGGGTGGGATTGTTGGGGGGTCTGTGCAGGGCCAGGGGTGGGACTGGATGATGCTGCTGGGTCCCATCCCACTCAGGACATTCTGTGATTCCTCCCTACAAGTCTCTTGGATAGTCTGCACTAGTGTATTGGTTTGAAAACAAACCAGTGGGAGGTCACAAGTCAAGATTGAAATTAATAGAAAAAAATTAGAAACAAGCAAAATAATATAAGGAAAAAGCACAGACAAAGTTAGATACAACCTGATACCCTATTCGGGTGGTGGCAGCAGTCTAACTGAAGTGATCCAGTTGAAGCGATGATCCGATGGAAGGTCCAGTCTCCAGCTGAAAGTCCATGGTGGCTCTTGTCCTCTGGTTACCCAGTAGACAGGGCTAAGGTTAGGCAGTTCTAAGGGCAGCTTATATCCAGGTGGGAATGCCCGGCTTCCCCCTCCTGGGTGGAGCATTTCACAATAGGATGGGATAAGTCCATGAGTCATTGGGTGGTTTCTTGATGGCCCATTGTCTGTTATCAGGGGTGGGTCATAGCAGGTGATAACAGCTAATGGCCCACAGCTGGTGGTAATAGAATACTTAAATACATCTATTTTTAACCTAGGACAACTAGTCTTCAGTTATTCTGGCTTCCTAACCACCTGAGAGGGACCTTTGTTTACCTATCGGTTTAGTTTGTTTGAAACTTTTGGGGTTTTTCTTTTTCATGTTTTAAACTAAACGGGGTGAGCTCCACCCCGTCTCTCCCAGCACTGGCCATGAGGGAGAGACGGGGCTCAGGAGGCTTTGTACTGACTACACTGAGAGACACCCTCGCCTCGGGTAACAGATGATGTGTTCAGTCTGTGCAGAGATTTTGCATTTCAAAGGAAAGCACTTAATGGTAATCAACCCTTGTGTTTGCTGCTGCTCACTTCAAGAGGGGAGTGTTATGAATACTTGACACGTGGAATAAATATTACAGAAGGGAATTTTTTTTTGCCACTTCGCAACACTTACTCTTTTATTTGACCTTATAATGAGGTTTTATAAAACCCTAATGGGGTCTGACTCATGCTGATGTCAGCAGAGCTTCCTGAGGTGACTTTGGTCCTCCATATGGAGCTCATTCCCAGCTAGAGGTCTGTGGTGGGGAAGCTTCTCCATCACTGTCAGGAGTCGGAGTGCTTATTCCAATCACCACCTCACCGTAATTACATAGAGGATGGGGTTAATTTTTGATCCCTCTCTCATTTACTTCAAGACACATCGTTTTAATGTACACACTGACACACGGAGATGGACCATTTATGAGGGGTGATGGACTCCACTGCCATTAAGTTTTAATGCATCATTAATTTTCTGGGCAGATGTAAAACAAGACTCTGATATTCTGTTCTTCATTCCCAAGGTTGACTTAAAAGTCAGTGACCTCTCTTGATTGAGTGGTCATTAAACTAGTCTGAACTATAGCCATTTTAATCTTCAGAGCATATAAAAATTAGCAGTTAAAAAAAAAACATGCAGATTTTTGCCTAAGACTCTGGCTTATTAATTTATACATTAAAATTATGCATAGAATTCTCTTCAAATGCACCTGAGAGAACCTTTTCAATTCCTCAGTTTTCTTTGTGCAAGGTGAAATTCTATCCAAAATGATTGCATAAGGCTAAAAACATTTCAGGAGCTTGATCTACCAAGATTTAGGCGTATTTCATTTTTAGGGATTTAAGTTGTGCTCCTCAGCTAAAATTCATGTGAAGGGAAGAAGAAAACAGGGGTGGAATGACAATGCATCCCTGTCCCTGGAGGGGCAGGGGTTGGAACTGAGTGGTCTTTGAGGTCCCTTCCAACCCAAACTATTCCATGATTCCATGTGGGTGTCCCCAGAGGTTTCAGATCCAAGGAGGTGAGGAACCTCCTGCTGGTGTAGATTTTGTTTCCTGGCCCATTTCTTGACTGTGGGCACAGCTTCTGTCCCGGGACTGATTGCACAGCTGCCCGTGGACAGGGTGGGCACTAGGAAAACCCACACAACTCATTTTTTGGGGATCATTGGAGAGAGTTAACCTTGCCATAAGGAATCTGGCATCTTGAAGAAGGTTCCCACCTTCACACCCTGCTCCATCACAACTGAGATTTTACTGTGAAATAAAAATTCCTCAAGTGTTGCCTCACCGTGTGTGGTTAAATTGGCTTTTTCTGTTCTCTCTATTTTCTCTAAACCATCAGGTAAGTTTGGTGTGAACACATGAACTTAAGTTAACTTCTGCAGATGGATTATTAAATATTTTTTAGTCAAAATGGAAGCAGGTTTTGTTCATTGGTTGTTTTTTGGGGGTTTATGTGATTTTTTTTTTTACTTGGTTTGGACTGTTGTTGGCAGCTTGTTTGTGGGGTTTTTTGGCAATGCTGGAATAAAATGCTGATTTTTGGCAGTGTCCAAGGCCAGGTTGGATGGGGCTTGGAGCAGCCTGGGCCGGTGGAAGGTGTCCCTGCCCATGGCAGGGGGGGGCACTGGATGGGTTTTAAGGTCCCTTCCCACCCAAACCATTCCATGTCATTATGATCCTAAGTCATTGTGCCTCCTTGATCCTCTTGTGACTGACTTTTTCATCCAGTGAGTGAAAATTGAAGTAATTTTCAGTGCTAAGAATGATTATTATTTTATCACTCAGCATATAAAAATTATGAAATGACTTATTGGAGCTGGACAGGGACATAAGTGGGCAAATTGAAAGTGGGGGTGGTAGTTAAGTACATATTATTTACCCAAATATCTGCACAAAGAGCAAAAAGCAGTTCAGCTTTCACAACTGGAGGAACATCCAAGCTCTTGAAGTGAGAAGAAAGAGATGCAAAGTGCTTTTTTTAATCTCCCCTGGTATTTCAGGATTGTTATTTTATACAGGCTAATGTAACAGAAATATAAGCACCAAAACAGCACCTCTCACAACAGTGTTTTCAGTAACTTAATGAGAAGTATCTCTTTCTTATCCTAATCACGTACACCAATTTAGTGTTTGTTCTTGTCCTGTTCCTGAAAAGCATCAGAATAATTTTCTTCCCACAAGCCCTATTGATTGCTGTCCCGTAGAAGTTGAACGCATCTGCACTATTTGTTTGGGTTTTGTTGTCAGCAATCCATTTTTGTTTGTATTTTTTTTTTCAGTTCTGCTATAAAATTCAAGTCAGTCTTGTTCTGAAATACAGGGAACTCGGGAACAGGCTGCCCTGAGGACTGCATTGTATTTTAATAAGAAGTGTTACATCACTCTTAGAAGCATCAGTTAATTGCCCTTGGACTTGTGTTAGGGAATGTTTCCCATGCAATTTCTAGGAGTACTTATTGGGAATTCTTCCTAAAATTACTGAAGTGTGAGGAGGCACGAGCAGCAGAGAGGGGCTATTATGGATTGACCTCAACTCCCATTGCCCATCTCCCCTTGGGAGAGTTTAGGAAAGTGTGTGTGGTGGAAGGTGTTGTTTTAATATGATTTTGTTTTCTTTATCCAAATATAATTTAGTTGGTGATCAATTCAATGAATTTTCCCCAGGGTGAGTCTGTTTTGCCTGTGGCTGTAATTGGTAAGTGACCTCCTTGTTTGGTTTTTTTTTTAATCACAATCCATGAGGTTTTTCATTTCATTTTCTCCCCTGCCCTGTCGAGGAGGAAGATCAGGAGAGCATCTGGGTGGGCTCTGGCAGCCAGCCCAGGTCAACATCTTTATATGAATATATTTACATATTATACCAATATTGGTATGGGGAAAAGTGCTGCTTTGGGATCAGCTTCCATAGAACACCAAGTTTTACGGCATTGTCAGGACAGATGAAGGTGGGAGTATCTCGAGGGAGCAATTAGAGGAGTATGAGAGTGATGCCAACAGAATTTATTTTGTTTATTGCCATTCTTTGCCATACTTTCGCCTTTTAGGAGCACAAAATTATCCCGAATTGCATCAGTTTTAAGATCGCATGAAGGTTATCATTCTGGGCAGGGAGATTTCATCACCGCCTCCCGTGATTCTGCCCCAAACTTCACTGGTTTAGGAAGTGCTGTGTGATTTCATGGAGCACAATTAGGGCTGGACAGGGACTCTCCTGAGGAGCAACATCATTTCCCAAGGATTGCTGTCAGATCTTCACCCCAGGACATTATTTGGTGAACACCTGAGTGGACCTACTCATAAATATTTATTTACATGTTAGATTACTAATTTGAAAGCCTAAATTGAATTAATTTGGGATGCTTATCTGTGAATAGAATAGAATGGTTTTGGCATAAGAACTTCAGTTGTGGCCAGACCTTTTTCTGTGTTTAAGTAAACACACAGCTCCACATGATTAATTGCTCTGGTTATAATGCTCTTGTTTCAATAATTATTACATTAGATAAGTAAAACCTTATCTTCATGTATAGCATTCATTCTAAATTAAAAAAAAAAACCAAAACACAAAACCAAGCAGACGTTAAATTTTGTAGTAGCTGTTAAATGTAGAATTTCAATGATTATTAAGGGATTCATTTCCTAAGCTGAGGCATTGGCACAGTTTGCCCGGAGAAGACCTGGTCTAGTGGAAGGTTCCCTGCCCATTGCAGGGGTTGGAATGAGATAAAAATAATGTTAACATATAAATAAATATAAAAGAAAAGTACTTATATAGGTCAGATGGTCACCCAAACTGAGCACGCAAACACTTGGTGTTTATTTCTGAAACTCAGCAATGAGTATTTTCTAATGGTTTACCAGTACAATAAACTAAATTTGCTCCCTTAAATATAAAAAACAAAAAACAAAAAATTGAAAATGTAATACTTCTTTTCCATGAAGATCTGTTTCAGTCAATAAGTTCCTCATGTAATGACAAACTCTACTGCAAACAAGAAAGCTGCTTAAACAAGGTGTTTATAACATGCAGCATATTACAGCACATTTTATGATTCATGTAGCCTAAATATGAATATAAATTGATGATTTTCTCCTTTCTTGTGCTCAACTGGAAATGAAAGTTGTTGGGTTTTTTTTGCTTTAACAATGTATTAATGAATTTTCAGAGCAAAGAATCTTTCTATGTCATTGGACTTTGCCTACTTGTAAATATGTAAATGCTACTATAAATATTAGCATTTGTCTTGGTTGAAGGATGTAAATATGGCTTTGGGGAATATGGAGGTGGGAGATGAGGAAAGGGAGGAAACAGTAACAAGGAAAGTCTGGTACAAGGTTTTCAAGTTCAAAAGCTGGAACTTGATTTCTAGAATTGAAATTCATGTACGTTTCACTGTATTTTCAGCTCGTGCCCATTTTTAGGCTTACACTCAGTCTAGATCTGGGATTTCCAAATCACTGGGTTTGGGTTTGTTTTCTTCACGTGGAAAATTCTAGAAATTCTATAAATATGTAAATCCTCCAATAAGGTGTGTGTGTGTAAGGAAATTCTAAGTAGAATAAAAGCACAAAAACATCAGAGGGAAGTGGGAAGTGACCTGGCCATACTTTACCTGAGTGCAAACAGCGACTCCATGCTCCCAAACCCCTCTTTCTTCGTGAAATGCAACATTTTTGCCTCAGCGGATGAGACTCCAGAAATATTGACTCAGTTTTTAAATAGGGTCACTACAATTTCCTGAATATCTACGAATATTGATGTTTTCTCTTGTGTATCACAGAATCCCAGGATGGTTTGGGTTGGAAGGGACATTAAAGCCCATCCAGTGCCACCCCCTGCCATGGGCAGGGACACCTTCCACTAGCCCAGGCTGCTCCAAGCCCCGTCCAGCCTGGCCTTGGACACTTCCAAGGATCCAGGAGCAAGGTATGTGCCTGTTACAGGGAGAAACAGAAAGTTGAAAAATTACACTCTTTCCAATAAAGAATTCGACAGTGCTCCACAGATAAATTAATTTGCCTAAAAATACGTAATTTTCTGTAGATATTTAAGTGTTACACAAATTATTTTAACATTGTATTACCCTATTTAATGGATATAGTGAGGTTAATGTTATTTATACCTCTAACAAGGTGCAAATAAGCTTAACTTAAACATTGTGGGCAAGAATATCCCTGCTCATGGCAGGAGGTGGCTGGAGATCATCTTTAAGGTCCCTTCCAGCCCAAACCATTCTGGTATTCTAGGAACACCCTGCTTTGACATTGCCTGTTGTGCAAAGCATCATTTCCCAGGTCAGTCTGGAGACAGATTCCAGGAAATTTATTTTAGCATGAAATACTTTATTAGGAAGACTTTCAAGAGCATTTGGGGAAATGTAACAAATAGCTTGTGCACAGCTGATACAGACTTGCAATGGGAAATTGGACTGAAGGATCACTAACAGCCCCTAGAAGCTTTGTTTCCTGTGATTGTAATTCTTTGTGATGGTCTTGGAAAACAAAACAGAGCAGTCCTGCCTGGCTTGGGAGACCTTGGCTTGGCCCAGTGTCAGGTGGCACAGAAATTACTGCTACCCAGAGTCATTTGTGGGCTCGTGCATCAAACAGAAAACATGGTTTAACCTCTGCAGAAATCACAGAGTGAAAAGCCTGAAAAGGCTTCAAACACCAGCAAAAATCGCCAGGAGGCTGTTGGATTTCCTGACTTGGAGATGCTCCAAACTGGAGTGGGCAGAGCTCTGAGCAAGCTGACATCCACTGGCTGTGTGCAGAGCAGGGGGTGGAATGGAGACCTCCAGAGGCTCTTTCCAACCTTTATCATCCCGTGATGCCGCTATTTGAAAGGGCATAGGAAATTAGTGCCCACTTTGTTCTGGATCCTGATGTCTGAGGATGCAGGATCCCATGTGCTGCAAGGGACAGGGATGATATTGCAACAGTTATGGATTTCCTTCCTCAGTCTGGAGCAAGAGTTCATGGGAACCTTGCCTCAAGGAATGTCGTGTCTTAGGGAAGCACCCTGACCTCAAAATGTTTCAGACAGACTTTCCTGCTGGGTTATTAGGTATTAACTTAGCAAAACATGATTTTCTTTAAAACCCTGTTTGCTGAGCAATGAATTCTTGTTTGGTTGGTTTAGACACGCTAAAAAAAATACTTTTTAGTGAGAGCAAGACCAAATAGAATAACTCTTAATGACTGAGATTTTTAAAATCATTTTTATGCAACATAAAGTTAAAAACCAAACATGCTCTGTGGTCAAATACATGGATATATAGGATCTCTCTTACTGATACACTGAAAATATACTTCCATGACCAGGAGCGAAAGTACAGGATCACTTACAAAACCATGGAATCATAGAATCATAACTAAAGGGTGTAGATGGCCTTGTGTGAAAAGCAACGTGGGCCTTCTTGTCTGATTTTGAATGGCTTGACAGGAAGAAAAGTTTTATCCATCTGTCCCTAGAGGAGAGTGAGTGAGAAAAGATGGTATTTAATAGGTAATTTTTAGCTGAAACATAGGATTGGCTCACCTGATGTTGAAATATCATCTACAAATACAATCTTTGCAATGTAAGGAAAAGAGTGTTGGAAAAAATTACCCTTCAACAAAACCACAGAAAACACTGGAAAAATTACTTTAATGTAAGAGAATTAAAGAATATGGCCTATTCAGCTTTTCTAAAAGAAAACTACTTAATCAGGAAGTCAAACCCTTCCCAATAACAGATATTCTAGATAAAATAATTTAGCAGAGAAAGTCACAGTGAAAACCAGGGCTGGAAGCTCAGGGAAGATGGATTCAAACTGGAACTGTGCTGGGGATTTGGAAAGGTCCAGAGATTCGTAAGAGCAAAAGTGATTTGTAAAGGAAACACTCTGTCAGGAAAAAGAGAAGAATAATGGGCATTTTTCATTTCAGCATCTTCAGGATAAGTGTTTCAAGAAAGAATGGTTCAGCTGAACACAGAATATTGGACTCAAAGAAATATGAAGTCAAAGTTAATGGTCTGCACTATTGGTAGAAAATTATTTCTCCCACCCTAGAAATGCACGGATGGAACAATAAGCATTGCATCCATCCCATGCAAGGAGTTGAAAGTCTTTCATATATTCTGAAATGGAAGCAATTCCTGTTCCAGGAGCTCCAAAGAGATTGAAATAGTGAATAAATGTCAGGGGAAAGCAATGCCATTTTCTGCTAAAACACACAGGAAGAAATAATTTTGCTGGAAAACGTGGAAATATTTTACACTTGTGTTTTTCCCTCTCTCTAAAACAATTTAACTGTCTAAAAGATAAATTCTTTCTGTTGTGCTGATCAGGAAGAAATGTTTTGGGTGGGATTTGGTTTGGGGTTTCTTGTTGTTGGTTGTTGGGGTTTTTGTTGTTGTTGATGATTCTGGAAACTAAAACAGACCTGAAGTAGCTTACTGAGGTCATTGCCTTCATCAGTCAGCAACTTTGAGATATGTCATTTATTGTGCTCACCACATTCTCCTTGTGGGCAACATCTGGATGGTAATTTAGAAAGCAACTGCATTTTCTACCAAAGTAACTTTTAATTGACACAAAAAATGCCCCAAAACACCAAACCACCCTTTTAATCCTTAAAATATGGTTACTTGCAACTCTATTTCTTCTTCCCCTTGGGATCCTCTTTGAAAGACAAGGATGAAGCAGCACTTCTAATGGAGCAGCTCTTTTAACAGGATCCTGCTTTAAGGATTAATGAAATAGCCCCCCTGTAAAGGATGGATTTCCTTCCCAATCTGCACTTCCAGGATGTCATAAATCCCTCTGAAAAAAAAGGCCTCTGAATTATGGGCCTTTTGCACAAATCCTCACATGAGAGGTTTGACTTTCAGACTCTGTTCTTTTCTTCTCCTCATCACGTTGTTTTATGTGATGGGATAAGTGCAAGATCACAATAACATCCCTTCATAATAAACAGAAGTATTTCCACATCCAGGTGTCCCTGTGTCTGACACTGGGTCCTTGGGGGCTGGCTGATGTGAGGATTCAGAATCAGAGAATCTTGGAGCAGTTTGGGGTGGAAGGACCTTAAAGCCCATCCAGTGCCATCCCCTGCCATGGGCAGGGACACCTTCCACTGTCCCAGGTTGCTCCAAGCCCCATCCAACCTGGCCTTGGACACTTCCAGGGATCCAGGGGCAGCCACAGCTTCTCTGGGCACCCTGTGCCAGGGCCTCCCCACCCTCACAGGGAACAATTCCTTCCCAATATCCCATCTAATCCTGCCCTCTGGCTGTGGGAAGCCATTCCCTGTGTCCTGTCACTCCAGTTCCTGATGAATTGTCCCTCTCCGGTTCCCTGCAGCCCCTTCAGACCCTGGAAGGGGATGTGAGGTCTCCACACAACCTTCCCTTCTCCAGGCTGAAAGTTCCCAGCTCTCCCAGCCTGACTCCATATGGGAGGTGCTCCAGTCCCCTCAGCAACTTCATGGCCTCCTATGGACTTGCTCCAACAGTTCCGTGTCCTTCTTATGTTGGAGGCACCAGAACAGGAGACTGCACTGCAGGTGGGGTCTCACCAGAGCAGAGCAGAGAGGGGGAATCCCCTCCCTCGAAAGAAGGGAGGTGTGGGTTTTTTTCTTAAGAGAAAAAAGGGATTTTTTATCTTCAGGGACATGATATTTTTTCCTAAGAAGGAACAGACTGACAATGTCACAGGGAAATTACAAAGTGAATTTGCTTTGGGAAAGGAGTGAAATGTCCTGTCTGGAAAGCTGGACTAGTAAATGAATCAGTAACTTTCTCCCTGTTACGCCACGAGAGTGGGAAATGTGTTTTCACCTGTCCATGTTGTTTCGTTACCTTTTTCTGGTAAAAATGGGATGGAATTAACCGTCTTTTTAGAGCAGCTGTTGCAGTGAAGCTCCAGATGGTGGCTGCACTCATTTCATTGCAGTATGATAGACTAAACCTAATATTTTAATAATAAAGAGCATAATAGGAATGTCTTTTATTGGCATGATGAATAAAAGGAATGATTCTTTCAACAATCCTAGATAGTAATCTGTCAACACTATCATATCTATCATCTCACCAAAGATTTTTGCCTTTACGAATAAAAAACCTGGGGGTTTGTACAGACCACAGGTTCTCAGGACTTTTTCTGGTTTTGTCTTAGACTGAGAGGATTTTAGATTTGTCAAGTTTGATAACAGCTGTTTAACAATCAGCATTTTGGTGTAGTTTAAACTCAGTTTATAGAGATAAAAAGTAATTTTTCTATGTGAATTGAATTGTCTTTGCCATCCAGAATAAACAGTTGTGGGGAAGGTTTTGTAGACACGCTGATCCCAGGAGGCTCACTCCAGTCACAGCAATCAATCTGTGGTTGTTACAGGGATAAAACCTCACATCCTTCGGGTAAAACCACTTTCAAAGAGAACAGGAGAGAACAGCTGGATAATAGGGATCAAAGGAAGAGAAGGAGCGTGTTGGCACACTCTGCAGGGAAAATGGGCCTAAAAATCCGAGTAGATCCCAAGAATACCAACACCCTCCTCCTCCTGACAAAGAGGAGGAAGATGCCATGAACATCCCACTCGCCCCCTCAAGACCTCAGGGTGCTGGAAGTTCCCCACACCTGAGCCAAACCCCATCCCCGAGGACCTCTGGGTGACTCCAAAAATATGGTCCCGGTAGGTTGATGCACCTTAAGTCTATAAGGTAGCACCTCAAATGGAACCTACCAAGACAAGGCTCATGACTCTCTGATCTATCAGTGAGGTGATTCATGTGCTAATATCAGTGTTTTTCGTCAAATCCAGCTTCTCTGGCTTATATTTCTTGACAGGATTTTATGCTACATCCACTGACTACAGTTCCTTTGTGTTTAGCTGGGTTTTTTTTAAAATCTCTTTGCTCGAGGAAGCTCCAAGATTGTTTGTAAATGGGTGCCACCAGTGAGCTGCTGCTTGGTGGTAAAACCTGAATGACTCAGCCCTAGGACTTCAACAATAATCCATTCGTAATTCTTCAATTACCCTGCAAGAAGCCAAGTATTTAATGCCTTCTCCCTCTAACCCCATTGCCAATGGAAATCCACATTCAAGGGAGAATAAGAATACTGACCTTTTCTTTTCAGGTAATACCAGCTAATTATGACACATTCAGACCACTTAATCGATGTATTGTAAGATAATTGCTCTCTGCAAGGACCAGGATGTGTTTTGCTGTGGGCAAAAATATTCAATAACTATTTAATTATTTAAATTGCGGCATTTTCAGTTCTTGATGTGTCTGAGCTGAAATGCAGCCCCTAGACCACGGACAAGGAGTAGAGCTGGACTCAGGAGAGGCTGGACATGTCAATTACAAACCATTGGAGCACACAGGGCCATGACACGTATTTAAACCCTCTGACAGAAAATGTGCCAAGCAAGGCAAGTGGAAACTTTAATTAGCTGATCTTTAAAGTTGTATCTTATTTCCTGCAGAATAAGTTCTAATCCTTGTACTGTTTTGACAGTTTTTCTGACCTGAACTGAATTTCTTTTGCTGACATGCTAATCCAGATTTCATTTAAAATTATCATTTATATTTGCTCATTGTCCCTTTTGCTGAATTTAATTAGAGTTTTGCCAGGATTGGCTGAAGGCTGTTTTGGGGAGGGAATTAGTACGACAAGTTATAGCATGCTGAAGAAATTATTACCCTGGGCTTTTTTAAATTAAATGAAAGAGAAGGGTAAAAAATTAAAAGTATGCTGCAAAAGTATTAATCTTACTTCACACACAGAAACTCATAAACTCAAGCATTATGCAAGTCTTGTTGAAAGCGAGAGCAAAACAGCATAGCCTTATTACTGCTCCTGCATTGTTCTGTCCTTCAGCTATTTCAGATTTAACTGAGCTTTTTGTGTCTGCAGAGAGGTTTGAATTAGAAAGCTACTGAACAAATAAAATGTGTGGTGGCAAAAAGTCTTTCTGTAGAAAAACCAGTGCTAAGAATCCTCTGGAATTCACACTTGACGGAGCTGTTGACCTCTGTATTAGAGGACAGCACAACACATTGCAAGTGAAACACTGATTTTTACAAACACTTTTGACTGCAGAACAGATTTTTATTTGGGGTTTTATTTTTCCTCTGTTCCTACAGCATAGAATCCAGATGTAGCACAGGAGCACAAAATCATCTGAATCAGTAAATTTGCCATCCTCCTGAGGTGCCTGATCAACGGATCAGGTGAATTTGGAGGTTTAAAGCAGACTGTCCTCAATTCACCTGCGAAAATTTTAGTCTCACCAGCACACATGAAAGGAAAATTCCCCCATTTTTCCCAACATTCCCCTCATTGAAAGTCGAGGTCCTTTTCCACAATTGGAATACTGTGGTGTGGACAACATTCTTTGGTGCTTGGGGAGAAAAAAGCCTATCTTGGCTCTGCAGAGCAGTTTGACCTGCAGAAGATCAATCTTCCTATAGCTAATAGGATGTGAATATTTTAACAGGCCTAGGATCCCATAGAAATGAGGTTCTGGTATGAGTCCTGTCATACTGTATGGCAGGAGGAGAGGGAAAGGCCTCAAGTTGTGCCTGGGAATGTTTAGGTTGGATATCAGGAAAAATGCATTCACAGAAAGGGTGATCCAGCCCTGGGACAGTGGTTGGAATCACCACCCCTGGAAGTGTTCAAAACACACATGGATGTGGCACTTGAGAACAATTTGATCTTTTAGGAGAGGCAGCACCTTAAACAAAGATTTCTAGCACTTTTGTGTTTCCTCAGTGTGACTGAGACCATTGCAGGAGGAGCAGATTTGAAAGGGGACCAACCCAAAACTCTTGTCCTTTCAAAGTGACAGCAGAAGACAAGCCATTAACTTGTCCACAGTATCTACATCACCCCAAATAACTGAATTACCTGTATTAGGGGAAACCCTCCATTTGCTTCTTTGGAAATGCAAAAACAGGCAAAAAAATCAAGTGACAGATGTTATTAGTATCAGTAAGAAAGTGAATGAATGGGAAATATTTTAAAGGTTTCTGGAAAGACTGTAATTTGGGTGAGCTTTCTGTCACTTTTAAATGCAATGAATATGGAATTGGTATTAGAGAATGTGTATAATGGCACTAAAAGTTGACTTCTAGGGTTTGTTTCCAGTTGCTGTGAGCACAGAAATCCTTTCTTTATTACTTTGGTATCTTTCAATTTTCAGTGGGAAAAGTGCAAGTGCTTGCTCTAACATGTCACTCACATCTCCAATAATTCACCAAAGCAGAAGGCATCAGAACTTGAAGCTGACTGCATTTCTTTCTATTTTAATAACATTTAAATAGAACAATTTCAAGTTCCTGGTACCAAAATATCTTCCAGAAACATGTTTTGGTAAGTGGTTTTTGAGATGGTGTCAGAGTTACGGCTTGTTTTCCTAAAATATTTCCTGTGAGCCTGCTGCTTGGAAACAGCTCTGCCATAAACCTTCCTCCTGGACACCAAAGGTTGGGCATCTGTTCTCAATTTTATAGCAGCCTTTGGAGGCAGATGTCTGGTAAATTTTCTTTCCAAAAAAACCCCCAGTTTTTTGTTTTAGGAAGGTTGCATGGACGACTGCCTGGGAATCCTCATCTTGAGGGTGTTTCCTGAGTGGATTTAATTATGATGCTGATCAGTATTTGTGCTGCAATTGGACAAGTCCTATCTCCTATGAACCTTCTTGATCAGGGATTCTGACCCACTGGGGAATAACCATGAAATTACTCATCCTTCTGTTGTTATAGGTATTTGTTCGGTGTTCCTTACCCAAACCTGGACAAGGACCGGGGTGTAAAAACATGGAATTATGAAGAAATTTGAATACAAGTTTATTATGTCATTTTTGTTTAAAAAAACCGCCCTTGATCATTTCAGCCACTTTGAAAAAATGAAAACATGGGTGCAGATTATTGACAAGAAAATCCTGATTGCTTCCTGAAGCTGTTTGTGAAGCTCTGAAGAAAATCAGCCTTGGTCAACCTATGGGACTCACACAGGATGTCATGAACTTATTCTGGCATTGATACCAGCTGAGCTGGTTTTGGGAAAAGGAAAACCTCCAGAAATAACTTCCACCCTCAGTCTATTGCACAAAACCTACACGCATTTCAGTATTACTCACATAACCCAATATACGTTTCTGTCATGATGGCTCAAGTGATTGTCAAGCCAGTATTTCTAACGAATGCCTATTCCAGCCTTTTTTTATCCCTGAACCCATTGTAATTGCTGCAGCTCAAAGTTTTAGGCTGCCATGACCTCTTCCAAAAGCAGATCGCAGAAACATCTGTCCTAGGGCAGAATTTTTCCCTTCCACCTGGTGTAGCACAAACCAAATGAAGTAAGGAAATTCAAGTCCAGATCCAAGTTTCCAGGCACGCCTTGAAAGAATGGTAAATAAAAATAAACCAGAGAAGATGAAGAGGAAGAAAAACTGGTAATGAGTGGAGTAATTCAGTGTTGCATTCTCAGGCTTATTACCGTATTTTATGATGAAGGGGAATTAATTTGTAATTCTATTCATATTTTAAAAATTTTAGCAGAAAACATAGGGAATATCAACAGTCTTCATATGCTATAAATAACTACTGGTTAACCAGACCATGTGTCTACTAATAATAACAATATTAAAGCATTATAAAGGATGAGAAACTCTTCTACTCAAATTTGAATTTATCAGAACACTGTGGAAGCCGAGGAGGAAGCACTCTGTTCTCAGTTTCGCTTTAATCTATATTTGTTGCAGGAAGATGTTTAGATGATTCGTTTTGTCCTCTGTCCTTCAGTAAACCCTACACAGCACTATTTATTAATATACTTTCTTTTCACTGTTAAATTTAACTTTATGTATTTTCCACTAGAAAGCATAAAAATGAGTCATCTTTGGTGTCATATGTGCTTCTGCAGGTTAATACCAAGCATAAAAGGTCATTATTGTGTTTTGGTGGTGTAAATTCATAAACATTGCTTGCACTCCTGGGACTTGCTTGTGTTTACCCCAGATTTTCAAACCTCTGTACATTTGTGTCTTCATCCAAAGATCACTGAAATCTTGGATGAATCTGTGACTGCCCCATCCTTGGAAGTGTTCAAGGTCAGGTTGGGACAACCCGGTCTAGAGGAAGGCATCCCTGCCCTTGGCAGGGGGTGAAATGAGATTGAGGTCCCTTCCCACCCAAACCATTCTATGATCCTATGGAAAAGTGAATAAATTTCCAGGGTCTCTCTCACTAAAGCATTTCATTCCCAATCTGGAGCTGGGGCTCAGCAGAGAGAAAGAAGGAAATCTATTTAACCGTCTGTAAAAGAGCAAAACCCATTCCTGTAAAGCCCTTAATCCCACGAGCCATTTCAAATTTTAAATTTCCCTAAATATCCAAGGGCATTTACCATAATTTCACAACACTTACCCAGAAAGAGAATTTCTAGCTCTGCATTACTATGAGTCAGTTTTACTTCCTTACAGTGACCCGACTGGTGATCATATGAATTTGTAAATTGGTATAAGTTTCAAAGATATTAAATTTTTTTATAAACCATATTCAAATGGCATGAAGACTGGATTAGCAGTCAGATGCTCCTGAGCTCTCTGTGATGATCCATGGAAGGGTAAAAATGGTGTGAGAGAAGGATCTTGGGATGAACTGTGTCTCTGTCAAGACCATTTCTGATTCCATCCTCAGCATTTAATAGAATTAAACTGCAATGCTCAGTCAGCCCGTCTGAATGGCTTTAAACTGAAAGAGGATTGGTTTTTGTTAGATATTGGGAAGGAATTGTTCCCTGGGAGGGTGGGGAGGCCCTGGCACAGGGTGCCCAGAGAAGCTGTGGCTGCCCCTGGATCCCTGGAAGTGTCCAAGGCCAGGTTGGATGGGGCTTGGAGCAACCTGGGACAGTGGAAGATATCCCTGGCAGGGGGCCCAGAATGAGATGATCTTCCAGGTCCCTTCCAACCCAAGCCATTCCGGGATTCTGATTCCATGATTCCATGACCTTCAGTGTGGCTAAATTCTGCTATAGATTTTATTACACTGTAATGTGCTGCAGCATAAGAAAAGAGGAAAAAAATAACAATAGATGCGTGCTCTGAGGTCTTTTTGTTCCAATAATGTGCCTGAGTTGAAAAAACAAGATCCATTCTGCATTATTTTCTCCAGTGCCACATTTATTTTTTTTACTTACCTCATCCTTACTGGCTTTATCCAGTTGTCCATATTATTTCTTTTGTTTCCTCCTTCTCTTGTCGCTGTGGAGTTGCCTTTGCCTCACAGCCACCCTGGGAAGCTGGATTTCAGCACTCACACTGTCTCAGCTGATCTGAGGCACCTCAGGTCAGAGAGGCACAAGGGTTATGAAAAGGCCTGCTCGCTTTTTGATGCTTTCTAAAACAGATGTCTGGATTATTTTTGTGTGCATGTTTTCTTTGCAACTTTCCCATTAAATTAATTGATTCATTTTCCTGATTGCTGGTAATTTCCAAGTCTGAATAGTGAGACAGAGTTTTCAGCACGAAACACTTTTATGCCTGCTTTCCAGCATGACCATTTGCCAAAGATTTTTCCTCTCTTAGAAGATAATAATTAAAATAAAGTAAATCTTAGATTGCCTTGAATGACATTTTAATGTTACAAATTCTTGACATTCCACCTGTTGTCATTATTGCTTGCTTCTTCCACCCAAAAAGGAAGGAAAAAATCCAGTTTGATGCAGTTACAGAAGCACTGCCTGTCAAAGACAAGGCTCTGTAATGAAGCACTGGGAAGATTTGTCACACATTAAAGAGTTCTTGGAAATGTCAAACTTGCCAGAGCTAAATCCAGGATTTGAACACGAGTTCCTGAGTAAGCTCCTGCATTGAAAGAAAGAACTGGTATAACACCGAATTCAGAACAACACTTTTGAGAAGCATTTTCTCCAAATTGTCTGTCTTTAAATATCTGTCACAAATATGAATCTTTTCCAATTAAACTTGGGAGGTTTTCCTTTCATCCTGTTTTCTTTTCCAGCAGTAATCTAACAAGAATGATTCTACTGTTGGTTTCTATAAGAAACTCCTAAAACTCTTCTGGGCATTTATATCTGCTGAGTGTATTAATTTCAGGCAGACTCTCAAACTTGAAATATTTGAGTAATTTAAAACTGAGATCCCAGTTCCACATGTGCTGTGCCCTTCACCTGTGGAGGTTTGTGCCCATCATTGATGCCTGACAGAAATACCATTGTTACATGTGAGCAAGTCTTCTCCGTTCTCTCTCTGACACAAAATCAATGGGCAGAATAAAACCAGCACAAAGAAAATGTTGAGATTGTTCATTCTGTTAACAGTTCTCCTCGAAACCACCTCAGGAATCAGATTGATTGATGACAGGTTCTTCTGAATCAGATCTTCAAATTATCTCACTTCTCCTCTGATTTGTGTCAGTTGAGCTGCATTAAGCAGACAAAACTGAATGAGGTCAGACAAAAATGTCTGCTAAAGACATGAAACAATTCTGGGAATTCGTGGTCACATTTAAGTGTTGCTACCATGATACACTGTGACATTTATTCTGGAATTAAAATATCTTTGGATGTTGCAGGAATATTGGGAGCTAAAAACGGCAAGGAAGAATAAACTTTTTCAAAGTCCCAGTAATACTCGTTTTTATATGAATTTTTAATATGTTCATAGCTCTGATCTCAGGACACTACATATGCGTAGAGGTGAGGTCACAGGTAACACCGGGTTGGACGGGATGTGGATCTGCTGGAGGGCAGGAAGGCTCTGCAGAGGGATCACAGATTGGACTCGGTGGTTTTGGAGGCCTTTTCCAACCTGAATTATTCTGTGATTCTACGTAAAGTTACCCATTTCCTTCAATATTGTTACATTTGAACTCGTGAATCAATCACAATATTCTTTTTCTTCATAATTGGGATAATCCTGAAAATGCAATCTGAAGATTTTGCTATTCAATATCAACTTTCCATTTGCCTGTTAGATATAGAAACTTCTCAAAAACCCCTTTCTTTGCAGTATTTAATTCCCCAAGGACACGGATATATACATTTATTTATTGCAGCACAGAGTAGGCACATTTTAAAGTCCCAATCTAAGGAGGGATTTGTACACAACAAAGCAGAATTCTGATGTATTAATGCCAGATTTCTGGCGTTTTCTTCATTCTCTCCATTCCTGTCAAGATGCCTTGTCAGAGCCTGGCTGGAAAACAGAGTTCTGAAATCTATTGTCATGTTCAGACTTGAAACGCTTGAAGACTTCTGATGTCCTGTAAATCAAAAATTATTTTGAAGCCTTCAAGTGGTTGAACATTCAGGGAGAGTGAGCAGTTTTCGCCTGTCTAAAAGCTGGGGAACAAACAACAAAGAACTTTGATGAGACATGCACAAAAGTCTGCTCTGTTCATTTAAATGTGTGTATTTTAACCAAATCATATTGTTTATATATGCTGGAAAAGTGGGGAAACAGAAGGTTGTGCATGAGAAGCTTTAAAAAGGAATATATCTTTATCCAATACAAATTCACAGCCTCAACTTCAATGGAAAATCTTGTTATCTCAAGATGGACAGACAAAGGAAATTAAAAGAACCCCATTACTTCCTTGGCACTGTGGGTGAGTCCTTTCTAAGTATTGTGAACTTGTCTATTAAATGACAAGTACAAAGAAGCAATTTGAGCTTTGTCTTCCAGTGCATTTGAGATACAGATTCCCTTGGTTTGTAAACCACAGTCCTAATGTTATTTTTATTTTATTTTATTTTATTTTGGGTTTTGGTTGGGTTTTTTGTTTTTTTTGTTTTTTTTTCCTTTTGGTTTTGGTTTTTTTTTATTTGGTTTGGTTTGGGTTTTTTTCGGTTTTTGTTTATTTTGTCTTCACTGTCTTTGGAATATCCTGGGCAGGGTTCCTTAGTCCTGGTTGTCATATATGCATGATCATTGTGACAATCTCTTTGTACCCTACTTCTTATCTCTCCTCTCCCACTGAGAACACCTATTTCAGAATCTCACAACGGTTTGGGTTGGAAGGGACCTGAAAGCCCATCCCACCCTCTGCCATGGGCAGGGACACCTTCCACTAGCCCAGGTTGCTGCAAGCCTTGTCCAGCCTGCCTTGGACACTTCCAGGGATGGGACACCTAACAAAATAATCTTCTGATTAAGAAGAGAAAGGTAAATAAAATACACATTTCTACAGACAATATCTCTGTGGAATTGCTCTTTTGCGTGACGGTGATCGGATGGATTTTGGTCTGGTAGTTATATGGTGTTTTAACCTTTATTGTTGATAAAACAATATCACAGCTGCATAAAATTCTGGAGGCTCAGACAGTACTTTAAGGCAGAGATCCTTATAATTAATAGCAGGAAAATAATTCTGATGAGATAACCTTGGTCTCAAAACCCTTCCAAAGCTGAAAGAGCATTCAGGTGTATGAATTTTTGATTGTTGTTTTTCCTAAGTTTTTTCACTGTTTAATTTCAAGCTTCTGTGAACTTAATAAAACCAAGTAGTTTGTCATGAAAGTGCTTTGTTTTAGAAAAATAATAATTGTGTTCCCACTGTCATTATTCTGTGTGAAGTAGACATTTTATTCTAAGGCTCTCTTGACGAAATTCTTCAGTTCAAAAATTTGTGATGATGATCACTGAATTTCCAGCTGCCAGACTGTGACTGCCCGGGTGTCAGCTCACCAGGAGGGAATCTGACGTGCCTGAGACAGTGGCATGTGGCAGCCTGAGGCTCCCTGCAGCAAGGCCAATCGAAGCAAATTAGGCTTGAAATGGAGTTTCTGGAGGCCTGGCCCTTCCCAGGGGAGATGCAAAGGTGCCACAGTGCTGAGTGAAGTGCTGGGACAGTGTCAGCTCTTCATGGAGACAAGTTTGGTGCCACAGCAATGAAAGTGACTGTGGTAAAACATCGAATTGGTCCATAAAAATGGTAATATAGGAGCTGACCAGTCCAGCCCAAAGGCCATGTCTCTATTTCTTTTCCTAACTTGTCCTGAGTGTGAAAATGAGGCTTTTTCCTTCTCTGACTCTTGCTGTACATATGGCTAAACTCGGTTTAATCTTGACAAGATGTTCAGAATCACCAGAGCTTTCTGCAGTTTCTCACCACTGGCCATTGTCCCTCCTACACTCAATACTGAAGTACCTTACAGAGACTTTGGTACTTTTCTAATTCTTCTCTCTTGTAGAAAACAGCAAGGCACAACAGGATTTTGTTGAGATATTTACGCCAGATTTAACATTGCGATGGTCTCAGTCGCTCACAAATATTTTTGGCAAATGCTTTAGGGGAGCTGCGTTTCTCTCTGAGCTGGCTACATCAGAAATAAAATCTGACTTGGAATCGGAAGGGCCACACTGAAATATCACAGCTTTTCTACCTATTGGGAATGGAATTCAGCAGTCTCTGCTCCCCAGAATGTTTTTTCCAAACAGCAGGGATGACTCTGATCCGGGCTTTGTCCCAGCTTTCTGTGTGACATCACTTGGGAAAGCAACAGGACTGAAAGGAGACATCACAGAGGATTCAGACTTGATGTTCCCCTGGAGATCTGCTGTGGCTTTGGTCTGTAGTGACTGACTGGGCCTTCAAAGACCCACACAGTTCCTAATCCTTGGGAAAGACTGGTTCGTGTTTTATACAGACACAGGAACTTTGACAGCAGCAGTTTTGTTATTTCCTCCCAAGCTCGTGGTGAAGTAAAACCTTACACTCCAAAGCTTGGTACAGGCAGAAGGAACACAGCAGACACACACCTCAAAATGAAAAATTTATGATCATTCTGATTAATGTTTTAACAGTCTAATAATGCTTTAATAGTCTAAATGTTTTAATAGTCCCAATGATCCTATCAGTACAGAAAATCTCATTACTAGCATAATGAAAATCATTACATAAAAAGCCTTCATATATAAAAAAAGAAAAAAAAAATTGTTGTTGTGTCTCTGTCCTAATGTTTACCCTTCGGTCTTCCTCCAGGAAAATGGGATGGGTTGGGTTGTCAGGTTTACCCCTCCATGTCACATTTACACCTCAGTGTCTTTCCTGGGAGGAATGAGATGTTCCTTGTGGAGAGGATTCCTTCTCAAGTACATTGGAAACCATTTTCAGAAATCCTCTCACTGTTCCCCTGCGGACTTCTCTCTCCATCTTTGGCTGAGATCCAGGGCTCATGTTTTGCAGTGATTTGTTGCTCCCAGAATTTAAGGCAAGGAAGTTTAGACAAGTGGTCCTTGACCACTGGGAAGTTCTCTCAGCATTCCAGACCAAGGCCAGCTCCCACAAACCTTGAGGCTTTGCCCCCTCATTGCCTGGGCACAAAGACTTTCTCACCCCTGCAGGTTTTGTTTCCTTAGTGCTGCCTCAGCTGAAGCCACAGCTGGATCCGAGCTGGAAAAAGCAGCAGCGTTGCCCAAAAGTGGTGAAGGAGCCTCTCATTGGAAAAGACCAGATATTTAAGGACATTGTCCTGGGATAATCCCATTGCTTCTCCTTGGGCTTCAATCCACAACTTTTCTTTCTTTCAGTGGTGACCCAGTGACCTGTGATATAAAGGGCTACTTGAAGCCATCCCAGAGACACTCTGAAAACCTGGACCTCAGGGGGGAGGATCTTAATTATTTTAAAATTTATATTCTTATGCTGAAGTTGAATTTGTGTTTTTTCGGGATTGGCTTCCGTGTGTCTGACTCCAAAGTCAGCTGCCTGCAATCCTTCCTGCAGGGATAAAAAATGAAGGAAACATTGGAGGTCAGGCCTCTGTAGATTGAATTTTCAAACAGCTTTCAAGGCAAATAAAGTAGAAAATACGCATTTTTTTAAATATGACATATTTTTACACTTCTGGGGGTGGGGTAATTATGTCTGTAACAATAATCTCATTACCGACAAATAATCATGGTTTTTTTAAATTTTATTTTGTTTATGTTTAATTTAGAAATTTTATTTCCCTTGTTCTTATGCAGTGCTTAAGTTTTGAGAAAGATATTCTTTTCCACCCCTAGTCAGCATGTGTTTTGCTTAATGAATTTGCTCCTCAGACAGTAGAACATATTATATTATATTATATTATATTGTATTATATTATACCAAGGAAAACAGTTGAGCTGAAGACATAGATTCCTTATCCCCTTCTACATCCATACAAATACAAAAATTATAGGATATAAGTCATTTTTTACAGATATTGGCATTTTCTACACCAGTATCTTAAAATGGATGTTTGCTGAACTTTTCCTAATTTCATAGTAATGAAATTAACATTTTAATGGTTCATAGACATGTGTTCAATCAATAGATAATGACAAAACTATTCATCTTCTGCACCTTGAAATCATTAACTCTTTTCCCTTTGCTTCCCCAAAATTCCTCCAGCAGAGGAGAGCGCACAAAAGTGACTCATTCAATGAAGATGTGGTGGGGTTATTGACAAAAAGAGCTCCTGTTGTTTAATCTGAAGGAGGTGTTTGGGGAGGAATGTGACACTCAAACCCCCGTTATTGTCCTGTTTAGAGCTGATAACTGATGGCAGCACTCACAGATAATCATCTTTATCTCATTGCATATGCTGATAAGCAACAAACTGGCAGTATCTCATTAATAGTTTAGTAATTAGAGTATTTACATGCATTTACAGTGCCAGAGACAAGGTTTTAAAATACTGCAGGTTGTCATAAATCCTTGATCCCGTCCATGGCTGCAGGGTGTGGTTGATAACAGACAGGAAAGCTTCCAGAGATCCCTGTGCTGACCATTCCCTGTTACCTGGCACAAGGCACAGGGCACAGGGCACAGCACACTTTTCAGGAGGACAACAACTAATTCCTGGGGTAGGTACTTGTATTTAATGTCCTGTGGTTCCAGGACAACAGAAAATGCAAGAAATGTCAGAAACCAACAGACAGGCGAAATGAAGACCCAAAATTGTGTGATTTAGATTGAAGAACTGACTTCGCAGGTTATTCGTAGGATTTCGTGTTCTTGTCTCTTTACACCCACCTGTAGTTTCTACTGTAAGGTGAAACCTTATTTTTGTCACCTTTGGGAAAATTAGCTCTTTCCTGCAAACATTTTTTTTTTTCTTTAGTGAATTAAAACTGGCGAGTTTGTGCTTTATTTATCTTGTCAGTGCCTGCCTTCTTTTGGGAGCAAATGTTCCAGAAGCTGCTATCAAATAATGGATGTTATCTGCATGCTTGAATGGATTACTACACAGGGATTCATCCTGCTTGACTGGTTGGAAATGGATTTATTTTGGTAGATCAGACAGATTTAAACACAGAGCAGTGGCAGCTCTCGTGTTTGTAGAGAAATGAGCTTGTTTCAGTAAGATTCCAAATATAGATTTAATATGAGATCATTTATTAACTGTCCATTGTCTTGGTTACTACAGAGTGGAAAATCTGATTATTTTAACTGATAAAACCTTATGTAACTTCTTTTGTTTTCTCTCTTTTCCATGGAAAAAGATCAAGCAGTGCATTTATAAGAATTGCCTCCTGCTCTCACCCTCTTCAATTCCCAGAACACCCTTCATTCTGTAAAATAAATTTACATTCTGTGTAATAAATGAGAGCCTATAATCAGTATCTTTGAAAGTGACATGGGAATATGACATGGCCATAAACGGACAATATTTGCTTGAGTTTTTCAGTGAATAATGATCTTTAAAGACCTTGAGGATTCCAGAAAAGTCAGTGGTGCTTCACTGTATATTTTTTCCATGGGGCCCATAAGTGTAGTCCATGAGGTGTCCAAATGTTCGGCAAAGTTCCTCTTTGTCAGGTGACAGAAAAGTTGTTTGAGAAACTCATGATTACAGGACCAAGATTCTCTTGGTTGCTCCTGCTCCATAAAGAAAATGAGTGTTTTAGGACAGATCACCTCATTTTCAGAGTCCCTTGAAATCATGCAGCAAAGCAAAAGAGCAAAGACCCCCAGCAGCAGCAGCAGAAGGGTCACCTGAAGAGCCTTCCTGAAGAGATCATCCCTGCAGAAAACATGACTTCATGTTTTTCCATGTTTTTACAGCTCTCAGAGCATAAATGGATTTGGGAATGATGAAGGACTTTGATGCCACTAGCTAAGAAAACAGACATCAGGAAGAGAGGAACTGGTCTCTGGAAATATTATGAACTATAAAGCTCCTAAATAACAACATAATTGGTGCTTAACCTCTCCCATTCCTCCTGCAAGTGTGTGAATACCTCCCTCTGTGCTTAAATTTTAACAGAAATTCTTTGATTGGCTTATCCAAACGTTTAAAAAATTAACATTTATAAAGAGGATGAAGACCTAAGCAATCCTCATCTCCCGAACCATCATTTTTACTCATTTAGCTGAGGTAAAATTCACAAAGCACCGCATTCTTGCTTGCTCTTGGAGCTGTATGCTGAAGTGTGACACCAATATGGATTTAACCATAAAAAGTATGGAATAGACAATGCTTTCAAACCCATTAGTTTGAACTTTAGTTGCTGGTATCACATGCATTATGGCAGAGTGCTTTTTACTCCCCCTCTCTGCATTAGTCTGTGGAGAAGGGGGTGAGTTCAAAGTTGCCTTTTTCTGGCTGGGGTAAGTTAAACATACCTATAGAAAATGCATATTTTTTAAAAAATAATTGTGATTTCTACAGGGCAAAATAAAGAAGCATGATACTTAAACCACAAATCTCATCCAAGACTTTATAAAATGATTAATAAGGAGAGGTTAATCTTGAATCCCACGAAATCAAATCTCAGCTCCTATCAGAAACAGATTGAGCAATTCAAGCTGAATTTCAGTATCTCTATGCCAAGAATGGTCTATTTTCTGTGGCTACTATTGGAGAGACAAGATTTTGCTCGTTGTAGTTCTTATGGGGAGAAACAGGATTGATTTCTTTTAAAGATGAAGCTCTGATTGGTCACTTTTAGAAACGGGAGGCAGAAATTTCTGCACACGTGTACAAACACATGTATACCCGAGGCATCTGAGGAAGAAATGCTGTGTGTTCGAGCCTGCTGTGTCCCAGTGAGTTACTGATTGGGCTGTGCAGCTGACACAGTTAAAAATAAAGCTCCTTCTGCACTTACAAGATGTGATACAAAAGGTGAACGCAAGCCTTGCCACCCGCTGTGTCACGCAGAAGGCAGAAAATAGCAGATTGTGCTGGAAGAGCTCCAAGAAGTCAACTTAACCCTTGTCCCATTCACAAACCTGACCTTGTGGAGTGCAACATTGCCAGCCATGTCCTTGGTTCTGTTTTAGAAAGCTGGAAGAGTTTCAGTCACACTGTAAAACTTGACGAGAAAATATCCTCTGAGTGATGCTCGGGGCAGACAGAACAAGGCACCTGAAATAAACCCCCCATGGACCCAGAGCTTACAGTGCAAGGCAGCGTTTACATTAGCACAGTCACCAACCCCTGACTGCTCAGCACCCACAGGATGCTGAGGGAGCCGAGGAAAAGCCCAAAGTCATCCCGTTGGAAGTTAAGTTTTCCAACAGTAACGGTGACAAATCGGATAATAAGGAAATTATTTTATTTTATCAATCCTTCTACAACACCAGCTTTGAGGGATGGAAAAAATACGCCTTTTGCATCAGCAGATTCATTTCTGGTAGAGACGTTTTCTGCTCATCTGGCAGGGATGTTTTCCCTGGTTAGCTGGAAATAAAACCCACCAGCGTGGTCAGAGAATCCCAGAAAGGTTTGGGTTGGAAGAGACATCAAAGCTCATCTTATTCCATGGGCAGGGACACCTTGCACTAGAAGGAAGGTTCTTGAGAGAGTGTTAAGAGCTGCCCAGTGACAAAAGCTTCTTTGAAGATTTGTTTTCACCAAGGTTTGAAAGTCACAGCCAATCCGGCCTCTTCAGTTTATTCCAGCAAAATTGCTCCTTATTTAAAAACATAAACACAGTGTCCTTGTGCAAATATATAAATGAGTCTTGGACAAGATATTCTGAATTTCTCAAAGCACTGGCAATGAAATCTGCTCATTCTCACAGGCTCTGGGGAGTCAGTTGCAGGTTAGATGGATATTGGGAAGGAATTGCTCCCTGTGAGGGTGGGGAGGCCCTGGCACAGGGTGCCCAGAGAAGCTGTGGCTGCCCCTGGATCCGTGGAAGTGCCCAAGGCCAGGTTGGATGGGGCTTGGAGCAACCTGGGCTAGTGGAAGGTGTCCCTGCCCATGGCAGGGGGTGGGAATGAGATGATTTTGAGGGCTCTTCCAGCCCTATCCATTCCATGATTCTATGTTAATCCTGGCATAGTTGTCAGAGCAGGATTTTATTTATTACAGCCCTAAATTATGGAAATCCGCTTCTTCCAAGACAACTGTGAGCTATTGCCAGGTTCAGTTATCAGCAGTGCTCACAGAATTATTTTTGGCTGGTTATCAGTCTTACCCACCTTAATTCTCTAATGAACGCAATAAAGCATTCTTACTTCTTCTTGTGGCAGTAACAAATTCGATTTGATGTGTAAAAGATTAAAAACCCCACAAACAAAATCTTAGCTTTCTATTTTTTTCTTTTAATTTGAAAGTTTTAATATTTTAAAATAATTTAATTGCAGCTACTTCAGTTGCAAGATCAACTCATCATAATCCCTACGGGAAAGGGTAATTCCTTACATAAACATTTTTACTCTCTTGGACGGGGCTTGGAGCAACCTGGGCTAGTGGAAGGTGTCCCTGCCCATGGCAGGGATGGCCCTGGATGAGCTTTAAGGTCCCTTCCAACTCAAACCATTCCATGATTTTGTGATTCTATGCAGTGTTTCCTATACAACTGCACACACCTGTCATATGACATTTCTGTATTTAAATGGAACTGAGTCAGTTCTTTATTTTTCACAGGTGGAGGGGAGGAAATTCTCCTAAGACACAGATTAACTTAGAATGTATTTATTCTGCTTTCCATCCCAATCACTGGATACCACAGGAGCACCATAAATCTTCAGGCAAAATCAGCTTGCAAATGGTTTTGAACAAAGCCTAATTTATTATATTTATGAAATGCTTTATAAAATCAAAGTAAATAAAATAAATAAGCAAATTCCTTTCTAGTTACAGTGTTCAGTATATTATACAATTTCTCATGATAATTTCATGCACATCTTTACATTGAGATTTTATTTCAATCCGAAAAAATCAATTAGAAAGTTAAAAATGATATTTAAAGTATTTCTAGGCATGAGAAAAACTTTAAAGCATACTATCCGTTAACCACTCCATCAGACCACGTCACCAACACCTAAATTTTGGAATACATTTCCAAATATCTCCACCTGAAATATGATTTTGCTGGTATTTGCTTACTGATGTGTGGAGATTGGCAGTTCAATAGAATTCCTCATGATCCCAAGGCTGTGGAGTTGAACTGCAGATAACTGGGGAGTGCTAAGGCCTCCTCAAACCCCATCTCCCATCAGTCCTGTGCCTGTTGCAGCTATTTGCTCAATACAACATGATTTTCCTCATTTCAAGTTTAGTTAACATCTTTTCCCTTAGATACCAGGAATTCGGCAAAGCATCTACATGAAGTTATCACTTCCCCTTCCTGCACCTCTTGCTTATGAGGTAACAACCCTTACCAGCTTTACTAATCCAACTTTTTATGGAGATCATGTAGCAAATAACTGGTTAAAGCAGGCTTTGTGCTGGATTCAAAGCTCCTTAACCCCTGCTTCTCTGGGCTCCCTCTGGGTTACATCCTCACACTTTTGCACATCTTTATACTAACATTTTCTGCTGCATGTTATTTGAACTAATCCAGCACACCCTAAAGAACCAGGTGTCAAATTATTTCTGTCTCAGGACATAGGGACAAGAGGAAACACAGGAATGTTTTTGAGAATAGCTTTGTAGGAGGATGTAGAGTCAAGAAAGATCACCTACATCTTAGCCTGGGTGATCATTGCGGGAATCAGGGTTTGTGCTCTGTTAACAGACCAGCCTTGTTGCTGGGTAACTGAGATGTGGGTGTGGAAGAGGTGACACGTCAGACACAGAACCAATGGTTGAAAATAACCACTACATTTGACCAGTTTTAACAAATTTAAAGGCTTGACCCTTGTAGCCTCTTTATCCTGGGCTAAAATCCTATGATCTGGAACAAAGATACTCTTTTTAAACTGTTGTCATAATTTATTCTTTTTTTTCTGCCGCAGAGGATTTGATATTTCTGATCTCCAGCATTTTCTTACAAACTAGACAAAGTCACTCTGCGTTTTATAAGAGGCAGGAAAAAAAAGAAGGGTTGAGTCCAGAAGAGATGGTGTCAGGAAGATTCCTCAGAAGAGCTGGGAAAAGTCTCAGTCCTGAAATCCTCCAAAGAACAGGGCCGGACACGGCTTTAAGGATTTTAGATCTGTTTGTGGCTGCTCAGCCATTTCATATGGATAATCTCTGGGTTTACAAACATCATCTAGAGAGGGGACTTTTGTGGCAAAAGTATTAAAGGGCATTGTCTTTCTCAGCAAGTGCAGACCAGAGAAGAGTAATTTCCTTCATCCTCTTATGGGCTGCACACTAAAATACTCCTTGGTTTTGGTAAGAATGGGAAATAATTTTCCATCTCTAAGGTATTTGACAAAGTAATAATGTTGTTTCCTGCATTATAAATAAATATTTAACAGCAGAATTATGCATTCAATACTCGAATGAATTTTTAGAGTTAAGTCTTCAGTTCACTTTTTGTTTTTTACCTGAGATTTTGCTTTTATTAAGTGCTTCAGGCTTGCTTACCATGACAATAGACTGAAAAACTCTTTAGATTTTCTTCACAAGAAATAGCTGCTTTCTATTAACTGGTAACCAAGGTTAAATTCAAACATTATGAAGCAAACAGGACTTTTTACAAAGTCTGGCAAGCAAAGCACAATTAAACACAACACTTCTTAATTTTACAAAGACAACTAAAATTTTTTTGCAGCTTTAATGGCCACTGAATCTCTGCTTCTGGATTTGCTGAATGTCCAGTAGCAAATTATTAATTTTTTTATTATTATTATTTATTTAATAATAAATCTTCAGTGTTTATCAGAGAAACTGGAAGAACAGAATTGGGTAAGGCCTGCTTAAAGGACGCAATTTAACATTATTTGGGTAACCAACACCCACACCAGTGTCAGTGGCACCCAAGAGAAACAGGAAATTCACATGTTTAACTTTCTCTGGAGATTATAATCTGAGGGATTGTACTCTCTGGGGAACTCCTCCCACAAATTTAGGGGAGTATCCAATAAAATTACCTTTTCTGGGAGGCCACCAGAGTGATAACATTTATACCAACTTTTTGACACGGGATGACTTCTAAAGTCATTGACTTCAGACTTGCAGCCTAAATTTGTGGCCTAAAAACACAACCAGAAGTCCCAACAATATTTTAGTTCATAGGCAGGTTCTCAGGCTTTCTCCTAACTGTTTGGAAACTCCACATAGCAGCAGATTGTAAAACAAGAGCCTCCAAAATGCTGGTGTTTAGGAGAAATGCATTTTCACTCCTGTCTGGGTTTATTCTATTTTTTGAAGACAGGTGCATGCACAATTTTCTCTCTTCCAAATGTGCTTGATGCAGCATATTCAGTGTATAATATTTAATAATAAAAACACCTAAGAAGACAATTTTCTACTTTAATGGGAGTAAAATTATTTTAGGGTCATTAAATCCCAGTATCCCAGGATGGTCTGGGTTGCAAGGGACCTTAAAGCTCATCTCATTCCCACCCCTGCCATGGGCAGGGGCACCTTCCACTCATCAGGTTGGTCGGAGCCCAACCCCATCAATTTTCTTCCTAAAATCACAGGTGTTTTAAATTTATTTTTAATAGAGGGCTGCCAAATAAGATCTGACCTTGGCAAGGGATTCATGGCATTTTTTTTCCTCTGCCTTTAACTGGAATATTTTGAGACACGCATAATTCTTCTGGAATGGTTTAACTGGTGGCAAATTTAGGACTTGCTGATACTTGATGTTCAAAAGAGGAGGTAAAAACATTATGTTGCACTCCCTCACAGAGAATCAAAATTGTCATCAAAGCATGTGATGCAGAGTAATTCAAAATTACACTCAATGTGAGTGTTTTTAGAGGTAATTACAAGTTAACTAAAATTTTAGGGATTTCATGGGAGAGTGGTTTTTCTTTCATTATTTATTATTTTTTTCTCTGCCTTAAACATACTTCATCGCTGCTGATGCTGCACACATTTCAACTAATCAATAGAAATGTGTTGCAATTGTATTAATTTTTATATTTAATTCAATCATCAAAGCCTTCATGAAACCGAAACCCAAATGTATATTGCCTCATTTCATAGATGGTTATTAGAATAACATTTTCTCATTAAAACATAATTTTGTATTAGTACAGAAAAGGCTGCATTTTGCTCATTTCCTTTTTCCTTTAGGCAAAAAAAGGTTCGTTGGTGGAGAGAAGGTTTAATAGATTTTGAAAATGCATCTGTCATGTAGAAAGTGATCCACAGTTATTAAGATAACATCTTTTACAGAAGCCTGAATGAGCTGAATGGAAACTCAACCAGAGCCTACAAAATTTGCTCCAAACCTGTAACTCAGCACCTTTTCTCTTGTTCTTAATTTACGGATTTTATTTTCCCAGTGTTGTTATTTCAATTTGCTGTATAAGATTGATTCTGGTGGTGTTTTACTGTCATCACAAGACTCATTTAAGACAAGAAAATGTGCATTATCTTCCTGTGGGACATGGCAGTAACCAATGTCCCTTCTGGAAATTTAGAAATGGAAATTAGTTCTCCTTATCCAACGTTCTTTGTCATGTTAATGAAGGAATAATTCAGTAAAGCATGTGATAAAGTGAAGAGGTGATAAATACAAACCTGAAGTCAGATTCCTTTTACATTTTAGGATTTTAGTATGAAATAGATGTTTCCCAAGGTGTGTCATCTCTGGGCAGTCCTTACTGCTTTAGAGACATTTAATTTATCTCCTCCCAGTCCAGTTCTGTATGTCCTGATTTGCTGATGGAGGCAGGGGGAAGGTGGAGTCCAGGAGCTCCTTTTGCTCCCTCAGGATGTCATTTACCTCGCACTCAGGGGTCCCTACAACCTACCACCTTCCATGTGTTTCTTCCTCATCTCCCTAGACTCTTTGTATCTCTGGATCACTGCCAGTGTTTGTTTATCCATCAGAGAAAGTTCGCTGCAAATGCAACAAGAAAAGATAAATTCAGAAAAAGATCCTCTACTGAACTTTACTGGTCCAGTATGAAAGGCAGGGCAGGATGAAAGGGCAACTGATGGCCTTTGGAGAGGAGAGCTCTGCTAATATGAAGAAAGGAGGACATCAAAATTCTTTAAAAATTTAATTTACTTGAGAATGGCGAACTGATCCTGAGGACTGACCTGTTCTGAGGCAAGATGCTGCTCTGAGTGTCTCTGCACATGTTAACAAAAGCACGGGGATTTCCTCTGAGGCTTTGTGTTAAATGGTTTCTGATGGTACTTTTTAGATAAATTAATTATTGTAAGTGGATCTCTTTTTTAATAATGGATGATAATTGATGTGCGCCCTTGTGCCTTCATTTATTTTATAACAGCACCATGAGCTGTTTCCTGCAGTTTTCATCTGGTTGAGTTGGCACCAGGCTGCATTTTAAAGCAAGGATGGAATCATGGAATCCCAGGATGGTTTGGGATGGAAGGGACCTTAAAGCCCATCCAGTGCCACCCCCTGCCATGGGCAGGGACCCCTTCCCCTAGCCCAGGCTGCTCCAAGCCCCATCCAACCTGGCCTTGGACACTGCCAGGGATCCAGGGGCAGCCACAGCTTCTCTGGCCACCCTGGGCCAGGGCCTCCCCACCCTTCCTAATTCTTTTCCCTGTTCATTTTGTATCCGTGATTGTGAATGCCACACCACGCTCCTCCTGGATCTGCTGGAGATTGTGACAGAAGAGTTAAACCACCCAACTTCAGCATTCAATCTCTTAATTCAGAGGTCTTTTGTTCAACTTGGTTTGATGTCTTTGACTGAGAAATCCTTGTAAAATCACAACTACTTCAGTCTCTTTTTGTCATCATTTTGCTCTTAAGAAATTTAAGACAAATTTTTACTCCACCCTCGTTGTTTATTGCTGCAAATTTTCTCAAGAAATTGTCCCTTAAGCTACCCTGAGGATGTGTTTCCCATATGCAACTGTTTCTTTGGGACAGCCTTGAGTTATGAATTTATTTAATTTTCCATATGAAGTCTGAAATTAGGGATTAAGTTTAATCCACATTCTTTGTGAAACAGGTGATTCACAGGATGTGAAAAACCTGACACTGAAGAGCTGTGAAAACCTGGGACAATTATTAAGTCAGTAAATCACTGGATGTCCAAGGATCAGCACCGTGTCCACACTGCACCTGAATTATGCAAATTTAATTATTTACATTGAATTAAATAATTTTTTAAAAAGACAAAGAGATATTTGTCAGGGATTACTGCAAACTTCCTTACTCTGAATAACTTTGCTTTAATCGTTTGGAATGGAATTTCGAGGAGAAACCTCCTCAGCACATCAGTGGCCTTGCTTTGGGCAGAGCCCTGGGTGGGGACATGGCCAGAGGCTGGGTGGAAGGAAATACTGTCCTCCCAACCCCAGAAGGGTTTTACTCCTAACTTGCCAGGGGAAAAAAGGGGAAAGGCAGCATCCTGCAGCTGGTTGGATCTCCTTTTTCCTTCTTCACATGACTGTTACCTTTTGTTTCCTTTACATGTATTATGCCAAGAAAAACGTATAAAATTCTCATCATCTATATAAGTCAAGATTTTTTTTTTTTGATTCAAGAAAAAAGTCATAAACAAGGTGGAAAGTGGTATTTTGGAGAAAACTGTGTTGGTTTTTTTTTCACCATCATTAATTGTGTTCTGGTAAGACTAAAACAAAACCAGAAACAAACAGAATCTGAGTTCAGATCTGCTTCATTTCATGGTTCTCCTGACTCCAAGTGCCAGTGACACCAAGGAAGCGTAAGCTCTGCTTCCCACTGTCTTTAGGACAGCTAAAATGAAATTAGAAAGGCAGAGTCGTGGCTTCTACAGTCTCCTTGTATTTTCCTAAACTCCCCTGTGCAAAATAACTTCTTAAAAAGAAGTCAAGGAGTGATTCTTTAGGATGTTTACAGAATTACTTTGTGCTGCTGTTGACACAAATATCTCAGTCTTCATCATGGTGAAAATGTGAAAAATTGCCCTTTAAATTCTATTAATCCATACTTAGGGACTTTTTAATTTCCCTCTACTAATAGATATCTGAAAATGTTATTAATTTCCATCCTGTGTTCTTCCAGCTGAAGAAAAGCCCCAGCAGTGGCTATGTGGAGTACAATATTTTTATATAATATTAGAGAAAAATAATTCAGTATTTTTAATGTGAAAATAATCAGAAAACATGTCTTAATTTCAAAAGCTTGAGTCATGTTTTGTGTTCCAGAAAGAGCTGAGTTACCAGTGAGGGTGCGTGTGAGAGACTGGGAGTTACCTTCGGTGCTGGACGAAATAACTTTTAATAAACCTTCAATTCATCCCAAATTCTTTAAGTACCAGTTTTCTTGCACTGTGCATCTGTCACAAGATTTATCAGGTGAGATCTTTTTTGCTTTAAGCACTTTCAATCACTTAAATTACTTCAGAGATGCTAACTCTGGCTTTTTCAGCAATGTAAAGTGTATGGGCTGTTCTGCTTCAAATTCAAAAAAAAAAAAAACCTTGCTTGGGATCTGAAACCTGGGGTTTGGACTCTGTTTTTTCAAAGACCAGAGAAAGCTGCTTCTTGTTTAATGTGACTGAAGGAAATCCAGACAGTGGAGCCATCTCAGTTATCCGCTGTGGCTTCCCTGGAAATTCTCTTCCTGTCTTCCTTTGCCTGAGGAGATCGAGCTGCATTCCCAAGAGGAATGGCCAGAACACAGGCTGTGGATTTTTCTCACCCAGTAGCACATTTGGTCAGTCTTGGCAGCTCCCAGAACAAACCTCAGCCTGCTGATCACACAGAAATCACTGTCAGAGCTCCTGGGTCAGAGCAGGAAAGACAGAAAGTGAGGGGGAATGTGGAACTCAGAAAAGAAGGAATGTAGCAGCTTCCCATTCCAGGAACTCGATGGAGTTATGTAATTCAGCTGATGGTGTGGAAGTGACTGGGGAAGAGCCATCCAAGCTGTGAAGGAAGGTCAATGAACAGTGACAAAAAGTGTCCCACCAGAGTCTTAGTACACAAATTTAATTTGGTTTTTTGCCATTTAACCAGTGCTTTCCCTCCCACTTTTCCATTAGTACCAGCTCCATGGAGCTGCTACGATGCCAATAGAACGGAAAGACCTAAATCCTCTAAAGTTGCTGTCCAGAAGAGATGTAATTATGGTTTTTTTCATGCCTTTATAGCCTCCTACTCCTCCAGCGATACCCACATGCTGCCACACACATGGATTTTACTGCTGCTTCTCCTCTAATCCTGATTTGTTTGGTTCTTTGCATGTCCCTGGATTCAAGAGAACTGGTATGCCTTTCACCCAATGCATTTCAAATCCAGCCCCTCCTGCACATATTTCTCTATGATTTCAAAGGGGGGAGAACATCAGCATAAGAATTTCCAGTTAGAGATTTTCTGACTTGGAGAAATTGCTGTGCTGACTACTTTTTTCCTCCTCTTTTTCATTTGAGGAGAGTATTTTATGAGAGGATAAAGCCCATTAGTCGAGGTCAGGATGGTTTTCACTGAGCTTAAGCACAAGACATTCTTGTAAGTGCTGTTCTCTTTAACTTGGCTCCTGTTTATCCAGGTAAAAGCTGATGATGATTTAACTCAAGAAAAAGCACATTCCATCTTCAATCCCTTAGGTTGACAGTTTTTAAGTTCTCATTCTGCACTTGAGTGGTCACTCTGCATTTTAAAGTCATATTTGTGAACAGCAACACCAGAACTGCCTTTGGGAGCTCAAACAAAAATATTTCAGGAAATACTTATGTTTTAAACAAAGAGAAGGATGATAAATATAATCAATATTAAATATATTAAATATTATTAAATAGATATTAAATATTATTCTTAAAAATCAACTATAAAATTATAAGAAACAAAACTTGATTCTTCTAATGAGAATTCAAGTTAAAAATGACCAGGGATACAAAAGCTTGTGCTTTGGCGAGGTTTAATGTACCCACAGTTCAGTAGAGATTCCATTCAGAAATGGGCATTTTTTCCCTCATTCCCTGCCAGCAGATTCCTCATCTTGGGATTTCAAATGGATTTGTTTATATGGAAATGAATTCTATGCAAAATTGAGCTAATTCTTCCACACAGGGTGGGATTGTTGGGGTGTCCCGTGCAAGGCCAGGAGCTGCACTCCATGATCCCTGTGGGTTCCTTCCAGCTCAGGATATTCTGTGATTCCATGATTTCTTCACACTCCCAGAAGCATAATCAAAAACTGGGAACCACAGACCTGAAAAACTATTCATAGACTATGCATTTAAACTGCATTTTAAAATGAAAAGGTAAAATCATCAAGATTGAACACCCTAAATAAGCTTTGTAGGTCACAAAAAAAGGTTTAAAAAAAGGAAACGTATACAAATGTTTTGAAGGAGAGTGCAAGCATTTTTTTTTAATGTGATGTATTTGTATAATTGATGTAATATATAAAAAATCCCTACTAGCCAGTGGATGGTACAAAGCTCAGCATATGATAATTAAAAGCATTGTTTTCTGACTATTTTAGCTCTCAAATTATTTTCTGACTATTTTGGCTCTCAAATTTACAAGCAAGGATAGTTGTTTAAGCCAAAACCATTTTTTTTAATAGAATCTTGGTACTTTATTTATCTTCTTTACGTTGATTCTGAACTGGGCAAAACCTGGCCCATGCATTTAAACTCCAGCAGAACCGCACCACAAAACAGGACTGGAAAAATGCCTCAGGATATTTTATATTGCTGTCGCTGAAAATGCATATGGAACTTCAGCTTCCACTGCAAAAATGAGATGAAAATAAAGTGATTTGCTCTAAAAGCTATTACAAGGGAAGACTGCTAGTGTAATAAATTTTTCCCTTTCAAGAATAAACAATGCATGACATGACTTTTATTTTCTTTCGGGGAAGGAATGTAATAGGCTGAGTTATGTGGCAGCAGTTGTTAATACTTGTTTTAATTATGAATCAACTTTGATTTAGTAATGCATTGCCAGACAAGGTTTCCAATCCACATCGTGGAGCAAATGGTACAATTCATGTTTGGAAGTGAGAAAAGACATTACCAAAGGGTTTTCTTTTTCTAGAAAAAAATGATTTGTTGAAAACTGTATTAATCGGGAACTTCATGATATATAACCAGCAAAACACAGGGTAAAGAACTCCTCTGTTTATATTAACCTTATTGTAATATTAACCAAATAATAATTCCAAATATACTTTTACCCAGAAACAGATACTCTTAGCATATTTTTGATGGTTTTTTTAGTGAAACAGTGAAGCACATTTTGAAAATACATTTTTTTACATAGATTTAATGATTAAATTTGATTGACTTTGATTTTCATAGATGCCATGGCTTTAACCCCTGTTTTCCATTTAAGACAGATGCATACAAATCTTGTGTGTCTCCATCTCCAAGCAAATGCAAGGCGGCTCTAACGTTATAAATAAAAGATTTGTTTGGGGGCAAATGGACATAAAATAAAAGTTTGTGTTTTGGAGAACAAGAAGCTGCCTCCCACTGATCGAACCAACTATTCATCTTTAACCCTTTTAATTTTTTTATTTTTCCTATATTGTTCTATCAGCTATGCTACTGTATCCTCATATTTTCAACACTTTTGGGCCCTTTCACTTCCCACTTAGGATGGGGCATGCTTATATTTTTCCATACCCCTGCAATTACTATGGACATCTAAATAAGTTCATTCCTGAAAACCTTTTCTGTTTCTCCTTCCCTGATATTTTATTATGATTTTTGAACAGTTCACATTTTGACATGGATGTTTTAATCTGTTTTTAGAAAGATTCTTATCACATGAACCCTTTGCAATATTTTGTATGTCACCATGCCAGTTTAGGCTTGGGGGCTTTTCTCCTCTTTTTTTAAATTGTGTGTTTGTTTTTGATTTTTCCTGTTTGTCTCTTTGGATAGGTTGGTTTGGGAGGTGTGAGTGTGTGATTGGTATGACAGGAAATATCCCGGCTCTTTATCAGTTGTGTTATTGGATGGATTTCATGACTGCAGCACTCAGCATCTTTGATCTTGCTCTTTAAAGAAGTGTCTGCCCAATTAATTTCTCATTGGAAAAAAGTCTAAAGAAGCCGGTTAAACATCTCTTTTGATTAATTTTTTCTGACTTTCGTTGTTGGCCGCAGGCACAAATGAAGAGCTGAGGAGAAGAATAACCACAGTGTTTAATAACTTGAAAATTAAACAGACAGAGGACGACAGTGACCCCAAGGGAGCCTCGTCCCAGCCCTGCTATTGGCCGTGGCTGTGCCCCATGTGCTCCCAAAACTCCCTGGGACTGACACCTTCCAGAGCTCAGAAGTTCTTCAAAGACCTCCCAGAATTTCCCTTTCCCTTTATATTTATGTTTAAAGGTTACAAATACTCACAAATATAAGATATTTTAACATACATGTATGGATGCAGATTTCTATCTCTATTGTACACATAAGCATATATTTATCCAAGTGAATGAAGAAAAATGACTTAATAATTGTTGATTAAATTAGTGATTGAAGTTTGAACGGGAAGGGGAAGAGGAAGAGGAAGAGGAAGGTGAAGAGGAAAAGAAAAAAGGAAAAGGAACAGGAAAAAGAAAAGGAAAAAGAACAAGAAGGAAAAGAAAAAGAAAAGAAGAAAAAGGAAAAGGAAAAAAGAAGAAGAAGGAAAAGAAAAAGAAAAAAGAAGAAAAAAGAAAAAGAAAAAAGGAAAAAAGAGAAAAAGAAAACAAAAAAGAAAAAGAAAGAAGAAAAAAAAAGAGAAAGAAAAAAGAAAAAGAAAAAAAGAAAAAAGGAGAAAAAGGAAAAAGAAAAGAAAAAGGAGAAAAAGGAAAAGGAAAAGGAAAAAAAGAAAAAGAAGAAGAAAAAGAAACATTTTCTTGTCCGCATAAGCTAATGTTGTAGCTTTATAGTAACGTAATGTGGTAAATTTCGTATTTAAAATTTCAACTCAGCATGGAGAATTTCATCCTTCTCACACTCCAAGTTCCTGTGTTTCTCTGGTGTGGTGGATTCCCATCTGAGTAAGGCCCTTTCAGCTCCCAGTGTTAAATATAACCTGATTTGGCACTGCAGATATCACCAGCCTCAGCAGCTGATGATATTTTTAACTGATACTGTCAATGTGCTTCCTAAATGGACTTGTTCAACTTCATCCAAACAGTTATCTGGAGTGCTGCTTTATAAAGGTGATTAATAACCCGGAGGTGACAGCAATTCCCAGAAAAATCTGTTAGGACCTTTCACTTCTTTTCATGTAAAAATGCATGAGATATTATTTTAACAGCTAGGTAAGACATATCTCCTTCATGTCACAAGACTATTAAATATCTACTTAATTAACCTCTTCCTCTTAAATCCAGAGTTTGTCCAGACTTTCTGACAGTTCTTAACAAATAAAAGGATAAAATACCAATTTGTAATGGTCCAGTTTAACAGAAGCCACACTTCTCTGGTGACTCTGGTGACATTGCACCTTACTCTGCTGTGGTGTGAAAATGGGAGACTTGCCACATATTAATATTTGCCTTTATTTTTCCTTGTACAGGTTTAGATTTGGATGAAGGAAAATATTCTTACCGCAAGTCTTTCAAGAAATAATGCTTTACATCTAAAGCACTGAGCACATCACCATCATCATCATGGAATTGTGGAATCATGGCATCATGGAATCGTGGAATCGTGGAATCATGGCATCATGGCATCATGGAATCATGGAACCATGGAATGGTTTGGGTTGGAAGGGTCCTCAAAGCCCAACTAGTGCCAGCCCTTGCCATGGGCAGGGACAGCTTCCACTATCCCAGGTTGCTCCAAGCCCCATGCAGCGTGGTCTTGGACACTGCCAGGGATGGGGAGGAACAGGGGTGGGGATTAGGAACAGAAGTTCCTCTAAGCTTACATTCTTCAGCAAAGGGAATATGCAAATTACATTTTAGGACAGCTTAATATCCACCTCATGCCTAGACTTGTCTAGCCACAATGTTTGAGATGAGATCCCCAAATATTCACTCCCAGGTGTGTGATGGCATTTAGGTCTCCTCCTTGGTGGCCGAGCACAGCCCAGGGCCTGGGATAACAATTCCTGAGCTGTGTTCGAGCCCTCCAGTGGCCACTGGTGCCGTGTGTGCTTGAGAACTGCCAATTAGAGCCTCAGTGTTTATTAAACCAGACCCCGTGGCTCTGTGTGCAGTCACCAATATGTTTCTGCGAACCTGATCTGACAAAATATTTTGTTATTTTGCCTGAAAGAGCAAGGCAATCATCTGTCGCAGCGGCAAAGTCCGTGCTCCCAATCCTCCCAGAGTATCACTGCCAGCACCACTACTGCATATTTAATGTTCTGTCTCCCAGCACCCACAGGATGGGGCTTTCCTGGATGCCGTGGCTGGAACAGCCCTTCCCCAGTGCAGCAGTGACTCCCTGTGCCCTCCCTGCTGCTCCGGGATGCACAACACAGCTCACCTGGACAGATATTTACAGGGGGCATTTGTGCAGCTTCCATTCACAGCAGAGCTCTTTCTGAGCTGCTTTCTGAGCACAGAGGGCTCCAAAGGCTCTCCCAAGCACGTTTCCCCCTGTTTTTAGGGGGGAGTGGGGCAGTTAAGTGCTGTTCTTGCTGTGCTGGGTTTGTTAATGCCTTTCCTGTTCATGGCAAAAAACGCTTTTCTACATCCCTGAAATCCGAGTGCTTGGGCACAGGAGTAATTGCCAAATTTGAGCAAACTGACTGCATGTGCATCCCCCTGGGGCCTGGGCAGCTTGGATTTCCTGCTGCTTTAGGGCTCCTTCATCGCTGTGCTGAGCCCCCTCCGAGCTTTGGGGACACAGAAGAACTTTTTCCTACAAATGTGGAAACGGGACTGGAACAGCTCCGCAAAATCTTCGTTCTCTTTATAACTGGAGGTTCTCCAATCTGTCTTATCCTATTATTTTAAAACAGACTGTCTTTTCCTTGCTGGTTTCCCTCCCCTTGCCCTCTTTTTTTTCCTTTTTCCTTCTTCTGATTGCCTGTTATTCCACAATTCAGGAGGCAATAATGTGCTTCAAAAGTTACAATAAAATGGATATACATTTAGTAATCTTCCACCTCTTCACTTATTTCCCATGAATGCTTTTAAAATGAGTACCAAAAACCCATGAAAAGAAGAAGAGACATTTTCTTTTACTCTGAAGATGGGAAAAAATTTTATCTCATCCTTTTGTCTGCATTATAAAAAGGAAATGAAAGCTTTCTCTGACTGCAGATCTAGCCTGGAAATCTCCATTTTAAACTATATAAAACTATAGATTCAGAGAATCCTGGAGTGGTTTGGGTTGGAAGGGACCTTAAAACTCCCCTGATTTCACCCCTGCCATGGGCATGGACACCTTCCACTAGACCAGGTTGCTCCAAGCCCCCTCCAAAGTGACCTTCTGCCAGTTCAATCCGAAGTTAATGAAGAAACCTTTGAAGGGGGGAAATATTTATATATTTTTCAAATAACATTGTTTTAGAATCATATTTGTGGTTATTTTTATTCAGCCTAGGACAAAGAAGGAGAGAAACTTTTTGCAAGGGCCTGGAGTGACAGGACTTATCGTGATGGACTAATCTATAAGTGATATAATTCTCATGTTGGGATTCCAAGACCAACAGCCAGGATGAAGAATGTCACATGGGCACCCACCACACCTCCATGGCCTCTTCCAGGAGCCTAAGGAACAAAAAAAAATATTTAGGGAGGTATGGAAGCCCTTTTATCTCCTTCCAGGTTGGCTTTGGTAACAGTGAATGTTGGACATTCTTATTTTTAATTTAAAAAAAGAGGAACTTTCCACATGATCATTTAATGTAATATTTGGTGACTTAAGGATAAACCAACAGGTTTGAAAACTGGTGATAAAATAATGAGACTTGGCAACATTTCAGTCAATAAAGGTAGAAGGACTGGAGAATTTTAGTACCCAAAAATCTAATATCATTCAATACTTACAACATTATGCCATATTATCCAATTATCTGTATCAATGCAACTTGAGTTTCCCAATGAAATCATGGAATGATTAGTTTGGGTTGCAAAGGAACTGAAAAATCTTCTAGTTCCAAACCCCCACCATGGGCAGGGAACCCTCCACACCACGGGCAGGTATTATAATGAAATTATAATTATAATTATCTAAATTCTAGCTAAAATTATAACTGAATTATGGCTGTACTCTCTGCTACTATGGTCCAGGGCCAAAGTTTCCAGATCCATAATCTGTAGTTCATGGTATTGGCCAAAACACAGGGATCTGAACACACCCTATTTGGTATTTGTCTCAGAATATTCTGGGAATAATCATCTCTGTTTTTAGAGTAAGGTGGGATCGTTCTGCACTGATGGGCTTCCACACAGTAATTTTCAAACACTGCATTGCACAGAGACAGAGAAGAGCCATGTATAAATTAGAAGTTCATCAATCAGGATATAATTAATACTACTTTGCCTTGGAGCCAAATATTAGCATCCTAATTTATTACAGTGTAGCAGCACTTTGTAAATGTTATGGCAAAGCCAGACACAATGTGGGAATATTTCAAATACTCGTGTGAGTAGTGGAACAACCAGAGGAGCAAAGGTGTGTGTGGGTGCACCCGAGGGGCAGTTGGAAAACAAGCTGCTGTGAGATAAAGAACAAGATAAGCAAAGAGGCAGAACATCCCACCCAGTACCCAAGAGACTGAGCTGCCAAAAGCAAATGTAAAATAAGCAGTGAAAGGCGTAGTCAGCTCACCACTTTAGGAGGGATAAAGGCATGCATGACATAAAAAGATGAGGGACTGAGGGAGAAGAAATCCAGCAGCCTGTTGCAATTCTGACTCCTCCATCCAAGAGCTCTCAAGCCTCATCACCTTGGCCTCCAGCACTGACTCCAGCCAGGACTGTGGGGATCGGTGCTGCCCGCCCCAACTCAGAGCTGTTGGGGTTGTGAGGGTTAAAGAGTAACAGCTTTCTCTGCACAGTGATGTTGATTAATAGCTCCAAGTACTGGTAGTTAATATGCATGAGAACTAACCAGTCAAACTAAATGTGCTGTAAATCACTGAATTTTAAATTGTTTCATTTTAAAGTTTAAAGCTGGCCTGAGCTCTTGGTTCTCTCAGCACACCGTAGTGCCTCAACTCCCCACTGATCTTCCTTCATCATCAGACCAAATCTTTTTATCCTATAAAGCAATCAGGTTGATCAGGCCTGATTTATCTTTAGCAAAATTGATAAGTCCATGTTGGCTGCTCCCCGTCACCTTCTTCTCTGCCTTGTGTCCAGAAACATTTCCATGAGGATTTGCTCATTGATTTCCCAGGGACCAAGTTGAGACTGATCCTCTCACAGCTCCCTGAATGTCCTTTTGGCCCGCTTTAAAGGTGTAACCTTTCCTTCTCTTTGCTGGTGGAACACCTCCCCTGATCTTCCCAGCCTATCAAGGATGACAGTGAATGGTATTGAAATGGTATTGAAAGGACAACTTCCAGGTCTCCCACTGACCCCAGATGCAGCCCAGTGGATCCCACTGACCTCCACGGGTCAAGATATGCCAAGAAAACCCTGAGTCTGTCCCCATCCATTGCTGCTAAATCTTCCCCTTGAGCTCCTTCACCAGACTCAGGGATCTGAGAGACCTTTCTGGTCCTGGCTGAAGGTGGAGGAGGTGCTGAGCACCATGTCTGTGTCCCCTGTTACTAAATCCTCTCACACCACATTTAATTCTCCTTGGATATGGTAACACTGCACTCTGGAATTCCTGATGCATCTCAAGAGCAGAATTATAGCAGAAAAATAACAGTATGTTCCAAACTTTCAAGGAGTATTACAAAACCTGTGCAAATATCAAAACACTGGATTTTTTTGTCGCTTGAGTCTCCCAGAAAGTTTGCAGGAGTAGTGTCCTACTTAAGAATTCAAGAACTGCAGATTCATGAGTTCCTGAATAATCAGAGTCTGGGGTCTCCTGCTCTGACTTACGTAAAACAGACATTCCAGTGAAAATCCAGTTGTGCTAATCCAGCACATTCCCCCTCCAGAATGGACAGTCCTTTCACCTTCGTCTCTTGGCTGCCACTTCCCTCTCTGACCTTTTGCTTGGAGCTGATTCAGTTTGATAACCCCATGATTTAATTTTGCCAGGTCAGGTTTTATTTTTCACCAGTCCAGCAAGTTGTACTGATCGGGCAGATTGTTGCTGACATAGAGGGGAAAGTAAGAGGAAAGAAACTCCCACTTACAAAGCACTAAATTTTGGGATGGACAAAGCTGGTCTGTAGTGTCCCAAATTTCATCTCGAAATTCAACAGAGACACTCCAGCACCCAGCAAAAAATTGTAAGGAATTTGTATTACCCATAATTGTTGGCAAATCCCATTATTTCAGACATGTTAACTGATCTCCAATTAATTGTCATCCAGCTGCTTGGAAAGGTCACGAGCAGATGAGATGCAAAAGCCACGTGAGGCTTCTCAGTGACGTTTCACGGCACCCTGATAAATACTGCAGCTGCCAGCTCCAAATGCTCATTGCATTGTAAACACTGCTGAATCATTTATTAAAAATGAATAAATGAAGCCAATAGACTTTTCTGCTGCGTTAGGCAGCCCTTGCCTGTGCCACTGAGGATTCTGCAGCAATCACACAGGGCTTCTTCACTCGTTGCTTTTTCTTCCCTCCTCTCTCTGTGCTTGTCAAAGTTATTATTCCTTGGTGTCACCACTATCCCTCCTGGCTCAGTGCACATCTTCTGCTTTTGTTTTTAATTGGATTCTTACCGTAGTAGGGTCTTTTGAATGCAAATATATAATACCATCTACACAGTTTGTAACTTCACTTTTTTCCATGGCTGAATTGGAAGGAGTAGGATAAATGTCCACTCAGCCAACTCAATGCCTGCTCTGGCACTGGGAAAATTTGGGGTTTAAGTTTCCGCCCCTCTGGAGCTGGGTTGTGTGACTTTTGGCACATCCCTTAGGGCACAGAAGACTTTACAACCTGGAGTAGAAGTACTTACCCAGTGAATGGCTGCAAAATGACAATGAGCAGGGATAGATGTGCTATTGGGAAGGAATTGTTCCCTGGGAGGGTGGGGAGGCCCTGGCACAGGGTGCCCAGAGAAGCTGTGGCGGCCCCTGGATCCCTGGAAGTGTCCAAGGCCAGGTTGGACGGGGCTTGGAGCACTCTGGGCTAGTGGAAGGTGTCCCTGCCCATGGCAGGGGGGGCACTGGATGGGCTTAAAACCAAACCCAACCCCTTCCAACCCAAACCATTCTGGGATTTTGTGACACTCAGTTGATACCACTACATGTGGAGCTGAGGAAAGCTCTGCCTACTTCCTACCCATGTGGACAGATGGATCTGTTTTTACTTTCACATTACCACAAAAAATGCGAATCCATTGGAAACAAACATGTTTTTCTTGGGGGTTTTCGGTTTTTGGTAAGTTCCATTATTTGCCACCTCAGAAATATTTGAGCACTGTCAGCTACTGGGTCAAACACTACCAAACATTATTGTGCATTGGAGAAAGATTCTTATAAAGGTTTAAAATCTGGCTTCTGAGCCCCTCTGAGTCATTTGAAAACACGAACCTGTTACTAGTGTAGCTCCATGTGCTTGCTTAAAAGTCATTTACATCAAATGTTTTGAAGGAATATCCGGGAAAAACTACAAAGTGCTAAAGACTTGGGAGAGGATTGAGCAGCAAAGATTTGTGGTTTGCTGCATAATTTGCTGCACTGCTCTCTAACTGAGAACCAGGTTTGCTTCCAGAGGTGATTAAATAACAAATGACACTGAACTAATTAGAAGATTCTGCCATCTAGTGACTCGAGCAGCTATGTGGAGCTTTTGCACGACCCTTCAGCTGAGGTTTGAGGACATCTTTGTGGGCTCAGAGCAGCAGCTGACTCTGATGATCAAAATCCAAGTTTTCCTCTCAGTACACAGCATTAACTTTCCTATCTGGCACTCATTTGGTGTCTCTCCAGCATTTATCTGCTGCAACTGCTGGCAGTATCTTTATTTATTTATTTTTGTCTCCATAATAAGTCTCTGGAAAACAACCAAAATCTCTTTGCTGCACCTTTATCTTTAACCTGCCTCGCTTTTTTGTTTTAAAATGCCACTTTTCTAGGACAGCTGCTGACAGACAGGTACCAATGTGATACTAATAACGTAACTATATGGCTGGAACGGGTTATTTTCCCCTCATGTTGAGTTCAAATAAGACATTAGATGACAGGTGCTTTTGGATGATCACTCACTCTCCATTTACAGCACTTTTTGGCTGTGATGTTTCTCATGGTTGTGTTGTCCGAAAACTGAAAATTTCTCTGAAATTATTTTCCAACTCTGATCTTAATATTTCCTCCCTTCAAAGCCCTCCTGACCATACCCCCAACTTTGGGCTTAAAAATCAGTCATGCCAGCACCAAATTTGTTTCTTCAATGAGAAGTTGGAGCAATTTCCTCCTTGGAGATATTTCTTATTTTGCTCTTGCAGGTCTTAAGAAAATGGAGTTTGATCAATGTTTTCTGTTAAATGGAAACATCTGGGAGACCAGACCCGCATTTTATAAATTGTGGAGTAAAACTGCTAGCAAAAGGGGCTTCTACTTCTGCAGTATTTTTAAATATCATCCAAATTTATCATCAGTAGAATAAAAAAGTATTTTGAAAAACCTTGACGACTTCATTTCTTAAGTGCATTGGTTGCTAAAACGAAGTCATGGAAATTATGTCCCACATCACTCATTAGCAGAATCTTGCTAATTGGATTATCTTACTGATATTTTATGACAAAGAGAGCTCAGCTTTTGGAACATATGGAGAAATAAGATGTCATTTAAACTGACCTCAATACTGGGTTTGCAGGAGTGAATGGCATTATGGAATCAGGGGATCCCTGACAGGTTTGGGTTGGAAGGGATCTTAAAATCCATCCCATTCCACTCCCTGCCATGGGCAGGGACACCTTCCACTCTCCCAGATGGCTCCAAGCCCTGTCCAACCTGGCCCTGAAGCTTCTTGTTCAGGCTTCATATTGAACAGGGACGCTGAAATCTCGTGAGTTTGCAACTCACAAGACCAGATCAGGAACTCAGGTCAGCCTTGGAGTCCATTTTCACAGCAAAAGAGGAACAGACCTTGACATTGCTGGAGGGGAAAAACCACCCTAAAGACGGTTCTTGTATTATTTTAGTATTGTTACCCAAAGCACTTTTGTGAGATGGATTTCCAGAAAAAAGCCTGTAGCTCATTGTGTGTATTGTGTCATTTCACGTTGGACACCAGGAGGAATTTCTCCATGGAAAGGGTGCTCAGGCCTTGGCAGGGGCTGCCCAGGGAGGTGTTGGAGTCCCCATCCCTGGAGGTGTCCAAGGAAGGCCTGGAGATGGCACTCAGTGCTCTGGGCTGGGGACAGGGTGGGCATCGGGCACAGCTTGGACTCGATGGGCCTGGAGGTCTTTTCCAACCTCAGTGGTTCTGGGATTCTGGGATTTTGATACACCTTTGTCACAGCAACTCTGGGCAGTTGGTTTTAATCTATCATGCTTGAGCTGAAGCAGCTGGCTGTGATGAATATGTGTTCTGGTACTGCTGGAGATCTATCAAAATAATAAAGCATCCTCAATAAGAGTCTGAATCAGATTTGTATTTCGCCTGATACCCTGAAAAAAAAAAAGAAAAAAAAGAGTACTGAAACAAATCAGGCATTTTAACCTGGGTCTTTTGCTGAAAGGCAAGTCAAAGAACACCCTGGGAATTAGAAATAGATGCTAATTTCTAGAAGACTGTGCATATATCGTTATTGCTTGTTTTGCCAAGAGCTGACCCTGCTGCTGGAAAGCTTTCGTTGTGAGGACTTTAAAAGTGCACCAGTGTGCAAGCAGCAGCGGTGCTGCAGCAGATTCCCTAGTGGTGTTATTCAGATGGTTATTCCAGAAACTGAATACTGAGGAGCAATAAAAAATATCTCTTGTCTGGGTCCCAGAAGTGATGAAGTGGCAACTTGCATGGGGAAAATAACAAGAGGCAATGACAGCATCCTGCAGCTGCTGAGCCTTGGAATGAGACTTTCTGGCCCACTCAGGAGCTGTTTATCAATGGTAGTGGTGAGATTTTCGGAGAGTAAAGTGCAGCACCTAAGAAAAAAAACCCATTACTGAATACCCAGGTGCTGTGCTGGGTTTGGCTGGACTCGGAATCCCTGCCCTGAGTGAGCACCAGAACAGATGGAGCTCGGAGTCATGGACTAAATTAGTTCAACAGACATTGTGTGGCCAGGTTATGGACATTTTGCAGGAGTGGGCTATAAACCAAGGGAATGATATCTGTGAATTAATGGTAAAGAAGGGAAGGGGGAGGGGGTAAAGGAGCTGTGTTGAATGGTGTGGGACCTGAGTGTGACATAAATGGTGGGGAATGAGGGGTGGAATGGGCTGGGTTTAGGCTGGGCTTAATTTTCTTCCCAGGGGCTGCTTTAGGGCTGTGTTTGGGTTTGTGCTGAACACAGGGCTGAGAACACAGAGATGTTTTTGTTATTGCTCAGCTCACCCAGAGCCAAGGCCTTTCCTGCCCCTCCGATGGTGACCCCAGGGATATCCCAGACCGTGTCACTTCATGCTCAGGACATACAGTGGCAGGAAGAAGGAGGAAGGAAGGGGGTGTGTTTGGAGGGATGGTTTTTGTCTCCCAAGGTCGCCGCTCCGTGGGATGGGGCCCTGCTCTCCTGGAGCTGCTGAACACCTGCCCAGCCCAGGCAAGGGCTGAAGGGATTCATTGTTTTGTTTTGCTTGTGTTCTGCTTTCTGCTTTCCCTGTTCAACTGCCTTGATCTCAACCCACTCCAGTTTTTACCCTTCCAATTCTCTTCCTGATCCCTCTGGTGTTGGAGTAACCGAGGGGCTGTGAGGGGCTGCCTGGGTTAAACCAGGACAAATGTGTGGTTCACATAGCTCTAAAAGAGCACAAATGGTGAGATTTTTGGCAAACTCCCCAAAACTGAACAGCAAATTTTTCTACACGTGGTTTGCATGTCAACTCTGAGACTTCTCACATTGTATTTGTTTTGAAAAGATGTCTTTCTAAATACTTGTAAAAGTAGACAAGTATAATAATATACAAAAAATACATACATAATGTGTGTATAACAATAACGTATCATTCTATAAAAATGTATATTATATAATAATATATAATAACATTATAATTTATAATAATATTATAATTTATAATGAAATTCTAATCTAATAATATACAAGTATAATAATAAAACACTGGAATTTCTGATTATTAAATAAATAATAAAACCAATATAATAAATAATAAAGGAATACTTTTATATTTTAAGGTTCCTCCTCCAATATTGGAATTTCTTTCTCTGACGTGTAGTAGCTGCCTCTTGAGTGCTCAGAATGCATGGGGATGTGTGTGATGTCTCACACATCCTTCCTCAAAAATCAATTCCTCCCCCCATCCTCAAGTATTAGATGGCAAACATGCTGTGAATTACACAGTCAAAAGTATTTCAGCTTGTTGGTGTACAGAGCTATTTGCTCAGTCTGTCCAGCTTGTCTTGCTAATGGTCTTTCCTAATTTTTCTTAGCACTTACAAGCATCGGTTGTGGAAAATAAAGTGTTAGAAATAGCTCTGTACAATCATGCTTAAATGATCGTGGCTATTTTTCAAATCAACAGAGAAATGTTTAATAAGTGCAGGTCACCTGTGCAGTGAAATGGAATTTTTTTGGGAACAATTCTAATTAGTAGGCTGTCATCTGTTATCAAGTGCAGATCAACCAATATTCCTTAGTTAGACTGTGGAAAAAAAAGTGTTCTTTTTATACTGGAAATGAATGGAGACCTAAATGCTTAATAGTGTGATCATCCGACCTTCTAAAAACAGGTCATTACACCCATGAAACCAGAGGTGTTGCAAATATCAGCTCATTCTTGCAGCACTAATAAGAAAAGTTTGTATTAAGAGAGAGAAATACCTTCCAGCTAAATAGAAACCTGAAAATAGTAAAAAAAGTACATATTACATACATGCATTCAATTACATTTTTTAATTCCTTCTTTTTTTTTTTTTCTTTTTTTAGCATCTGTTGCCTGGAACTGTCCTTTTTCTGTAGGTTTTACAGTGTGATCACCCAAAGGGATCTGCCATTCCCACTGAGGAACTGTAACATCAACTCCTTCTGCATCTGCTCCTACATTTGGCATATTCCCACTTGTCCAAGGATTATGTCTCCTTAACTCCCCCATCCCTGCTTGTTTCCTGGCCATATTTGTACCCTGTAGAAAAGCCATTTGTACTGGCATTGGCAGTAATTTTATAAGGCTTTGTAGCTCTACCTTTCATGTTTTGCTTATGTTTCTTTGGCTAAACCACAATTTTCAATTGACATAGAAGTGAAAAGCAATTAGTAATTCGTTGAAGAGAGTATTTATGGCTAAGAGAATGCTGTAGGGTGAGGAATGTAATCACAGTGGGATTGAAGGAGGGTTGGAAGTGGGAACACAGGATGGTGTGGAGAAGAGCACAGGGATGGGGTCAGTAAAAATGGGGCTCAGACTGGCTCTGGAGACCTCAGGTCTACAAAAGGTCAGAAAAAGAAATGCTGACCCAGAAACTGAGCAAAAACAGTTTTAGAGGTAAAAAAGTAGGCAAAGATCCTGTACTCAGCATGCTGAGGTCACTCTGCACATCCCAAATTCAGCTGTGACGCGGAATTGCAGGTGAATGAAGAAACTCAAGGAATTGGACATTTTTAGCTTAAAAATGACCCCTGAAGGTGCTTAGAGTGAGGAAGAACATCATACTGCTCCTTGTGAAGGACCTGGGGGTGCTGACAGCTTCCAACACTTGTCCTTCTCCCTGTGTGAAGTCACCACCTTGGGAGCCAGAGGTGCAGTGGAGGAGTGAATATGGAAAGGAAGGCAGGCACGCAGGACATAGCCAAGCAAAAGAAGTGCAAACAACCATTTTACACTTGAAATTGCTTCCTAAGAATTCCTCTTTTTGTCCCTGTTTGTGTTCCTTGCCCCACAGCACTGTTAGTCAGAAATATCCTGTTCAACATAGACTAATCACTTCTCACTTCAATGTACCTTGAATATACATCTATTCCTTCCTTCCTTCCTTCCTTCCTTCCTTCCTTCCTTCCTTCCTTCCTTCCTTCCTTCCTTCCTTCCTTCCTTCCTTCCCTCCCT
>VZRV01004447.1:62333-84355 GCA_013398115.1 Falcunculus frontatus | reverse complement strand
CCTTCCTTCCCTTCCTTTTTTTCTCTAACAGAACTGGCCCAATCCAAATTCCTGACAAGGTTCCAGGCACACCAATAATAAATGCCTGCAGGAGGTTTATTTGCTTTCTGATAATAACAAAGATTTTAAATTAAAAAAAAATAAAAATTGCAGGACTTCTGCTTTTTGAGGAGTATTGTGAGAAAGCTACAACAAGCAGTGCCAGAGAGGCAGATACCACCTCAGCCTGGCTATATTGTCTTTATGATACAGAGTTATATAGTCTTTATTACATTTCAGAGACTTTTTATATTCTTTCCCAGCAGCTAAGTCTTACTCTTCAACTTAGAATTTGTATAAAGGGAAAATGAAGCAGTGAAGGAGTAGTTTGTGCTGTAAGTACTGAAATTTTCAACATTTGTTGCTAACACAACTGAAATGTTCTTTCCACAGGTGTATAATGAAGACAATTTCCATGTTCCAGACATCCTATAGATTAAATGGCACTGGTGAGGGTGGAATGAGAGAGGGGAGAGCTGAGGAAAGTTGTTAATATGCAATGCAGAAGGAAATACAGTTATGCATAAAACATTCCTATTCAACTGTGGCTATGAGTACATACAAGATGCATATAGAAGTGCAAATTTTTTTAAATATATATATGTATATATATATGTGTGTATATATATATACACATATATAAATAAATAAATGAATAATTTAAATGCATGAATCAATATTACAGAAGAAAATGACGAGAATCACTCAGTCTCAGCCAGCTGGCATCCCAAGATGTTTAATTAACCCTGCTTGGTTACAGAGAACACTTGGAAATAAACAAACCTGGTCAGGTATTGTGCAATATGTGTTTTTCTATGCAGATGTAGACTAAAAGGAAGGTACATTTTTCTGTATATTCAAAGTACATTGAGGAAGGTCAAATAACTGTGACAAGAAAAAATAAGTGTCTTAGAAGATATTAAACTGAAGGGTTGCTGATTAGCCAGTAGAAAACAGTGAATGGAGTCAGAAATCAGTGAGAGATGCCACTGACATCAAGACTCAGGGACCACAGCAAAACTCTCAGAGACAGAAACTTCTTTCAGTCAGGAGAGTGGGACTGGAGTCAGAAAAATCACCAAGAAAGGAAACAATTTAGGACGGCTCTGCTAAATGAGAGTTTCACATTACAACTTTGACAGGTTTTCCATTAAAATAGCATGGCTAATTATATCACCCCTATTTTTATTCCATAGCCTCCACTCTGTGAGCTACTCTGTTAAAAGTCCTGGGGAATATTCCTCATCCATTTGGTGATGGGAGGAATCAAAGAAATTTTAAATACGCTGCAAAGCATACTAAAATGAGATGAGCTGGATACTGCAGAAGATAAATTAAATTTGGGGGTAAAGAGCTGAAGCAACACCTCATATGTCCCTCAAGCTGTTTTGCTGGTACTTTTGGGTGAAATTGCCTGATATTCAGTTTATAGGTTGAAGGATAATGGTTTAGGAACTATCTATCTATCTATCTATCTATCTATCTATCTATCTATCTATCTATCTATCTGTCTGTCTATCTATCTATCTATCTATGTATCTATCTATTAATCATCTTCTCAGCTTCTGCTTTCTTTTTCATGCTGATTCTTTGGATTGAGAGGTGTTTCCTCACCTCAAACACGATTTAAGTTCAAAAATAACAGCAGAGGATAATTTATTTCATAGAATCAGAGTGGTTTGGGTTGGAAGGGACCTTTAGGTCATCTGGTTCCAATCCCTGACAGATATTTAGGAGATGTGACAGCAGCAATATTTATGACCCCAAGGACTACAAATGTTTTAGGTTAGGTTGCTCTACTAGGAAAATTTAGAACATTTACCTAAACTACATTAGTGCTAAGCAATCATCAACACCGTAATTATGCAAACAGAAAATCTGCCTTCTTCACCTGCAACAATCAAGTATTATTTTTATTAATTATGGTTCAGTCAAGCTACATATTTTGCCAAGAAAAGCCTGGGACAATTGATAGGTGGATCATCACAGCTCGTTTTCATGAAACCAAGGAAAAAATGATCTTTTTGTAATGAAAAGCCCACCATTCTTGTAAATTCGGCTCACCGGTGATCCAAAATGCCAAGAAGGAGAGCTTCAAATATCTAATATCTGTATGTTTCTAGTGCAAAGTGCCCCAAAATCAATGGAAAATTCGCTCTGAGGATATCACTTAGACGAAGACATGCAATTTATATCAACCCAATCCTTAGGTGAGGTTTACAGTTGTCTCTGTAACACAGCAATCCCATGACGGGGAGGAAGAAAATATGGATTACATCCTACTTCTTCCTTTACTTTCTCAATCACTGACATGGGTATGAATTTAATATTCAGTAAATATTCAGGGAGAAAAATGACTGAGATGAGGAGATAATATTATGCTCATGAGTGCTTAGAGGGTTTGGAATCGGCAATCACGGGAGGAGCTCTCGGATGCTTTTTAGCACAGCCACCTCCATTATATCTTTACTTTACAGGCTGTTAAAGGACCAGGCTGCTCCAAACAGGATAATTCAAACATCTGATGGCAGCAGTGTGTGCAAAATGCACAATTATTGGTGCTCAGGAGAACGGGGATGGGGATCTCTCTGTTAAGCAGGGGCTCCAGGGACCTTCTTGGCTGCCAGATGTAGCAGAATATTGCACATCTGAGAGGGGAAAGTGTGGGAATGGAGCACAGGGAGAAAGGGAGCCTGCCTTGTAATGCAGAGGCAGCGATGTGTGAATGTGAAATGTGGTGGATAACTGGCTGAGCACGAGTCTCAAGCACAAGACTTCAGTCAGTTTGGTCCTGGGAGCCCACATAGGATAAGGGGAAGAGCAGGACTGAGATGACAATTTTGGGTTTCACAAACCTTGTCCTCAGCTCTGGTCTTTACAGCTCAGGGACAGAGTGGAAAAATGACGCGAAAATGGCATTTCTGGAAAATGTGCCACGGTAAAATCCCCTGGGAAAGTGTGACTGACTCAAGAGAAAACAAAGAGGTTTCATGCACAGAACCCTCCAAGAGGAACTGATGAGAGGGAGAAAAATCTCTTGGCAGCACAACCACGGGCAAAGTCTAGGGGGTGCAGACAGGGAGCAGACACAGCTGTGGGGCACAGTGGGGCCTCCCAGTGATCCCTTCCTTAGCAGTGAGGATTGGGTGGAAAGGAGCAGAGAAATGAAAACATGTTTTGGAAAGGGTTTGCAGCTCAAAGGAGATGTCACACAGCAGAATCTCAGCAATGATTCAATAATCAAATTCCAAGGTTATTTTGGTGCCTGGAGGTGGCATTTATTGATGTGAACCTATTTAGCCAAAACCCCACTTGATATTTTGAAAACAAAGATGAGTTAATCACTCATTGTGTTTCCTGGTTTAATATTGATGACATTCCCAGCTTCTAGACAGCCCTGCAAACCCAGCAGCAGCACACAACAAGGAACAGAGAACATCCACATCTTTATTCCATCACTGTGCAGATTAGATTCAATAAATTACCCAATTTTTTTTTTCCAAAATTTCAAATATATTTTAATTCTACAAAACCAGATCATAATGGATGTTTTGTCAATGCTTTGGATAGCTTAAATAAAACTTTTAAAGATAGGACCAGCCAAAGTCAAATTAAAGAGTTGAGACACCCTGAATAAACCAGCTTTAATATTTTAGAGTTTCCTGCCTTGAGGCACATTTGATTAGCAGTCACTTCATGCTCTGCTTGAAAGATCAGCCAATCCACCACAGTTTCTGTAACCCAGAATACAGATTTATGGGTTTTTTCTCCTAAGGTTTTTAAGTATTCTGAGGGTGTTTAATAAGAAGGAGCCATGTGTGCTCAGAAAGTTTGAAAGAATAAATTCAAAATTCCTGGTTTTTGCCAAACATTCTAGATGAGGATGGACCAAGTTTCAATTAAAAATGCCCCAAATTTGCGGAATCTATTGTTATTCTGTAATAAAACACTGAATTACTAAATTGTTCCAGGGACCAGGTGTTGCTCGGGTAATTCTCATAAAATTAAGAAATGAAAGTTATAACCATGTGCCCTGTTTAATTTAATGGAGAGAGGAATTAGAAATAAACTCAGAGTATAGTACTTAATAAAATATGACATTCACATAACCTGAAACCATTTCCTGCAGTAAAACCGGTATATAAATAGAAATTTCATAAATAAGAATGTTCCAATATGATTTTCAAATAACATCATAATGATCAGCCTGGGACAGAGCTGCTCTGGTCTCCTGTCTCTCTTTTCCTTTAATTATGTTAAAATAAAGCAGTAGATGTAAAGAAAGAAAACATAATCAGAGTGATCCTTTCCTGTGAAGGACCAGCTCAGCACAGGGTGGGATTGTTGGGGTGTCCTGGGCAGAGCCAGGGGTAGGACTGGAAGATCCCCGTGGGTCCCTTCCAGCTCAGGATATTCCACAATTCTGTCAATCTGACTACTTATTCCCAAGCCACTCTTTTGATTCTGCTGAGTTTTATGGTTCTGAGATTTTAAAAAGAGATGATTTTAGAAATGCAAATGATTTTTGTAGTTTAAACTCCAGTACTTTAAATTAAACAGTTGCTTCTAAATTGCCTAACTCTTGTTTTTCCTTTAAGTTTATATGATAAAAGTGTTTTTAAAAATTTTTCAGCCTCTCTGGTTTTCCTGTGAATGAAGGTGATGTTCATGTTAGTGTTTTCTATTTAAACAGCAGATGCTGTGCCTCCTAAAAAAAGTCTGAATCCATTTCTTCATCCCTGGAGTAGAACACAACTGCCCTTAAACATTTCTCAGTTAAACCAGAAACAGAGTTTATGGCAGGAACTTATTAATCATGTGCTGCATCAAATCTGCAGAGAGAACTTCAGAGAGCAAATTTTTAATTGCTGGAATTGGGATTGAGCCAGGACACAAGGTTAATAAGCTAATTCCTCCAAGGGGTATTTAACTACTGTGCCCCATCAATACTTGGGCTTTGCATCCCATCTGAAAGATGACCCCCAGCAACAACTGAAATTCCTAAGTGCTGCCTGACACCTCCTTCAGAACTGACCTGCAGGAGAGTTTCTCAAGGACGCTGACAGAGGGCATTGTCCAGGCACCCAGCAGAGGGACCTTGCTGCAGGTAGGACTGCCCTGCACACAGCACTCTCACCTCCCAGTGCTCCTCAGGAAAATGTCCATTTCTCAAAATAAAATTTCAAATAAGAGGACAAGTCTTGGCAACCTGCTTTCTTTGTTCCACTGATACTGCACATTTGTTTTTCCAATCAAGCTGCAGCAATCACAACTGTGGATGTTTTGCTCTTTCCCTTTTACTCCTGATGATCTTCTGCAGCAGAAAATTCTGCATAATGATAATACAGTTTTCTTAAAACCCTCTCCTGATTTCTGCTTCTTCATCATTTCTTTCATCACTTTCATTTCATCATTTTCCTAATTTCAAAGCACACCACATGCAGGTAGGCTGAGAATTAAATCTTACTGCAAAGCAGTAAGACAGAATGACAGAGAAAGACTCCACCACTTCCCTTTCTCCAGGGTGGTGCTGGAGTCACTGTCCCTGGAAGTGTTCAAAAAACACCTGGATGCTCACAGATTACTGCTCTGTACATCTGCTCATGGGAAGCAGGGAGTGAACTCCTTATTTTGCTTGGCTTGCACGTGCAGTTTTTGATTTACCTATGAAACTTCCTTTATCTCAACCCAAGCTTCTCCCCATCCTGCTGGGGAAAGTGAGCGAGGCTTTGTGGGGCTGAGCTTAAGCCACAGCACGGGCAGAGCCTGAGCTGTAGGAAGCTGAGAGAATCTCTCGTGGCAGCTCAGTCATCAAAGGCAAGGCTACAGACTGCAGATCTGCTCCCTGAGCTCCTCTGGTTCCTCAAGGAAATCAGTGCAGGACAAAGTCACAGATCCATCTGTGCTGGATATTTCAGCAGTGTAAACAGGTTTATCTAAAGCTGGGTATAATTCCAGCATGTAAAATGATGCAATGCTTCCTTTCTGAGACTTATGTAAGAATGCAAATCATTGATTCAGGGGTAAAGCTCACTGAAATGAGGAAGCAGAAGCAGCTCCCATCCTCATGGAAGACTGTGAGGTGATCACTGAGCTCCTCCTTTGACTTTAGGTGGGTAATTTGAGAAGGGTATCAACAATTCAGTAACTGGTTTAATTCCTCAGAATACCCAATTCTGCCAGTAGGAATGGCAGAGAAAAATCTGCCTTCTTCCTCATCTCCTCCATTGGGTTGTGTTCCATCTGCTGCCCAAAAGGTCCTGGGTACCCCATGCTGTGGGGTCTGACCACAAACACCGTTCCAACCTGCTTGTGGACAGCCAACCTAGCCAAAGTACATTCTTTCCTCAAATTTTCTGCCCTAGAAGTTAGAAAAGTTTCAGCTCTGGTTTGGGGACTAATCTAGCACAAGCTGTGAGGACAAATGTTATCATTAGGAAAAAGTAATTAAGAAGTTTATGTTGTTTTTATTCCAAGTTCAGACTATGGAAACATCTGGAGAGTGGGTTTACTGAAGGAACTGAGCACATTCATAGAACTTTTTTTTTTTTTTAAGTCAACAATTTATGTCCACCTAGATCATAATTACTTGGTTCTTTCTTTCTCTACTGGGGCAAGTAAAATTATGCAGATTTTCCAGAATCCTATTTTTGCATTTCCTCTCCCAATTTGTCAGTGACTACTGGAAAACATAGAAAACTGTGAAATGAAATATGGGACTTGATAAAAAATGCATGTAGACCATATGTTAAATAGTGATGGAAAAAATATTTAATAATTCTGCTTCAGTTACTAGTAATAAAAAGAAATTCTTCCTAAGTATGTGTTTACAAGTATTTTTCTTTACAGTGTTAGCAGTTTCACTAAAAATCCTGAAATATATGAAGATTTTAAACACACTCTGAACATCTTCTCTTTAGCAGTCAAAATTGAAATGTACCCATGTCTTTCCGGAAAGAGGAGGATCCCATTTATTGTGAGAAGTAGTAAAAGCACTCTGCCAATAATCTAAGGTACAATAACAAAGAAACAAATACTTCCAACTCTCTTTCGTGTGACACTTTAGCCTGTTTTGCCTCAGATTAAAAAGCCCCAACATTCAAACTGACAGAGAGTAGATTTAGATGGGATATTGGGAAGGAATTGCTCCCTGTGAGGGTGGGGAGGCCCTGGCACAGGGTGCCCAGAGAAGCTGTGGCTGCCCCTGGATCCCTGGAAGTGTCCAAGGCCAGGTTGGATGGAGCTTGGAGCAGCCTGGGCTAGTGGAAGGGGTCCCTGCCCATGGCAGAGGTGGCACTGGATGGGCTTTAGGGTCCCTCCCAACTTAAACCCTTCTGGAAATCTGTGATCTTATGGCTGTGCCTCAAAAAGTGGCACTGGATTGTCTCCCTGCCCCTCCATCTGTGTGAGACTCACACGTGCTGTGGGAAGTCCCTGTTAAAGACTTCATGTGGAGATAAAATTGTTAAGGGACAGTGAAAATCAGTTTATAATTCCCAGTAAGCACTGCTAGCATAGAAGACTGGCTGGCAGCAGCTACCAGCACTTCATTCACACAATGATCTGACTAATATCTGTCAGCTCTGTCAGGATGAGGAATTTCCTGTTTGCTGTGTTCATTTGTGTAAAACTGATGGTGAAACCTAATTGCGATTCGTAAAGTCATGAAGGTGTGTACCTCAGTAAAAGCAAGTTGCAGGACGTTCCTCTTGCTTCAGGGCTGGTCTCTGTTGTTTTTTCCCTTCTAGATACCTGTATTTCTTTGGGATCCATGTATTTAGAAGATCAGAGATTACGGCATTTGTGGCTGGAGGCCACACAGAATTTTGCAGCTTTCTGTGTATCTGGGGCTTCAACATGTACACAAACCTTAAGTTTCTGTGTTGTCATTTCTGCTCTCTGGTGGACTATAACAATCACTTAAAAGTGGAACAAAGGAATTAATTCAGTGTTCTGTGCCCTGAGGAGCAGGTGGGAGCACTGGCAGTAATTACAGCAAGACTCAGTGCCTCCAGTCCTTGCTCTGTCCTGGCCTCTGCACAGAGAGCTCCAAGCACAGCCTTGGGCTCCTGCAGGGTGTAAAACAACACTGGACCCATGTTCCCCACAAGAAACGGCCTTTTCACCATTTATTTCTTTCTCTAGTTGCAATAACCCACCAAGATCTGCCTTGGCCAAGCCACCCCAAGGTGAATTCTTTGTCTCTGCCCACATTCAATGCCAACCTGTTTGCTGTCCCTTTTTAAGTCTTGCAACGTGCCAATAGGCAGAGTCAAACTTTCATGAGTGCAGCACCTCTGAGACAAAATGAAGCTGAAAATAATGAGGACAAGGTCTACTATATCCTGCTGCTTTGATTAGCATGAGCATGAAACCTGAATTAGGGCTCAGATGGAGAAATTCCAAAAATACGAGAGAAGTGTCATAATTTAAGATAGGAACTGCTATTCCTAAGAGGCCAAATCTCTTTCTTCCTACGAGAATGTGGAAAATGTTTGAGTTATAAGAATTTGTTGCAGTAGTTGAGGGTTTCTTTCTGGAGAGCTGAGAGTTTTCTTGATATTTTGTTTGAGAAAGACCTCTGATAATCATTTGTTCAAACCACCTGCTCCAAACCAGACCAGCTCCAACACTAGATTAGGTTCCTCAGGGTGATACCCAGCTGAGTTTTTAATAAACTCGGTTGAATTTTGAACAGTAACTAATAATTCTTTTTCTAATTTGCTAGAGGGAATCTGTAAGACTAAAATTAAGAGAATCCAAGACCTAGTCCTAATCACATTGAAGTCAGTTGGATGCTTCCTGATTAACAGAGGTTTGATTTATTCTCACCCAGGTTTCCTGCACAGAATTTTCTCTGACTTCTGTAAGAAGTAAAGGACAATAAAAATAGGGATAAGATGAAAGGAAGTCCACCAACAAATCTTTCAACATCATTCATATGATACCTTCTATTGGCTCAAGGGCTTAGGTGGTTGTTAAGCAGCATCAGAACTGGGACACGGCACCTATCAATTAAATAATTTCCCATGCAAATTTAGCTCCTGTGCCTCACTTGTATTTTTGTCTCCAATTTCATCATTGAAGCTGCAACAAGTACAAAATGAAGGTGATCTGCTCAGATTTCACAATTCTTTTGTGTTTCTAGTCTTCTGCGGAGATTGTTGCTTTGTGCAGAGCAATTCTGGAAACAGATGACCTGGGGAAAAGAACACCCCAGTTTGAACCTCACCGGGGAAGGATATAGATTTCTGGAAAACAAAAACTACTACAGGTGACCTCTGTTATTACTTTTTCCTACTGGTTTTGGATGATAAAACACTGCCAGTTCTTGGGAGTGGGAAGGGTTTCCCACAGGGTTGATAACATCGCTCGGAATGAAAAGAAACATTTGTCTACATCCATGTGAAACTTATGGAGAAAGAAAAGCGGGTTGGATTTTGAGTTAGCTGGGTTAAGTAAAGGGGTTTTTTTAATTTTGTTAGGGTTTACATAAATTTTGAAATAAAAAATATCTACTTTCATAATTTGGGCAGAGGAGTTTAGTGAAAAATGTAGTTTGTCTGGATTGTTATACCATTTCTGATCACAATTGATACCAGCAGCCCGTTTTCATTACCTTTTTTTTTTTTAATAATAATAATAATAAAGAGGGATAATGTCTGTCTTGAAGAACTGTCAGTGCAAACAGCTGTCAGAGTGGAAGGGAGAAATGTGAAATGATCTCAGCTTCTTAGAAAACGAAGAAGAAAGGAACCAAAAACTATTTACAGTCACAGAGAAAGTTGATGGTTATGCTGAGACTTCCTGATCTCAAGACATCTGGGATGTAAACAACGGAACACAAAACCTGCTGTCAGGAAAAGGCCAGGAGGCTCTGCTGAGGGAAGGCATGGAAATATCCTCAGTTACTGAACCTTTTAAAGGCTCTTTTATTCCACGGCCACTCCTTCTGTTGGAAGTGTCAACTGCTCATTCCCGCTTGGGCAGATTCCGTGGTCCAGCCCCGTCCAGCGCCTCGCCGGGCATCCCTCAGCTCTCAGGAGTGCATCCCTCAGCTCTCAGGAGTGCATCCATCAGCTCTCAGGTGTGCATCCATCAGCTCTCAGGTGTGCATCCCTCAGCTCTCAGATGTGCATCCATCAGCTCTCAGGTGTGCCCTCTGTGCATCCAAGCATCCCTCCCACCTGACTGGCAGCGGGAAGGGGTGATGGGAATCTCCAAACAGGAAGGGAAGGGCAGGGAGGGGAAACAGCGCAGGGAAAAGATGCTCAGGAGCAAAGCAAGAGGAGAAATGGGAGACCAGAGGAAATGGGAGACAGCAGAAAAGTGATGCATCGGAAGTATCAGGAGGGAAAAAACATAATGAAATAATTCCACTGAGCAGAACCTGAGGCTTGCCAAAGCAGCATGTGAAGGTTAGCACTGAAATGCTTCTTTGGAGCGTGATAATACAAATGTAATCAACAACAAATCCATAAAAATGACAAACAGGGTAAGATCTGCAGCTTGGGAGAGCAGGAGTGCTGCTGGATTTGGGGTATTTGTACACTTGTGTAGAAGACACCTGAAAGGTAAGTGGTGTTTGGAAGATGAAAAGCAGATTATAGTTTAGAATACAGAGGAAATGTACACTGGGAACATGGTGAGAAACAACAGGAAAAGGAGATTACTGTTTGCAGGTTTTTAAGGGAAGCTGAGTGGCAAAAGATAGCAAAAGTTCAAGCAAAAACTTCTGAAGCTAAATTTTTCTATAGAAGAGGTTGTGAATCCAGAGGCATCACTTTAAATCGTTTTCTGAGACAACATTTACAGTCCTCACCCTTTGGTTTTGCCTTATAGACCTTGCAGCAAGTAATGCAAAAATCTGCACAGGTGACAAAAACTAGATAAGCTTTCTTTTAAAACCACTGTTCTGTAGGGTTTTATGCATTTTTAACCTTCTGAAAGATGATTGATGGCATCTCAGTGTTCTCAAGTAACGTTTTATGGATAACAGAACAATAATATTTTATTCTTTCCTTATATAACTCCCTATATTTAAAGACATTTTAGTCCTTTTCTTGATTTTTTACCAATTTTAAGAATACTTTTTTAATAACATACTGAGTAAAATACAATTAAATTTATAATAATCCTAGAAAATTCCATTACCTAGTGGATGGAAACAAAGCAAGAAGTGATCTTCAGGTAGAGAAAACGGATAATTTGTAGTGAGTCACCAAATCAAACACAACATCTCCAGTGTCACAACTGGAAGTAGCAATGTAATTGAAATAATTACTGGGATTCATCAAGAAGGTACTCAGCTCTCCTGCCAAATTTTATTAGAAGGGGAAGGGGGAGTGGTGGTAACACAGAGGGGAGCTAATGGACTTAGTTTGGATTTGTGGTCATGATATGAAAAGAAATAATCCATCAGCTTTTTGGGCTTAAGTTTGGGTTCTTTGCACTTCACTCCTGTGGTGGTGCTGTGCAAATCTCTCTGTGCAGAGCAGTGTGGTGCAGGTGGATACCAGAATTCTTGTTTTCCTGCCACAATCAAACCCCAGTCCGGCAATCCTTCACTAGCATTTTCTCTTTTTGTATAGAAAGCTGTAAGAACATGTAGTAAGAGAATAGGGATGGTTTCTTTAGGCTTCATCTGACGATCTCTTTCCTTTGAATGAGTTATTGCCTCCGTGAAGCAAAATTATTCAAATGTTCATAATACACAAAAGTTTCCCGATCAATGTATTTTTTATTAATAAGCTACCACAGTCAATGTAAATTGTATTAACTCCCTGGAATGATAAGAAATTCTGAACTTCAAAGATATTACTTCTTTTTTCTCCAGCCATTCATTTCCATTTCTTTTGTACTCGGTCTAATATTCTTCATGCCAGTGTGACAGTTCCATGTTCAGCAGGAACAAATTAGACTGTAAGAGTTTGCCCTGTAATATTTTCATTTGAGAGGATCTGTATTGGATCCATTCATTGTTACTGACATTTTTTCATTAAAAACACTTCTGTAGTTGTAGAATAACATTGGTGGACAAGTGGTTTTTTTCTCCCTTCCCTCTGGCTCTTGCTCTGGGGAAAGTACTTGGTTGTGTCTCCAAAAAGAGGCAGATTCCAGGTGAATTCAGTGGGGCTGCCCCATCCCTGGAAGTGTCCAAGGGCAGGTTGGAGATGGATATAGATACAGATATATAGATACATACTCTCTCTGAAACAAGAAGTTCATGAGACACGGACAAAGACATCAGAAAAAAGACAGTAAACTTGAAGCACATTCCCTGAAGGAAGACTCTTTGTGAAAATGCAATTTCCTTTATTGTTTTTAAGGTGCTGAAATTTAAGATGTAATAAAACATGAATACCAATTTGGAAGCATTAGTTGCTCCTGGCAACCTTGAGAATGCATTATGCTTCATTTTTCCTCTCCATCATCTCTGCAGAGGCTGAGCAAGGGAATGAGTAACAGCACGTGCTTGCTGAACCAATATACACATCTGACCTCCTTCTCCCCTTCTCAGGAACAATAAATTATCATTAAAATTATGGCTGTAGGTCTGATACTCTCAAGCAGTGCATCTCAGCTCAGGAAGAAATTCACCCTTGTGCCACCGTTTGACATTATAAAGCAGTGCATTTCAGCCCCAAGGCAGCCGAGCAGATTTCCCAGAGGATAGCTCTGTTTGCATTTTGAAAGGCTGGCATAAAGATTGCCAAATTAATAAAATATTTTTAACATAAATCAGCATCAGTTTAAAGAAAACTCAGATTCCCTTGTGCAGAAGGTAGTAGAGCAAACTGCATATGATGGAAAGAGAAGGTGAGAAATTATTATTGAGCTGGGAGGGTGTCAAAATTACTTTTTAAAATATACCTGAAAAGTTTACTTCATTTTTTTTTGATACAGCTAATTTTTCTCCTTGTCTTCCTCTAACACCACTCAGAGCTGCTGCAGCTGAGGAGTCAAGATATGTGGATGTCTGTAAACTTCAAGAAACACTTGTCAAGCCCCACTGCAACATCCAGTCATCAATTTAATTTACATTGCATTATTCATTCGATATTCAGAGAGAGCAATAGAGTGGAAAGAACTGGAAATCTGTATTAGATCTAAATATACCCATCTAAAAATTCACACCCGAGAGATTTCTCGACAGAGAAAAAAAAAAAAGAGGAGAGTTGCATTGCCACTGATTGCTACAGGGTTCCCGTATCATCCCAGATATTTAGGGAGATTTGGGGAAGTTTCTCCTCACTCAATGCACCAGAACATCTCACCCACGCTGTGTTTAGCAGCCTCCTCCTGCTCTGGGAGCTCTGCCCAGGCCGTCTCACCTGTGATTACCTGTCCATGTGGGGGGTTCAGGCACTGAGTGTGGCAGGAAGAGGTTTGGGTTTTGGGGATTTCTCTTTAATGGCTTTCAGCATGAAAGGCAAAAGCAAAAGAGTGGGAAAGCAGAAGATTAAACACAGAGATGCATAGACCCTGACAAGGAGTACTTCAGGGAGACCCCTTCCAGTGCCTGAGGGAGCTACAGGAAACATGGAGAGGGACTTCTTACAAGGGATGGAGGGACAGGACAAGGGGGAATGGCTTCCTAGCACCAGAGGGCAGGGATAGGTGAGCGACTGGGAAGGAATTATTCCCTGTGAGGGTGGGGAGGCCCTGGCACAGGGTGCCCAGAAAAGCTGTGGCTGCCCCTGGATCCCTGGAAGTGCCCAAGGCCAGGCTGGACGGGGCTTGGAGCAACCTGGGCTAGTGGAAGGTGTCTCTGGTGGAACTGAATGATCCTAAAATCCCTTCCAACACAAACCAGTCTGGGATTCTGTGATCCTATGACAATGAAGACTCAGGACACTGGTGGATGGGCCAGGGAAGGAGCTGCTCATGCAGAATCTTGGAGGGCTTCACTCTGAATTTGCTCCTTGACTAAAGGAAAGGAAAGAAGATCATCATAAGTTCCATAGAAAAAAGCAAACTTGAAGGATGTTTCAAGGGGATTGTGGGAATTGGTAAAACTCCTTATGGGAAAGGGCCAAACGTGGAGGGAAGGAGTCACTGGGGTGGAAAGAACTTGGACAAAATGAGAGGAGGGGTGGTGAAGGTTTGCTCTTGCAAGTAAACAACTTGTGCATGTAAAAATGGCCAAACTTGTGCGAGCAAACACCTGGTTCCTGTTTGGCCACGTTTGGGCCAGGGGTAGGATCCTGCTGGGAACATGGAGCACACACCTGGGGGGATCGTGGGTGCACACCAGTTACCTGAGCCCCGTCGTGTGGGACCTGCTGGGGTGCTTTAGGCCTGACCAGCTGAGCAGTAAGGCCAGGCTCAGGCCACTGGGACTGCCCCTGTGCGGGTGAGTGACACTTCCACACACGAGGAGCCTGGAGAGCTGCAACTCACCCCTGGGTTCACAAACTGGGACTTGTGTCCATCCCACCAGGGGGGCAATAAATACACACATTGCTCTCACCAGCAAGCATTGGGGGAAGCAAAATAACTTTCTAATAATTTATTAGACCTTAAATAACTTCAGTGAGAAACTTTTACACATATTTGATCAAGACAGACAGAAAGAGACACATCAATGCACCACACAGATTTTCCTCTGCTCAGTAGCTGATGAGACAGAGCTGCTTAGCAGGAATCCCAGGGGAGACACCATCCTTACAACACTTCCAGTTCAATTTCTCAGGCTTGAAGGGCCTGCAGTCTCAAAACTGTAACTTATGGGTTGCTGTTTCAGATTAATTTCTGAATCTATTAAAGGCTTGTGAAATACCAATCTACATATAGGGGGGGAAAGAAAAGGATGAAAAACACTGCAACAGGCAAAGTGATGCTGTTCCTTGTTATTCCTCTCAGCTGTGGCACTTGTTTCTCCACCCATCTCTTTTAGCTGCTGGCATTTGGGAAAGAAAAAAACAAACAAGCACCACCACCAAAAGAAAAAAAGGAAGTGTTACATTTCATGCTTATTTAGTTTGCAGAGGCTTAAACAAAACCCGAGTGTTTGGAAGACAATAGGAAATGATCCTAACACAGTTATTATCTGGATTTTATGTCTTTGGGGGTCTTTTTGAGAATCACTGAATGATTCCTTGCACCACTGACCAATGGACCCAGTCTTTTCCTAATCTTCCTTTTGCTGCTCACATCCCTTCAGAAGCCCTTTTTGTTGCCCTTCACATCCTTTTCCAAATCCAACTCCAGGGAGGCTTTAGCTTTTCTAACCCCGTCTCCGCATCCTCAGACTGGAGCCTCCTTTGGGGTATTAGGAATGTAACTACTAAAATTAATTGCTGAAAACCTTGGAAGTTTTCAGTTTTAGTTCTCTTATGAAAAATAAAACAACGTTCTAAAATAATGGGTAAGTCTCATATGGCTGGACCTCTGTGTAAGGGCTCTCCCAATAGGTCACTATATTTATAATCCCACCTTTGAATTTCAATTTAAGCCAGTAAAAATAATTTTTAAACAATTACCTTGAAGAACAACAGATTGTTTTCAGCTTTCTAGGACTCAACTTCTTACCTGTTCTTTCAACAGAATTATCAAAATAGAAGATTTAAAATTTCCTTGATTGATCAAAACCTGTCGTCATTCTTCTACCCAACACACAGTTTTTCCTCTAAATCAATTATTTGCCCAGATCTGCTCACAGTGTAATACTTTTTCTGGTTTTAGCTAATTAGATTTTGCCAGGTCTTGTGCATTTTCAGTTGTTCAATCTCTATCAATCACTTTAATTGGAGCAAAGAAGCAGCAGTTTGCATGATCTTGCTATTCAGTGTAGTCAGCTGGGCTGTCAAATAAGTTAGATGGTGCTTGTTTTCCATTTTATTTATTTATTTCAAGCAATATTGATGAAATTGCAAGGGCTGGTATGATTTAGAGGTACTGTTTTGATTGAGGACTTAGAGGCAAATTAACGATTATTGCGAGGTAATACGGAGCACGATTTTGCAGGTGTCAGCTACTTTTTAAATCTCCAGAAACTGGTTATTTCCCCCTTTATCTCTCCTGCCTGTATCCAAAATAACTGAAATTAGGCATATTCATGCATTACATCTGTTTCTACCCATTTTCATGAAGTCTGACCGCAGTCAGACTTTGCTGAAATGTAACCCTGTTCTGCAAAGCAATATTCAGTCACTCGAACTGCAAAATCCTGTTGTATGGCCCCATAGCACAAATTCTGCCTCTTTATCAGGGAGAAGAAACTGCCGTGAATTATTACTGCACCTCTCCATTCCCCAGGTCCTGGGAGTTAAAAGAGAATAATTGCTGCTATGCAGCTAAATTAAAAGTGTTGTCTAAGCTTGGTATTGGCACCTTGCAGCTCAGTTATTTGCAGGGGTGGTTGTTTAAGGGGCTGGCTAAATTAATTCTCTACCAATTCCTCTTCATGGATTTCCCTCTCAGTGGCAAATTTGAACTCATTAAGTGCTTTTCCATTGCCCGTGCCCATTGAAAAGGGACAATTTAACAAATCTCAGGTTGACAGGGAGTTTATATGGGAAGCAGTCAGAACAGTGAGCTCTGTAGCATCATCTGTAAACAATATATTCCAATAAAAAAGCCTTCCCAAGGAAGAGATACCCCAGTATCCTCCTAGAAAGCACCACGCTGCTGCTATATTGCACATTTCGTGCAAGAACTGCTGAGTGCTGGGGCAATTAAACAACACCCAGCTCTTGCTGGCCAGATCAGTTCTGCATATAAAGATAAACAAGCTAAAATATGCTAAAGTTTGGTTGACTCCTGGAATACTTGGGGAAATTTAGGAGAAACATATGGTGAAACAATCTGGCTGTATTAATTTCAAGAAGTCTTTCTCACAGATTAAATGATGTAATTCCCAATATATAGTCCCCATCAAAATTAAAATGTTTGCCTAATGCATGGAGTTCAAACAGTCTTCAAACTTCCAGAGCCAAGTCCTGAGAATTATATGAGTTAGAGTTTCTTTATGTCACTCACTGCCTCTGAATTTTACCCTAAAAAAACAACTCTGTTACCAGATCTGTTCTCCAATATTCAAATTACTCTACAAATTATTAATCTAAAATTAGTCTGTTTCTGAGCACAGTACCAAGTCCACCTACAGGAAAGTGTATTTATGTCTTGCTTCTAAAAGTTGGAATAAAACCTTGTGTGGGTTGATAACTATTAATTTATAAATTAATTTGTGGTAGCCACATGGACAACTGAACATTTTTATCCAAGGTATTTGTTTGGTGGTGAGGAGAAGTTATTTATCAACAAAGTGAGACCAGAAACTGTTTGTTATTGTTTATTATTTTTGGTTTTTATTAAAGAATCAGCCCAAGTACAGTTGTGGAAGTCCACTGGCACAGCCCTACTGAGCTAATCAAATTGATAAGCCAGCCCCAAACATCAAGAATCCCAAAGGATTTGATTCCTTCCACCAGCTGGATTTCTGGAGCCAGGCTTGCCATTTTACTGACATCTGTGTTCTTTCCTTTCCACAGTGAGGATCTCTTCACTGTTGGGTCATATTTGGAAGCCTTCCAAACCATGCCCTCGGCAGCTGTGTGACCGTGTTCTTGTGGCTGTCACACCTCCTCTCACCGGTTCAGCTGCGGTGAAAAGTTCAGCTGTGAATATCTGCTCTCCCCAGGGATGGAGAGGGACTGGACAAGGGCCTGGGGTGACAGGACAAGGGGGAATGGCTTTAAGCTGAAGGACGGCAGGGTTAGATGGGATATTGGGAAGGAATTCCCAATGAGGGTGAGGATGGGGAGGCCCTGGCACAGGGTGCCCAGAGAAGCTGTGGCTGCCCCTGGATCCCTGGAAGTGTCCAAGGCCAGGCTGGATGGGGCTTGGAGCCACCTGGGCTAGTGGGAGGTGTCCCTGCCCATGGCAGGGGGTGGCACTGCATGATCCTAAAGTCCCTTCCAACCCAAACCATTCTGCGATTCTCTGATTTTCACATCTTTTTTTAGTCCCAGAGATCTTCACCCATTACACAGCCCCTTCACCCCACCCAGCTTTCTGAGTAGAGGCCCAGTTTTTCTAATTCTGAGCCTCCACATCTCTCTCTCAAGTCCTGAGCTGTGATTGTAGCTTTTCATGGAGTCTGGTAAAAAAACATTTGCAGAGCCAGGAGTTGGACTGCATGGTCCTTGTGGGTCCCTTCCAGCTGGGGATATTCTGTGATTTCATCATTCTATGAAATGCATTTCTGATTTCTAAATAGTGTTTGTAGACAAACCACATTTTTTATTTTCAGAGAGATGGAAAACACATGAAACAAACCCAAACCCACTCATTTCTAATATGTATTGTGCTTGGACAAAAATGAATGCAGGTTACTTTCTACTAATTGGATTGGTGTCAGGAACTGTGAAGAAGATTTTGCTCCTGCTCACTCTCTGCAGATAATTCCCAGAGTTTGCAATACTCTGAACAAATCCTATCAGACTGGAGTAAGTATTAATCCACAGAAATTATGGTGTGCAACCAATTATATTTCAATCCATTTCAAATCTACCTATGTCCCCAATCAGTGGATAATCTTTTGAAATTATTTCTGTAACCACCCAAACAAAACAGTCTTATAACACACAGCATTTTCTTATTGGACAATGGTACCTTTTCCCTCCTGGGAAGTTACCTGGGCAGTTCAGTGACTTCAGCCCAAATCTGCTAAATGGAAAAACATCCTTTAGATTCATACAGTCAAGGAATTGTGGAATCATTGAGGTTAGAAAAGATCAGCAAGTCCAACCTTTGCCTGAATTCCCCATTCTCACTAAACCATGCTGCTTTTGCTGGCTGCCAACATCCATCTCTTCATTTGACCATCTGTAGTATTGGACAATTTGCTTAATTGATCTATTCTACAAAACTGACCCATTGATTTTTGAAACCAAAATGGATCTATTCTTATCTAAAACAGGGGACAGGACTTGGAATGTTTCTGTGAAAGATCAGGTGGATGATAAGAGTTGGGGAGTGGCTTCCAGGATTGTCCTGTAGTGCAGAAAGGAGAGGGAACTGGGCACTGACACAGCAGGAGGGAAAGGAATCCTCCCGTGTTTCTCTGAGGATGATCCCTGGGGATGGTGAGACAGGCAGTTCAAGGCTAACAAACCCCAGCTTTGGCAGTGGATTTATGGGAGCTGTGGGACCTGTTATCACAGAACCATGCGGGGTGGAAATGTCAGGGAAAACTGAGCAGGAGCAGCGGAGAGCAAAGCACTGCAGGGTTAGGAGAGGTGTTTAATGACATGTTTTCTCTCCTGAACATCTTTGGTCAGAGGCTGGGACAACAAATATATTCAGGGGAGTGTGTACCACTGCCTTTTTCTTGTGTTTTCCCCTCTGCACCTGTTTTTTTCCCACTGCTGAAAAAACAGATTCTGTCTAAATGACCAGTGAGCTGCTGAACTACATCTACCCTGGTGTTTGTCAGGGAGCTGCAGTGTGAAACTCTCCAATTTATTCCACAGAGCAGCATTTATTGCAGTAAGGCTCCATCACAATTCAGCTTAGAGTAATTATTCCTGTCTTTACCCAAGAAAGCTCAGCAATCCATCTTGGCCAAGAGAAATCCACATATTTTGTAAAAAGCGGCCCTGTCAGAGCTCAAAGCCCTTACCTACAGCAAAATCCATGTTAATGTTGCAGAGCAATCTATATGTGCTTGTGTGAATGCTTTACCTATTGATTAGAGAATTTGAAATAGCCGTGATGGAGCTGTTTAGAAAACTGATAATCAGACTAGTTTTAAAATCAAAAAAAAAATTAAACTTTATTAAATTCCTTCATGGACAATAAATTTCCTAACCACTTGTTTGTTCTTATACATTATTTGCCATCAGCTCTACAAATACAGAGCTGCTGGTCTTCAAAAATTGCTTTTTAATTTTCTGTAGGCACTGCTACCATGGAGCTGGTGCCATGGAAATGGTGGAGATTGACACAGTCCTCCGAGGTTCTTGGTCACTTAGGCCTTGAGAGGTCTGTGAGGAGAGAAGTTGAAACCAATGTGAACCTTTTTATTTCCTTCAATGTATTTTTCCTTTGTTACATTTGTGATATTTTTATGTTTCTGCCCAAACCCCTAAAGTGGAACCTCAGCTGTTCCTCATATTAATTTGTTTTTCTGGCTTCACCAAGCATCTTTGTTGTCTCCTGGGAGCAGGGGAAGTTCTGCCCTTTTGCAGCCCCTTATGCTCACCTTTTCCGTAGCCTGGAAATTTTGTAATTTATATTTGTTGCTGTCTTGGTGGTCACGTTGCTCATTCTTCTGTGCCAGTGTGTCTGGATTTGCCAAGCCTGTTTGCAGCCCCTGGTTACACTATGCTGCCACACTTATTAGCTTGTTCTGAGCCCAAATATATTAATTTTATTCTGTCTAATAACAATTTACTGGTGTCACATGCCTCTGCTTTGGTTGCACAGAGAGTGACTTTTACAGCTGCTGCTGTTTGTCATAGAGACCATCCTGAAATGTCTCCACAGCCACCAGAACAGTTTTAGTTCACGTCATAAAATGAACTGTTTGAAAATCACATCTGTGCCTAAAACCCCCTAAGGAAGATTTCCAGCAGAAAAACTGAGCTCCAGACACTCAGGGCTTTACCTCTGGAAGTTCTGGGCATAACCTGAGCAGGTTTTGGCTTCTCTATCAACCACGTGGAGCACTTCTGCACGTGGATACTGGGTAAATTCCAAATTATTTGAGGGAGGTGTCCATTGATTTTGTTAATGTGGACACATCCAACAGATACAAACTTGAAATTCACCTTCTATTAAAAGAGCACTGACTACCAATATAATGAAATACTTCTTTATCATCCAGAACAAAAAGTACAATTTTATTTCACTCTTTGCAGCATTTATCAGTCCCAGAAGTTGTTATTTTCATTATTTATTCTTTCTAAAACATTCACTTTGTTACCCAGACAAAAGCAGGTGGAGAAACCTGCCCAGAATGATTTAAACTGATCTGTAAGAAACACTTTTTTTTTTTCTTTGCCATGCTGCCAGATATGCCTGCTCTGCCAGGTACAAATAATCTGAATTTATTCCTCTAGCTGCTCTCTCAGGCCCCAGAACTTCATTATGGCTATAACCTCCAACTCTTACTATCTAAATTGCTACTTTTTTGGCTAATTCCTTTCTTAAGAAGTGGATGAAGATAAAGAAGCTCCTACCAGAGACTGCAATGGGATAGAGAGCTCCAGTCAGGGATGTCAGTGGCCAGGATTTTTGGAGGAGATGAGGGAAGCACACAGGGCTGCTCTGCTGTGAAAATATATTTAAGAAGGGGGAAAATACTTGCACATGCAGTGAGGAGTGAAGGGAAAAAAGTGAGGAAATAAAAAGTGGATGTGAAGATCACAAAAGAAGGAGGGGAGAAGATTTTGCAGGTGCTGGAGCAGAGTTTACCCTTCATTTTGTGGTAGAGACCCCAGTGGAGCAGGTATTTCCTCAGAGCCTGTGGAGAGGACCCTGACAAGGACTAAATGCACCCTGGAACAGGATTATCCTGCAGGATTGCAGCTCATGGGCACAGACAGGGGGAAATTGGGAGGAGGAAGGAGAGACAGAGGTGAAATACCACAGACCAACCAGAGCTCCCCATTCTCCATCCCCTCTGTGCTGTTTGGGAAGGATGCAGAGGAGCTGGCAATGAAGGTGGGCTCTTAATTTATTTCTCACTGCCCAATCCTATTTTAATTGGCAATTAGTTGTGTTAGTTTCCCCTGGATAAGTCAGTTTTGCCCATGAAGTTAATTGGTAGGTGATCTCCCCACCTTTATTTTGACCCAGGGATTTTTCATCTCATTTTCTTCCCAAATCTGAGTGATGGAGTGAAAGAGCAGCTGGGTGGGGGTCTGGCAGCACAGCTAAAATTGGACAGGCATCTTGACTGAAATAAAAGGACCAGTTTGAGAAGCTGGAGAAAGTAAAACTTGGGCCCCGCAAAAGATTTCTGCTGTATCTTT
>VZRV01004447.1:18777-62114 GCA_013398115.1 Falcunculus frontatus | reverse complement strand
AAGGAAGGAAGGAAGGAAGGAAGGAAGGAAGGAAGGAAGGAAGGAAGGAAGGACACAGTCCCCAGGGAGCTAAACTATTTGCCTGATACAGTTTGTGAAGAAATAGCTGCCTGAAATATTAAGCCTTCCCTTTATTGCTGATACTTTGTTTCCCTCAACTTTATAAACCCACAATATCCTCTTGCCTTCCAAGGTTTCTCCCGGAATTGTTGTCCTTGTCACCCCTCAGCCTGACCCTGGCTCCCAGAGCTGAGTCTCTGCCAAATCACGTGGCATTCTGAATTTAACTTTGGCTAATTCCTGTCACTGAGAGATTTTATGGTGCTGTGGCCCGCAGGTGACACTTCATTCAATTCTGTCACTGTCCCTTTCTTTCCAACAGCTTTCCTTATGCAAAATGAAGAGCATGGGCAGAAATTGGAAGTGAAAATTTCATATAACTTCTCAGTGTTCTACACCCTGGGTTTTCTTGTTAGAGTGGTACAAGGGCAGAGAACTACTCATGTTGTTTTACAGAAAACTACAGAGGCTGCAATATTTAAAGCTGCTTATGAACCTGGGCAAACTTTATGTCTTCTTTTCTTGTTTCTTTTTACTTACTGAATTTATTTCTTTTTTTAAATGGGAAACACATCAGTGTAGCCAGTTAATGCAAAGTGTTCGTTTAAACAGTGCCAGAAATGATTTCTCAAACAATAAGTCAGAACCACACAGATCTTAAAATCTGAGCACGTAGGCTTTGTTCTTCTCTACCTTCCCAGGCTTAGGAGTAAATGTAAACTGCACTTTTAGATGTTAAAACATGATTGGTACATAATGCAGTCTTTTCATTCAAGTCAATAGCTGCGAGACAAGAAATGGGTTCTTCAAAAGAATGTAAAGGGGAAAAAAATCACAGGGCACTTCAGCTTTACTTTAATAGACTTAAGATAATACAAGTACTTGAAACAAGCCCAGGGGAAGCTTGGTAAGAGCAAAATGAGCAAAATAAATAAATAAATAAAGCATAGGAACAAGGCCTACACTTTTTGCACCAGATTTTTAGGAAGATTTCTTTTTTTTCTCAAGAATTTTTTTTTCAAGCATATGCCTCTAATTTTCTATTCAGTTTTTAAATATGCCTATTAAAAGAATATATTGAACTATTTCTCTGGTTGTATTTGTGCTGTTCATTCTAATCTATTAGTAGCCAAAAGGTAAAAGTACCATGCTTAATTATCTTGCTGCCAGTATGGATGGAGCCAGCTGAACTTAAAAGACAGGAATTGTTGATTTAAGCATTGCTGTGTTATTTTAATACAGCCATTTAAGCTATTTTAAGAATAGTGTAATAGGTGTTTAAATGTTAATGCATCATTCCTCCTTTACAATTAATTTGGCATAGTGTCCCTGATGAATGAATTATTAGGTAAAACTAATATATTCAAGCAATAATAAAAGGCACTTTCTCAATTAAAAGGGGCATCTACTTGTTTTCTCCAGAAAAAGTGAGAAAAATCCTATTGGTAAGGATGAACCTATTTCCTTCAACTTAATTTTTAATAAATCAATCAGGAATTTCCTCCAATGGACGTTTTTTTTAAATACCAAAGTTATTGTGGGCTAAGAGAACAGTGCAATTGTATTTTCATTCTTCTGAATGGAAATTAAGAGAAAATGTGAGGGACAATAACAATAGGTCCACTCAAGTGTGTTTGTAGTTGACTCTGTGAGATCTTCTCCTGCTGAGAATCCAAGAGCAAGGTACTTCATAAGATCAATAATTTCTACTGGGTTAAGGCCTACAGAAGGAAGGGAGGGAAATAGAGACTGGAATGGTAGTGGGCCCAAAGCTGTGAGGATAAGTCACAAAAGTCAGAGAAATTTCTCAAAAAAAATGTTTTCATGAGAAACCTCTCAGACTGCAGAGCAGTCACTTGGATCCTGAAAGGCACCAAAGATTCCCAAACTCTCCACAACCTGTTCAAATATTTAAAAGTGATAGGTTGGGGTTTTTTTACTCTATTCCCAGACGGACTTTAAAGCCCATCCAGTGCCCCCCCCTGCCATGGGCAGGGACACCTTCCACTAGCCCAGGTTGCTCCAAGGCCCATCCACCCTGGCCTTGGACACTTCCAGGGATCCAGGGGCAGCCACAGCTTCTCTGGGCACCCTGTGCCAGGGCCTCCCCACCCTCCCAGGGAATAATTCCTTCCCAATATCCATCTAACCCTGCCCTCTGGCACTGGGAAGCCATTCCCTGTGTCTTGTCTCTCCATCCCTTGTAAACAGTCTCTCTCCATTTTTCCTCTTGGCTCCTTCAGGCACTGGAATGTCACAGTGAGGTCACCCCAAAGCTTCTCTTCTCCAGGCTGCACAATCCTAATTCTCCCAGCCTGTATTAAAATAACACAGCAATGCTTAAATCAACAATTCCTGTCTTTTAAGTTCAGCTCCATCCCTCTGATCATCAAATCCAGCCCCTCTAGAGCAGTACCTCGTTCCTCTTCCATGTAGCTCTTGACTGGTCAATCAGAAACTACCAGTTTTGATAGAAAAGTTTTTTGAGGAAAAACTATTTTCTTTCATGGCAGTTGCAGGATCAGGGTCTAAATATTAGCTTTTGCCTTGTAAAGTTTGCCATGTCTCATAAATAAATGAGCACACTACTGAAAATTAAATCTTATGTTGCAACTAATTCATTTGCAATCATTTAGCACTCACTAGATTTTACACTAATTACTCTATGAGACTAATGAATTTACAGAGCTCTTTGAGCCTCACATTTCTTGGTAAAGCCCATTGCAAGGAGCCAATAAAAGTGGCTCTCAAGCTACATCTGATGTGAGACATCTTCCAAACCTCTGCCTAGAGACAGTGAATGCCATGCACTGGAGTTTTCCTTGAGTGGGCTGCCTCCAACGTAAAAAAGTCAAGTCAGAATTGTTTACTTTTCTGAATTTTCTTGGGTTTCTTCTTATTATTATTTTATTGGATGACTCAAGGAGAGTCAGCATACAGATCTTTAGGTGTGCGCTGTCTTTCTCCCATTATCAGAGTAGAGTTCTGGCTTTTTGGAGAATGTATTTTAACAGATCTGTTCATGAACAGAAACCCTGAACTTCAAAAATTAGAGGTTAAAGTCCATCTGGTAGAAAAATGAATGATTATATATTCAAAAGGAAAGACTGTCAGTCTAAGCTGGAATTCTCTGACTCTTGTTTTCACAGAGAGATCATTGATATTTATAGAAGTAACACATACAACCACACGTATCCTTGAAATTTATGGCTAAATTGAGACCACTGCTTTTATTTCCATTGGAGCTTTTCTGTTGAAGTCACTGGGGATTCGTGCTAAGAAAAAGAGCTGTGGGGAGGCATAAGCTGTATTTAATGTGTGTGTGTGCATGGTGCACCAGGAGTTTTGTAATCAGAATAGCAGCATGTGGGCAAAAGCTTTGTCTGCTGGGTAGTCAGAATTTCCAAAAAGAAAAGAATATTCATTTAAGGAAGCCTTGTAATAGTGGGGTTGGTGGAGTTGTTTATTCCTTGCCTATTTGGATGCAATCTTTCATGACAAATACAACTTTTCAAGTTAAATTTCCCTGATTTCTACTTCAGTACTTTGGCGTGCTGGCTCCAAAGTCATAGAAGCATTTTTTTTCTCCCAGATAAAATGAAATTAATTTCTTCCATGTAGTTTTACAGTTTTAACACAACTAACATATTCGGAACCAATTACAAACAGGCAGATGGTGCCATCATCCTGGGAGCTTGGAGCAACCATGGAAGGTGTCCCTGCACACAGCAGGGGGTCAAAGAAGATGATTTAGAAGGTCCCTTCCAACCCAAAAACCATTCTGGGATTCTGTGATTCCATGATCAAGCACGACACATTTTTATGTAAATCCTCCATAGTTTCCACTGTTATTGCCCTTTCACTTTTTCTTGTAGGTTGCTGGCTTTTTTGGGACTAGAGGCTGTAAGTGTGGCTTTGCCTGCAGGAGGTGACAGTGTGTTTAGGGGATTTATAGCAATGTGTCACCCCTAATCATCAGGTCCTTTAAAGATGAGTCAAGCAATGTCTAATTAAAAGCTGGGAATCAAGGCCTCAAGATGCAAAGAGGAGACTACAGCTTATCATTCTGCATGCAGTTTAAATGACTGGTTCTGCACTGAAATGCTCCTGAAAGCTGTTTTACACTGAGTTTCCATAAAAATCAGTAGTTTTCTCTCTGTTTTACTCTGCTTTCTAGCAGAAGCAGCTGACAGCTGAATGGCTTCATTCTTCCTGCCCCTCGCCCTGTTCACATCCCTGGCTGCTGCTTTGAAAGGTATTTCATTAATTATTATCTTCCAACTTGATATTAATTGGCAACAGAAAGAGCTGATCAAAATCGTATCGAGGGAAGGCTACTCCTGTCTCAGTGCAGTGTCCTGTTGCTATGGGAACTGAGAAGAGCTGAGGTTTCCACAATTACCAAAGTCTAGAAGAATTCTGGATGTCGTCTGATGTTACATATGTCTACGTGCATGAACACACAGCCACAGACACACATGTACAGACAGAAAATATCCACATCTAAGAGTTTCTGGCCATGATGTGAAAGGAAGACACTCCTGGTTGTCACGCCTTGCCTGGGTCTCAATCTCTTGCTGCACAAACAATGGGCATTTCTTGTGTCTGATGAAGTATTTCTCATTGCAGAGCCCTAAAATCTGGAGGAAGTCTGCAGTGACTCCATGTACACCAGGCAGGACCAGGATTTCATCTCAAGGGTCCTGTGGCTCACGCTTTATCCCACTTCCAGCTGTTCCCCACTAGACAGCTTTGAGGGATGCAGGAAGTAGCCTAAAATAACAGAATCCCCCAGAACTCCTGGGATCACCAGAAAAAGAACCTCTGTGTTCTGGAACATGTCAGATCAGGGCAAGTTGTCTGAAATTCATTCAGGTCTCTGCTGCGCTTCCACATTCTATGTTTCACCTGCTAGGGAATCATGGAATCACAGGATCATTAAGGGTGGAAAACACCCCTGAGATCATCCAGTCCAACCATCAACCAGCACCACCACCACGACCACCCCTAACCCGTGTCTGAGGGTGCCACATTCACACGTTTGCTGAACACTTCCAGGGGTGGTATGAGTTAGATCAAAGTGTTTCCTCATCTTTACCGGCTCAAACAATTAATGCAAAAGACCTCGGGGTTGGAAGCACTGTTGGAGTCACCGACCTCAGGGTCAGAAGGGACGATTTATCAAGCTCCTATAGGCATGCAGCTATACCCATCTCTTGTATGATTTGTATGGAATTCTTTCACCCCACTCCGTCTTTCCACTCTTCATCCTCTTTGTGTGCCAGGGGCTGTAAGCTGGGTGTGGGGACAGTGACAGTGTCTGTATTTTGAGGCAGATGATGCATTAAGGTTTGGTTATTACGCAGTTCCGATAATCACAGTAACTGCGAAACGCAAACAATCCCAGAACCGGGTGGGTTGGAAGGAATTTTAAGGATGATCCTTTTCCACTCTCCCACCATGGGTGGGGACACCTTCCATTAGCCCAGGTTGCTCAGAAATCATGTAAGTACGATGTACACCAGTGAGTAACTTACCCAGTTTAGGTCATATTTTGCCATTTTTTCCATCACCACTTCTCATGGCTGCTGGTTTCGTTGCTATTTTTCTGTTAGGTTTCAAAATTTTACTGATTATTATGTCTTCCTCTTAAATATGAACATTAGCTAGTGTCATTAGTACAGCAGCACTTGCAGTGACATGAGGTCAGTGTCAAGCTGTCCTCTTTGTTGTTCCCTAAAAATAGTAACAATCAATTCACTGAAAATTCCAAGCGGGAAAAACACCAATATTACTGAGTAGAGGAATAAAATGACATTTATTTGAAGTTTTAACTGAATTTTTCCTTTCAGTCCCATCCCTCTCACACACTTATTTGGGCTGGCATTTATTTAGCTGTTTATTTTGCAGTGATATGAGCAAATAAAACACACCTCAGACAGTCAGTGAGGCGATGAAACTTAATTGAGGAGTGCTTGTACCTCACTGCATTGCCAAAGGATTAACTTTTCATAACCTGACAGGCAGAAAGACATCAATGTTGTCAAAGACTGCTTCTCAAATCTGAATGAGTGTAAAATATTTTCTTCTTCCAAGGCACCAAAGACTTCCAGTGAAATTAGGCACTTGAATTGGTCACAATCCTGTCCTGATCATCTGGTGGGAGATGGTTTGGATATGTACTGATGGGGAGAGACAGGAAAGAACAATTCCCTCAGGACTTTGGGACGCATCTCATCAGGTCCCACAGATTTAGGGATGTTCAGGTTCCTCAGGTGCTTGTGAACCTGATCTTTACTTATGGTGGGAGGGACTCTGCTCCCCCAGCCCCCATCCTGCTGTCCAGCCACTCCAGAGGTGTGGGAACAGAGCTTCACATTGAAGACTGAAACACAGAATTTGCTGAGCTCCTCAGCCTTCTCCTCATCCATTTTTACCAGTTCCCCAGCCTTGTTTACAAAGGGGTGACACCTTCTTTGACCTTCCTTTTCTGGTTACCAGACCTGAAGAAGCCCTTCCTGTTATTCTCTGTGTCCCTTGCCCGGTTCAGTTCCAGCTTTGCCTTCCTCACCCCTTCACTACACAACCAAATTTCATCCCTAGACTCTTCCCAGGCCACCTGTCTGTGTTCTCACTGCCTGTGCCTTTCCTCCTGTCCCTTTAGTCTCACCAGCAGGTCCCTCCTCAGCCTTCCCGGGCTCCTGCCTTCCTTGCCCCATTTGTGGCTCCTGGGGATCACTGCCTCTGGCATTCCATGGAGGATTTCCCTAAAGATCTGCCAGCTCTGTTCTGCTCCCGTCCCTGAGGATTACATTCACCTGTCCCAGGGGATTACATTCACCATCTTCTTGAAGAGCTGAAGTTTGTTTTCCACAAGTTCAGGGGCCTGACTTCACTCCTTACCTGCCCCCTATCCCCCCGGAGGGTGAACTCCTCCCCCAGGGCACGGGGGTTGCCTCCGGGCTCCATGGATTGATAATATTGGATTATTGGATTGATAATATTGGATTATTGGATTGTTAATATTGTATTATTGACAATTAGAGTGCCCAGAGAACTGTGCAACTCTGTGTGCAGAGCTTAACAAGCAGACATGGAGTTAGGTAATTTAAAATACGGAAAGGAGTGTAAACACACCTGAAGTAACACAGTGGTTTTAAACAAGAAGGGACTCTAAAGCTTTAGAAACTTTCAGGGAGTTCTTAAATTACACTGAGATAACTACTTCTTTTTAAATTTTGTAATTAGCTTTTTGCTGGACTTTTTTTTTAAAAAAGAATACATTTAATTTAATTTCTTGGGAATGCACTCAAAACATTCTAAGACAAAACTGAAGTTAGAATGCTCCAATCACCAAGGTTGGAAAAGACTTTTAACTTCAGCCAGCCCAGCCATCAATCCAGCACTGCCACTGTGACCCCTGAATCACTGAACACATCACCCAGTGCCAGATCCAGATGCCTCTTAAGCACTGCAGGGATGGTGAATCTTGTGGGCCCCCAGCTTTCCCAGGGGTGGCTGCAAACCTACAGAAAACGGTTTTTATTTAGAGTAAATACAGATGTTAAGCATAGTTTAAGAAAAGCTCTCTGTGTTTTTTAACAATGCTGTTTAGAGCATTACTTCAGTCCAAATTGCATCAATAACAGAAACCCTGAAAGGAGAAGAGGGTCAGCCTGGACATCTCTGATATAAATTTGCTGTTTAGCAATTACAGGCCTGTGCTAACTGCTTTCATCCATTTTCTCAACAAGAAAGGGAAGACATGAGGTAAAGGAAAATAAAAGCGTATATTACAAGTTATAAACTTCCTGGATTTACACTTAAAATGATTTCAGTCTCGTAAGCCACTTCTTTCCCCCCAAAAACATGTCAAGATCTGTGATCAGGGCTTTCAGAGCAGCCCTGCTTGGACTGAAGGTTTGGAGTCTGTGGAGCTGGGTAAATGGAAGCTGGGAGTGCATCATCTTTCACTGACTGACAGTGCTAAATTCCTCAGAGCACAACAAGTTAAGGACTGAGTAAATAATCGATTAGCTGCCAGCCTTCCTGGTCATCCTCACGAAAGGGATTAGTGACAGCCAGGGGCCAGAGAAGTGAGTCATGCTTCTACAAATACCTTTTGAACCAGGACAAAAAAACTCCCAGGGAACACTTCTTCCATTTCAAAGCAGGGTTTAAGGCAATGGTGGTGCAGAAAAGGCTGGCTCCCTTCTCTCCTGTGCCTTACCTAATTAATCTTTCATCAATAAAGAAAACAGACCCAAAAAATTAGAAGAGGTATCAATATGTTTCTGTTACACTGATTAAAATAGGCAAGGGCTATGTGGGAAAGCAATTCCACAGATTTGGACAGCAGGATTCCATCTGGCTGTGGAACCAATTATATTTGTATTTAAACAAATGTGCCAGACAGAAAGAATGGAAATTTTCCACATCTTCCTGGAAGCAAGCAGAACTTGCTGAGAAGCCACTTATTGTTTGGTTTGTCTGATGACTTCTTTTATTAAATATTAGCTGCATCCAGAAAACAAAAGCCAACAACTTTTGCAAGTCAGGGCTGCACACAACTTGGATCCCTTAGTCCAAGTACACTTTTCTACACCGTGCTTTTTGCCACATCCAAAACCAGACAAAGCCTTTTATCTGGTACAGCAAAGCTACAGGAGTGGAAGAATGTGACTTTTCCACTAGACATGGCTTCTGTTACTGTCCTTCAAACCCCCCTGTCTGGCTATTGCAGCTGTGCCACCGCCTCTGAGGGGCAGAATGGTGCTCTTTTCTCCCAGGGAGTCTTTAAAAGGGAATTAATTCACTCTTCTCTAAGCAGTCTGTGAGCTGAGAGTTCAGTGAGGATGCCCTGAATGCTGGAGCTGCTCCTGCCTATCCTGTGCTGGAAATCTGGGTTCCTGTGCGGTGCCGAGTAAATCAGGTGATGGTGAGGAACCAGGCATGGAATAAAATACAGACAGTAATTCCAAACTAGGGCCTACCTAAAATAAGAAGAACCTCATGAATTCAAAAAAAGAAGAAGAAAAGATTGCCTGGCTTATTTTGCTATCCAAATTCAGCTTATGTTCAGATCAAACCACACACACCAATTTCCTGGTATGAACTACTTCCTCTCCTTTCCCTTCTTCTTCCTTCACAGCTAATTCCAGCTTCAGAACTCTTCCAGGTCCCTGATTGTTATAAGACTCTAAGTGAACTATCTGTGTTTCGTAGGAAAAGACTTTGGTGTGGGTCATTTCCTAAGGTTTCCCTTTCTGGGTGACAGCCCTTCCAGTTTGAGTCTTCCCAAAGAAACAGTTCTTGTGGCCATGTTGAGGAAAATCTTATTACACAAGCTGCCTGTAATTCCAATGGTTGTGATTTAATTAGGAACTTCCAAAGAGCTTTCTGGTAAGTATAAATTCAAGAGGCACTACTCCTGAAGAAGTGTTTCCTCCAGCATCTTCAGGTGCTGGTTGTTTTGATAAACTATAAAATATTTTATACAGTGAAAATATAAAATATTTTATAAAATAACTGCATTTGTGTATTTCCTAAATCACTGAAATTAAAAAAGTTCACACATCTGCTGTGGAAAGCATTCTTTTCTGTGTCTTTAAGTAAAATTGCAAAAATTCCAATTTCAGGTGTCACTATATTTTCCATGAAGTGTATTTAAAAAATTTCTCAAACAAAACAAACAGGATTAGCATTAAATGAATGGTGAGGAAAAGCACCTAAATTCTTGGAATTTTTAAAGTTTCTCTCTTAAACTTACTGCTAAAAAACTGATGTTTACTTGTGTAGTGAGCTGCAAACAGGGAAGCCACAGGAAATGTTTAAATGATTATAAGCCAGAACCTGTAGAACTTCTGGAATATTTATTGTACAACCTGGTTGATGCTCGTTGCCAAAACTATTCCTGTCTTCCTGTCAGTGTTCTTCAGGAACAACAGGATGGAGGTTGAGGCTTATTTTTAAAGTCAGAATCTGTGTTATACAAATCAGTGGCATAAAAACTGAGGTCTTGTTTAAAACCAGTTTTGTTCGGTTCTTGTTGCACAAGCTGCTCACATTTGCAGTCAGGGAGGTGCTCAGCCCTTCATAATGATTGCTCACCTAAGTTCCTGTACAAAAACACAAATCATTATCTTCTGCATTTACATTAATTGGAAAGGACAGAATGAAGCAAGTTTTCTTCCCTTTTTTCTTCATTTCTATTTTTTTTTCTTTGGGTAAAGTCTATTCACTAAGATTTGTAGAAAACAGATGTGATTCTACTTTAATGCATTCAGACTTCACTGCTTATTGAAATATTTGCATTACTTTGAATTTGGAAAATAAGCTTAAGCTGCTAATGGACTTTGAATAGAAAGATGTAAAGAATCTCAATCTTCACTGTTTCCTACTAATTACTAATTCTGTTTCCATAAGAAGGTTTAATGTTTCTGCCTAAAATTAACCGTGCATGCCTTTTAGAATGTGTATTTAAAAGACCTCCTGCTGCTGTGGGAGAATTTTATTTTGTAGAATTCTTGTAAACATGGAAAAATTAACTTGTCCATCTGCTTTGGATAATGGAAAATCCCTGGTATATACAGGCACAAGTGCATGCACACAGGCATATACATACATACATACATACATATATATATATATATATACACACACAAAAAATATATTGTCCCCCTACACAGAGCAGGGGTTCAACCCCTGCAAACTTAAAATATTAAATCAATTTCAAAACATTTTGCATCTCTCTATGAACAGCATTTTGCTTCTCCTTTTCTTAGCTTCCATATGAACAAGCTGTCCATGTTATAGCTGAGTTACCTGAATGTCATTTAGGAAATGGCTGTGATGACTCATTTTCCAAGAAATACCAGATACCCACACTTCTGTCAGCAAACCTTTTCGTACCAAGCTGATTCTTCTTATCTAGAAATAAATGGAATGTGGATTGAGTTATGCATCCTGTTTGTGCAGTGAAAGGACCCCAGACTCCACAGTAGGTGTATCCAATATGTATTTGCACGTCCACTGCAGATTTGGATGTAGCTTTTAATCCACGTGTGTCAAACTACTAAAGAAAATGTTCCTAAATATCTCAAACACTTAAGAATATGTTGCCAGAAAGACCTCCCAAAATACTCTTGCCTGCTCTTTCTGTCATCTGCCTTTCCCATTTGCCTATAGCCTTTGGGTCTCACTGGTTGTGCTGGTTTGGCCCAAATTCAGGGAAAAGTCCAAAAGGAACGTCTCCTCAAAGGACAGCAGGTTACAGCTGCCCCGCCCCCACCAGGTTCGGGAAAGAAATATTCCTCGGAGGAATGTTAAAGAGAGATTAAAAACTATTTATTTAACAGACACACAGGAAAAGAATAATCATGCTAAATAATGAAATCTCTCGCTGTGGAGAGAAAACCTGAAAGATTTGAGAGTCCTTCTGTGAGTGTGGTCTCTGTCCTCCTTCTCGGAGCTTGGTTGGCATGGGGGCCTCCCCCTGGGCTGGTGGAAGGTGCCCCAGTGGGGTTCTGATGTTCTGGTGTTCTGAACCAGTCCAGGAGAGAAGAAAAAAAGAACACAAAGTCCCAGAAAAACAAAGTCTAACTCTCCGTCTCTCTCTGAAGAAACAGAGCTGAAAAAGCTGCCTGAAAAAGCAGGAAGGGTGCTTCCTCCGCTCTTCTCCCCGCAGCAGAGAGATGCAGAGGAGTAGTGACCTTGGAGAACAGACTGCTTTGAAAAAGTTTGTCTGACCTTTTTTTTCTTTCTCTCCCCTTTCTTGGGCTTAGGTTAAAGGCACAGAAAGGCACAAGATTCATTTCTGGGCATTGAGCAACGATGGGGGATACACATCAAAAAGTCACCCCAAGACACTGGTCATCGGCATTTGGGAAATCTTTAGATGGCGTTTATCAAATAGAAAGTGCTCCAAAATCCTTAGAAATGAATGCAGCAGCTTGTGCCCAGTTTGCTTGGGTTGAGCTCAAGCTATTGACTGGGGAATGGTGTGTGATCCGTGTGGATCCATGTGTTTTCTGGCACATGAGGGGGTAACAACTCCACCCAAGGTGCTGTCGGGAAGTTGAGAGGAAGTTACAAGTTCCATATCATCCAAACCCCTCTGTGCTCAATCTTATTCTGCCTTCCAAATCCATGGTAGATTTGTTTCTCACATTTAGGTTGGATATTACACAAGGAATCCTCCCGTGTGAGGGTGCTGAGGCCCTGGCACAGGGTGCCCAGAGAAGCTGTGGCTGCCCCTGGATCCCTGGAAGTGTCCAAGGCCAGGTTGGATGGGGCTTGGAGCACCCTGGGCTAGTGGAAGTTGTCCCTGCCCATGGCAGGGGTGGCACTGGGTAAGCCTTAAAATCCCTTCCAACCTAAACTCTTCCATGATTCTGTGACTCTATGAACATAACTCCTAAAAGACACAAGTTCCAGGAAGGCTTTCTGTGCAATTATTTTAACTGTGTTATAATTAGGTTTTTCTGCACTTGGAACAACTGTTTGTATACTCATTGAGTTGTTAATAACTTAATTAGGCCAGCAGCAAATTCCCACACCCGTGGTGAGCTCCCTTTAGCCCTTAACGTGATCCATGTGTGTAACTCATCCCAGCAGCATCACAGGGCCATCCCTAGAACTCACTTCAGTTCTTGGTGAACTAATTTCAATTACTAATCCAGAGGGAATCTACTGCAGGAAAACAAAGCAAACCAGGAAATTTATGCTGTTTTTTGAACCGTGTGAATGACTTTTAATGTGGACATAACAGGTCAACAAAAGAATTTTTTTTTTTTTAATTGAAAAATAAGACTGATTTATGATCTTCTTTCATTGCTACTTTCCTGTTTTGCTTTTTTTTTCTCCCTTTTCCACTGTCACAATACAGAAACCCTGAATTTAAATACATCAATACTGATGAACAATTTATTCTGTGAATATGTAGGAAAACCCATGAGATCCTTCACACTGTGTAATATTCAATAGAGCTCTGATATTTTCTTTTCTTTTACTAAAGATGACAGTGTCTATCAAATCAGAAGCGACAAAAATTTTTTCCTCTAAGAGAAAGGTTGGTTAGCAAAGAACAAATTCCTACCAGGAAAAATCTCTCGGTGAAGCACAGTTGTATAATGACCTAGCTGCTAATTTCTCATTATTTATGCAGCCTCCTTGTTTTCTAAAAGCCACATATGGATAATTTTCTTATTTTTAAATATTATATCTTTCTCCATTGTTCCTAGGAGGCGTTTTAATGCCGATAATTGAATTTCAATTAATTCTGCATATGCTGTTCCAGATTATAGTTGCTTACTACTGCTGATGTGGGGCGGTCATTACTCACACCCTGCCTCATATTCAGCTCCATGTGACCATTTTTTAAGCCTTGTGTGAGCACATTCCATTTCTTACTCACAGGAAGTTATCCAGGAAAGTGCCACAGAAAGTTCTCTAAAGCCTGGTTCTCTTTGTGAAACACTGCGCTCTTTTATCAGCTCGTGCTGTTGCATGGCCCATAATAAAAATGATTTCAAAGGAAATTAAACTGGTGGTGGTAGAGGGTTATTATATTAAATTTGGGGGGTGTTTTTTTTAATTCTCAAATAATGAGGAATGGATGCCTAAATAAAATGGAGCATCTGAGACCCAGATTTTCTGCTGCCACCTTTGCCTTGGTTAAATTACTGCAAAAGGACTAAGAAATGCTAAGGTGAGATCTAAAACCAAGAACTGTGCAGTGCTCAGAGAATAAAACTGATAGAAACTTTGTGGAACACCCACAGGCACTGTAAAATATCCTGGAAGAGAAGCTGGGGCAAGAGTTTAGATATTAATGGTAGAATCCGTCTCACACTAAATTGCATCTGGATCCTGTTGCTCTGGGATTGAGAACTCCTTTTCCCCCCATCATGCAGGGGGAAACCTTTCAGTAATTAAATGTTTTTCTCCCATTAGCAGAGAGACCTTAAAGCACAATGAAGTGGCAGTGAAGAAGAATCCACTTTCTCTGTCAGCTTAGATCTTGAAAATACCTTCCTTCCAAAACTGCTTGAAAGGGAATAGTGCCTGTAAAAAGGAGCAGAGGTGGAATCTATTGAAATTCTTTACAGTCAGAACTGAAATTCCAAAAGTAGGCTTGTAACAAAGGGCACTTCTTGTGAGAGGATTAAAAACTGGAAAAAAAGCACTTTTGATATGATATTTCTGTTCAAAAATACCTATAGGTATTATAAAGAAGACAAAATACATTAAGTTATTATTAGGATTACTATGACCACCTCGAAAAGACGTCACTCATTTATCTTATGGAAAGATAGATGGGAATGGACTGGGGTTCTCACATCTTCCTGAGGGGTGCTGTGACTCTGTGCTTGCCTCTGTTCATTATGGCAGCTAATTAGCACAACCCATCTTGATTGGAAAAAAATGAAAGCTTTTGTTGAAATACATTTATTCCATTCAGAACTGAAATTATACCACATCAGAAAAAGGTGATTGCAATATTTAAGTTCAAAAACTTGCAGTTTCAGGTTCATAAAATCCTCGTGGAATGGTTTGGGGTGGAAGGGACCTTAAAGCCCATCCAGTGCCACCCCCTGCCATGGGCAGGGACACCTTCCACTAGCCCAGGTGGCTCCACACCTCAGCCAATTGCCTGGATCTCAAATAAGTTTATACATCACTCCTGCCTTGCACGTAATTAAACAAAATAATTATCAAACCATCCCAGGAAGCATCAATGTTTCAGCAGGAATGTGCTAGAATGGATTAGTCCATTTAGTCTGTTCAGCTGGCAAAACTGAGACACGTAATTTGCTCAAGATCAATCATAAGTTGGTAGCAATCATTAAAAAAAAAAAAAAATCTAACTTGATTTCCTCTAAATCACAAACTATTAAATTTCACTAAGCTGTTTCCAGGAATGTAGTAGTTCTGATACTAGAGGCAGAATATAATTTATCCTTTGTTCTTTGTTTGTAAAACCCCCTCTTTTTTCCCCCTGTAAGGAGAGAATCAGTGTTTATTTAGGGAAATTCCTGTGTAGGTACAACATTCTATTTCCTCACTTTTAAACTGACTCAACCTCTGACCTTCTCATCTGACTCCCTGCATAATAAGTAGCCCTAAAAACTCTACCCAGTGATTTTTAGAGTGAAGGGATTTGTATTTTTTCCAGCTATGCAAGGGAGCAGGGCTAAAAATGATTAACTGTGGTGAAGCAAGGGCAAGCCTGTAAGGAAAAAACCACATTCTTTATGTAAAAGCTCCTCTCCACCTAAATTTCATTAGATGAGTGGTAAAAAAAGGCCACCAAAAAATCCAACCAAAACAAAGCACACTCTCTCCCCACCCAAAATCCGGTTTAGTCTCAATTTTAATTATTAAAATTCTTTTCTTTTTTCCCCCATTTTATAACATTACCAGCAACCTGCATTAACATACAGCTGTTCTAAGGACAGAATGGGAGCAACCTGCACAGCTCCTGCATCAGGTGAGAAAGGAATTAAGTTTGATGAATGCTGTTTATGTCTCACTAACAGCCCTAAAGGCATCTCATAATTTTGTGATAAGAAAATATTTCCCTGTCAAGAGCCATTAACATCTGTTTTTTTGAAAAGTTTAGTCATTACATGCTTTGCCTGACAGCTCAATGTAGTACAGCTTGATGGATAACTGAGTGAAAGGCTTGAAAGGTCTCCAAATGAAGTCAGTGTTCCAAATTTAATGAAAAATGCCGAAGTGCAACACTGTTATAAACATAAACCATCTAATTGCAAACCAAAACAAGGCACCTTCTTGGTCTGGGTAGTTTTAGTGATATTTAAGGAATAAGGGGATTGCAAGACCTCAACCTCTTTTCCGCATCTCTTTGTAAGAGTTGCTCCTCCCCCCTCATAGTTTGCCAAGGTTTCAGCTGTTAACTACAGTGACCTTTGGAAATATCCATTGCAAAATTAATAGGATTCAAAAATATTCATTAGAATAGAAGAGTTCCACTGTGGACTGAAATTTAACTTGTGAGTTTTGGTCCTTAAAGAAGTTTGGAAGTTAATTATTTTTGCACGGTAAGAAAGATGTTGAAGAATATATTCCTCCAATGAAAAATAGTTTGCAATTTTAGACGCTTTAGAAAACAGCTCAGCAAATGGACCCAGAACCTGGACTTTTTGCTGCACACCAATCAAGTGTCTGTGTCCCAAGGCTGGCTTGGGGGAGCAGGGAGTGCAGGCTGAGCCCTGATGGAAGGCAGATACCCAAGAGATGAATGTGAGGAGAGATGACAGAGGAGAGAGAGAAATCCATGGGTATAAAGGGATAACGTTAGAAAAGCCAGAGATCAGTTGGAGCTGAAATTTATAAGGGTTTCAAGGGCAAGAAGAGCTGTTGCTGCTCCATCATCAGTAGAAGAATGAACAAGGGAAATATTGGCTTGCTGAGAACAGGGAGCGTGATTTAGTGCCAGAAGACAGAGATAATAAACGCCTTCTAAGCTCTGGGGCTCACTTCCAAGGCCTCCCAGCTTTTTGTGCCTGGAGACAGAGTTCAGGAGCAGGGGAGCTTCCAGCAGTGGGAGAGGAGATACTCAAGCAGGGATCTTTTCAGAAGCTCAAGATGGGTTGCACTGAAGCACCAAGAGAAGGATGGCTGCTGTCATGGCAACTGCCGTTGCTTTGTCATCTCTCACAGGCTTTGCTTTATTAAACTGTCTTTATCTTGACCCAGGAGGGCTTTTTCCAAGCCTTATTCCCACTCCCCCTGTCCTGCTGAGGAGGTAAGTGATAGGGTGGTGTCCAGCAAAGGGTCAAACCCACCACAGCCATCGAGCTGCTCCTGGGGTGGGCTGTGTGCCTCAGGAGAGCCTGGGGGTGCCAAGGTTATTCCAGCAGGAAGAGGGAAAGCTCTGGAGACAGGGGAGAACAAAACTGTACCTGTGGGATGCTAATGGGAAAATAGAGGCAACTCCTTTTTTTTTGCTGAATGATTGATAATCAATCACAAATTGGTAGCAATCATTTTAAAAAAACCCCACCACTTTCTATTAGCCCAGGTTGCTTCAGCCCTGCCCCCTTATGTGTTTGCTTGTTTTTCTTTACCTAAATGCTTCCTACATCCACTGTCTTGTGTTTGCTCATTTATCCAGGAGAGTTCATCTCTCTTTCGGTGATTTTCAAAAGTCCTTTCACAGGGCTTTTCTTCCCAGACACCCAAGAGCAGAAAATTATCGCTGAGTCAGAGTTGTCTGCACATGCCCAGAAATACCCCTGCTGTTATTTTATCTTCAGCAGAATTGGATCAAAGCAGTTGTTAACGAACAGAAGAGCAAATCCATCTCAGTCAGTGTCACACAGCAGACTCTGTGCCGCAGGATGAGATTCCAAGAGGAAAACCCTGGTGACGAGGCCAAGTGTGCACAGCCACGTGGGATTTCTGCCCTTTCTTACACTTTCAGGGGCTTCAGTGCAAAACCTCGGAGTGTTTCTTGTTTGCTCAGCACTTGTGGTGGAGCACAACACAATAAGATCTCCCAGAGTGAGGCTGTGGAGCACGATTGTTTTTACTTGCAGTGATTTGTAAGCTCAAAGACTCTATTTTATCAATGGCACAGGGTATTAATGGGATTTTAAGGTGCACCTCCTTCATATATCAAGGGGATAATAGAGTCACAAGCAGACTTACATGATAAATCATTAGAGCTTTAGAGGAAAAGTTAATGCTTTTGTTCACAGAAATGTTAAAAGCTTTAGGAGGCAATATTTTAAACTGCTTAAAATGATAAATCAAAGCAGATTAGCTTTCCAGATAAATTCGTATGTAGGTAAAATCCTGTGACACTGACTACAGCCACATATATTGGCTATAATGGGTTGAAAAACATCCCCGTGAATCCATCAATTGTAATATTTCTAACAGAAATTCCACAAGAAATCTTCCATATGTCCTGTATATTGCATGTTTCATATGTAGAGCCACACAACACTTGAGACACTGCTTTTGGTTTGGTTTAGCTTATGAATAAAACCCTAATTAATATGCACTGGTAAACAATTTATTCCTTTACTCCTCAAGGTAAATTCCTTTTGGACAACGAGCATTCCTGTGGGTTTGCAGGATGGGAAAATATCACAAATGTAGGGAATTTATTAATTTTCACAAACTACCTATTTGGCATTTTGAAGGATCTCTGTGCTGTGCTCTTTTAGTAGGGTGTTTAACAATTAAGAAGATCAGGACAAACAAAAAATAATTGACTGTAAGTTTGTCACAGGAGATTTTCAACGAGATGAGGAGAAAGAAAATTAATTTCTCTTTTAAAATAGAAATTGTGAAGTGTAGCGGAAAGAGACAATGGTCCTCATCACAAGATCTCACAGAATACAAGAATTCAGCAACATGACTGTATAAATATATATCTGTAAAATGAAAGTGTGCAATGGTTCATATAATAACAAGACCCTCTTACAAAGCCATTAGTTAAATTACAAGTTGAGAAAGAGGAACATTTTCTCCACAGAGCAGACTGAAGTCCTAATTGCCTACTAGAATGGGTTTTATCTCTCTTTCTAAAGAGGAATGATTGCTAATTGGGAAAATAAATCACCAAATCATCATCATCATAATCATTGAATAAGTAACAAAATAAACAGAAAGCTGATTTCTTTGAGAAGATTATTTTTGCAGAAAAGGTTGCAGCTCGTTTTTCTCAGTGTGAGAAGGGCGTTATGACTCTATCAACATTGAAAGCTGTGGATGTGCAGACCAATGGGCCATTTTCCTTAAGTATCACATGGATTGAAGCCCCAGCCCCAGATTTTTGCTTCCCTTTTTCGGTGCTATGAAAATTTTCAATGCAATAATTTTCCCATTTCTCAATGTTAAATTTTCACTTGATCTTAGCCTGAGAGATCACATTGTAATTGAGGAACATGAAATAGCTACGTTAAGGGAATCCAGGTCTTTTGAGTGAAAGATAGGAAAGGAATCTTCACAAGGAACAAGTAGAAGATGGAACTTAAACCCAGTCAGTGCTGAGAAGAGTTTGACTTTCACTGACTTTGAGAATCTCCTCCAAAAATATCTTGTGAAGAAGTTTTACCAAATTGATTAGGTGTTTTAAGCCTTACGAAGTCTTACAATACGAAATACCAAAAATATTCTCTGTCCTGAAACACGTGCTCTGCTTCAGAAGTTCCACATGCTCAGCTCCACAGGCTCAGTTTGGGGCTCCTGTATTTAATGAGTTTCACTATTTTTGTTTCAAAATAGCCAAAATAAAACACTTCCATTGTGAACTGCACTACAGGAGGGTAATTGGAAAAATCTGAAGCACTGAAAAGAGCCTTGACTCAACAGCTATTTATTTACTTCAGTTCTTCATCACCCAAGGCTAAATCAGATGACAACTTTATCTATTTATTTGTTTGTTTGTTTATTTATTTATTTGTTGTGTGTTTATTGTGTAGAAAAATAAGTGTAACACCCCTAATTTGTTGACTGGAACAATCTGACAATGATATTTTCTGACTTAAATGAATATACAGGCATCAACAGGATATGTTTGGAATAACTTGCCCATGGTGGGAAGGTATATTCTTATAACTAAAGCATTATCTGAAAAAAAACCCAAAACTTTTAGTTTGAAAATGGAATTTCATAAAAACCAAAAGTTTTTAGGAACTAGGGTCGCCTTAACAAATGCAAAAGGAATATTCAAAAATGTGGTTTCCTTTGTTTCCTTTCACTAATTTAGTAATAAAAAGATCTGTTTGGCTCAGCTTTCTCTTAGATTGCTCATCAGTATAAAAAGGTAGATTTTATTAGACTTATGCCAGATAACATATGGCACTACATAAATTTTGACATTTTATATGAATAGAAAATTTATTTCTAAAAAAACTTTATATGTCTAAAAAACTTTCTACATACAAAAAATTTTTACATTTTATACGTATACACGAAAAAGCTGAAATCATTATCTGTTATTTTATGTAACGAGACTCCAGTGGTACTGAGTCAATTCGGACTACCCACCAAAATTCGAAAAAACTCAGATTTTGCTTTTCAGAAATCTTAAATCGCAATGTTTCACATGGAATGAAAGTTTTCTAAATAGCTTTTTATGTATAACTTTTCTAGTCCCAAATATCTCTTCAACTTTCATCCTATTTTGTTGCCGTACAAGTTTTGTCAGTTCGATTTTTCAGGATTGATTAAATTTGTGTCTTTGATTACCTTTGTTTCAGCAGTGTGAGATCAAGACCACCCTCGCAATTTGCTGTCCTCTCTCCCTGAGCACACACTCATTTTTCCAAGATAAAATGCTGCTATTAAAGAAAAAAAGGCCTATTCCACGTTTTTTCTCTTCTAAACCTGTAATTATTTCAATCATCAAAGTCAAAGCTGAACATATTGAATCTGACACATTTCCTTTGTTCTCCAACAACACCAGCACTGGTTTTTAATGCACATTTTGGGTACGTACTAAACCCCTCCATGGCACCAGATTTGCAGCTCCTGGCTCTGCTTTGAATTCTGGGTTCAGGTCAGGGAAGCGTCTCTTTCATGTAAAAGGGAAATTAAATATCCTTCTCTGCAATGTCTGGGATCAAATCCCCACTACCCTTTCTCCAGGCCCTAATTTGGATTGCCGGGATGTGAGGAACTTCCTGTTAATTCCCTTTAAAGGCAGGACTGACACGTTAGGCAGGATCAGACGATGTGGAGCTGATTTATTTTCACTGGGCTGCAGCTGTCACTCAGCATAAACGTAGAGTGAATTTCAAACCTCGCAGGAGCTCCATCTGCTCTGGTATTACATTCCTGGCAATTACACGTCGGGAAAAGATGACACGTCATGGGAAGAGGGTGAAGAGAAAATAATTCCTTTACAATTTTCAGGACTAGTAGCAGAGGGCAAAGAATTCACACCCCCTCTTATTTTAAATGATAATTTATTTTATTAATTAGTTATAGTGGGAGAAATAGAGAAGTTCATCAATGCTGTTGATCATGACAAACAAAGCTTTGTTTCTTCCCACAAGGTGAATTGATTTAGATATGGAGGAAGAGTCTGTGCAATTTCAGTTTCGTGGGGAGAGGGTGGAAGAAGTGTTGGCTGTATTCTAGACACACTGAGACTTTGGGATATTTGTCAGTACATCTCTCTGTAACTGTAGCTATTTCGGAAATCAAATCAATTCTACACACACACATCCATAAATTAATGGAGTTATCTCTATTTTAAAAATTGGCTTTATGTCCAATAACTTTGCACAGAAATCAGAGCAGCAATGCAGAAAAAGATAATTAAAATGATTGTTTCATCAGAAGTTTTAGTGTGGCGAACACAGAACATCCTGAACCTACTGCAATCAACTATGACATCTAATTAAGAAATTGAAACAGCTGAATAAACTCATAATGTTCCTCATTATTGTTTTAACTATTCCCCTCTACACCCTCGAAGTGTGGTTCTATGATTTCAGATCTAAGTCAAGTTGTGTTTAATCTTTTTTGATGATAAAACCTCATCAGGAATCTTTGTGAGAAGTTTTTACAAAGAGGTTCCTGATTCTGTGCCCAAACCAAATTCTTTCCATGAAGTTGAAATTGTCCAGTGACAGGACAGTGACAAACAGGCACAAAGAGAAGCACAGGAATTCTTCACTCTGATTACAGAAGGTAGAGCTTAAATGCCATCATTTTGTGCCTCTTGGGAAAAAAAGCAACCTGCCACTGTCCTCAGTCTGCCAAAACAGCCTTAAAACCAGGCCATTGGCTTGAAGTTAAGCTGGAACTAAATCCATGTGAGTGCTGGAAGTTGTGATGCTTCATTGGGAATAGGAGGGAAAGAAAAGAAATAGTCAGATAATCCCAGAATGGTTTGGGTTGGAAAGGACCTTAAAGCCCATCCAGTGCCACCCCCTGCCATGGGCAGGGACACCTTCCACTAGCCCAGGGTGCTCCAAGCTCCATCCAACCTGGCCTTGGACACTCCCAGGGATCCAGGGGCAGCCGCAGCTTCTCTGGGCACCCTGTGCCAGGGCCTCCCCACCCTCCCAGGGAACAATTCCTTCCCAATATCCCATCTATCCCTGCCCTCTGGCAGTAGGAAGCCGTTCCCCCTTGTCCTGCCACTGAGGCCCTTGTAAACAGTCTCTCTCCATGTTTTCTTTCAGCTCCTTCATGTCCTGGAGGGCCACAGTGAGGTCACCCTGAAACTTCTCCAGGCTGAACAATCCCAATTTTCTCAGCCTTTCCTCACAGCAGAGATGCTTCATCCATCTAATAAACTATTTCATTTTGATAAAGTTTAATGTTATTTACAGGTTCTTAAAATCTTCTATTCCCCTGGGGATGCAAGACTTTTATTTAGGAAACTGAAGCTTTTTCTAACACGAAACAATATTTGTCTTAATTTAGGACTGCATCAATCACAGTCAATTTTTCAACTGCTTGATCCTGTAAGTCATAATGCTTAATTTGTGAACTTGGTCTTCCAATCAGCTGCAGAGTGTGACTGCTATTTCATACTTTAGTTCTTTCTTTTCCATCTTTACATGGTTTTGAGCCTTATTTTAATTTATTTAAACATTTGATAAGATTGTCACCCCCATCTCCCTTCCTTTATAATAAATATAAAGATTTTCATAGGCATTCACTTTTAATTATTGCTTCCATCTGAACAAATCTCTGCAAAATACCCAGCACTAATTAATTATTTTGTACGTATTTTTCCCTACTTTTTTTTGGTTTTCAATGATTCATCACACTTCAAGGCAAGTCACTGAAAAATTTCACAATTTTTCACAGGACTCTTTTTCAGATAAATTTATCATTTAAAATGTTTAATCAAAGGCTTAGGTTTTGCATTTTAACTAGTCACTTCCTTTTTCTCTCTTACATTAGAGCAGCATTTTTGGAAACTTAAATAAACTTTTATTCTGAGAGGCTTATCACTTTTTGTCTGTGTAATAGAGTGTTAGATTCTGGAGAAAAGGTTTCTATTACAGACAAACCATTTTCCTTATTTTACAGTGTTTTGTTTTTTAAAATATGCACTTGATTCCTTCTTTCTAATATGAAAGCAAAGACAGGAGAGAGATTTAATCTCAGGAATTTTTAGAAGGAGAGTTTTGAGGCTCTAAATTCATAAAAACCTCTCCCTGTGTAACATTTTCATTGAGTGAATGGTCAGATCCAAAACTCATTGAAATTATTCAGTCATTAAATCCTGGCTTTTTCACTGATATAAATTCAGATTAGGGATTCCAAGCCTTTTCTTTCTACAAGTACAACCCTTTCGGGTGGGAAGGAGGAGTGCATGACATCAGGCAGGGTCAGGGGTATCAGAGGAATTCCCAGGGATGCTGCAGAGCCAGGAGTTTGAGTGCTGTGATGTGGGAGGGGATGGACAGCTAAAGGCTGTCCTCAGCGAGCAGGGAATGAAGGCTGGGAAATCTTCCCAGGACAGACAAAGTTTTCTCCTCACGGGGCATACAGAGTGTTCTGGGAAGGGGCAAGGAGGCACAAAGCCCCTCAGGGAATTCCCAGAGCCAGCTGGCCCTGTTTTTCCCCGGAGCACTGCTGCCTTCTCAATGGCTCTGGGTGCTGCTGTCAGACGTGTCAGGCCCAAGGTCTTAGTGAGAAAGGGAGACAAAACTGAAGGGAACATTTTCTTTCCTCTCCCTCCCTTCCCAATTTGACATTGTCTCCTTTAAAAGACGATTCAGTTTTAGGTGGTTCTCAAGGCTTGACTGCTCTTTCCCAGACTCCATAGTGCCCAATCCTGTTGGGAATGATTATCCCAGGCCAGGGCAGCTGCTTCTATGTCCTTTTTGGCACGCTTTAAAAGCAGCCTTCTGGCAGTTCTCAAGGTTGCTTTTACGGTCATGGGGTGGAACCACAAAATCGTTAAGGTTGGAAAGGAGCTTTAATCATCAAGTCCAGCCACCAACCAACTCCACCACCATGTTCACCACTAACTCGTGGCCCCAGGTGTCACATCCACTTGCTTTTTGACTCTTCCAGGGATGGTGACTCCACCATCAGCCTGGACAGCCTGTGCCAATGCTTGACAATCTTTCCTGTGAAGAATTTTTTCCTGATACCAAATCTAAACCTTTCCTGGTGCAGCTTGAGGCCACTTCCCCTTGTTCTGTGTGATTTTTTTTCAATGCAACCCCATAATGGACCTGATTGTCATTCTGGGGTTCACTTTTGACTCCTTGCCTGTATTTTTAAGCTGTTTGCTCTTGTCCCCAGTGAAGTGCAGGTTGTACCAAGAGACGTGACAAGGAGCTCTCATACAACAAGCCAATGACAAGCCCAAGAGGCCAGGACTGCAGTGGTGGACAGGGATAGTTGAGATAATACCCAAGGCCATTTCCTAGCGATGGCAATAATATATTTACTGATATAAATATATTATAAATATATAAAAACCTAGATTTTATCCCCAGTTAGGCCGTATTTGCGTGCTGATGTTACTCTAGCAATTATTATTATGAGCTCGTATTTTCAATCCTGCTTTTTATGCTTTTATGCTTATGAGTGCAAAGGTTCTGTGCTTTGGTGGATCACGGACAGCTCCAGGCATCAGCTCCTCTTTTAGCTCTGAGGGGTGCCCTTATCTGCCCAGCCACTGTGGCTTCCCCCTGCTGTGATTCTCAATTATTTTCTTTAAAGTTGCAATGGAAAAGGGCAACATCTACTAATTCACTTAACTCTGTGTGTCCTGGAGTTAGCCAGAAGCAGCAGCCTTGTACTCGAAAAACCCCACAAAACCTCCTTCCTTCTGTTATTTGTTCTTTTTTACCACCTAGAGATGTATAGAGCTCAGAATAAAAGGCACAATTATTACGTAAAAAACATGGAGATTTTCAACAGTAAAAGCTTTCAGTATACTGCAATTTTTTTTATTTTCCCTTTCTAGTGGATTCCAGCACTAGTGATTATGACAAAATAAGCACTAAACAGAAAAAACAACCAACCCAAAATCCAAACTACCTATTTAACCATCTAAAGTAGAGCTGAACAAAAGTATGTGTGAAATGCACTGATTAAAGGACTTCACACATACTAATCAGGAGTGCAGAAATGTGCTGCTGAGCACAGATGATGTGTTATTCCCCAAACAAATCATTTCAAATATGTGGTTGTTTTGTAATCTGCTTTGCTTTTTCTCAAGAAGCAAACTGCCACCTGTGTTAAAGCACAGGAATAGTTTTCTGACCAAAAAAATAAAATTAAATAACCACAATGAATTTGAGATACATTTATTCTTAAAAATTCTACACTGAAGGCTCTTCATGAAATAAAAGGTCAAAGATTAGACTATTGAACTGCCAAGGCCCTGGGAGGAGCCGTCTTTCAATTTGCTTCAAGAAAACCTTTCAACATAGTTCCTTATTGAGTTTAAGGAAAATAATAAACGAGTCTCTGACTTTAAAGGAACTTCTATCTTTCCTTCCTTTAGGAAGTTGAGATATTACCTACCATGAGTCTGTGGAGAGGCTTTGATAATTCCTCAATTGCTGTTATTCACAGAGAGAATGACCAGCTTGGACTTGGAAAAGTGAAAGTGTTTGTATCTGAAACCACGAACCTCTCCGCCAGGAGAAATTTTTGTCCTAGGAAGAGAGGCTTCGGTTCCCAAATACCCTTAGAAAGGTCAGTTTAGGAATTTAAAAAATACTTTTTTTGACTTTCTGAGCCAAAATGGGGTCTTTACTGTGACCCCCTGTTCTCTCCTCAATCTCTCCTGGTATTGCACAGTGTGGGGATGTCCCAGTGGACCCCAAAAGCTCTTTTTGCTGGGGTTCAGTTCTACGGCCCTGACCAAGGACCATCCAGAGGCCATTTCACCCCTCAGGCCTTGGGGGTTTACATTTCCTTACCCATGATCACACTGACCCAGAGCCTCACAGGTTTGGGCTCTTTCTTGGAGATTTCAGGAGCATTGGATTTTCTGTCTCACTCAGCACCTGGAGAGTGCTCTGCAAGCAAAGGGCAATGGGGAGTTGAACAGATGCAGCGACAAAGAATTTCGTGCTTAGTCCCGCCTGTTCTGGCACCACTCAGTGCAAAACTCAACTTTTTCTGGGAATGCTTCAAGATTTTGGACAATGCATCCTTTCCACAAGGAAATGTAATTTAAAGAATTGCTTCTCAACTCTATCAGTACAACAGCCCTTAATTTTGTGATAATTACTCTAATTTGTTCTAGCAGTCAGACGATTATTTTAACTTGCTGCTCTTTCAGAGTTTTATGTTCCATATTGACTTACAAGGTAGTGTTGGGGAAAAAAGGGATTATGGTGATGCAGAAGCCACACCATTGGCAATGAGATTATCACAGGAAAGTAATGGAAGACATGTTGAAGTGTCCCATTTCTCCCTGTAACTTTACACAAATAATGTCCTGTTTGGAATAAAAACCCAAGCAATATTCAAATGTATCTTTATATTGAGCTGACATCAGCTATACGAGGCACTTTTCCTTTTCTTTATTCCATACTGAATATATTAATACTAAATATAATAAAACTGAATAAAATAATACTGAATAAAATGATATTGAATAATTCCATACTGAAAATAATAATATATTGAATGTAATAAACACAGATTTTGAAAACTATAGTCCTAAGTTTTCAAAGTCCCATAATGTAGGATTTTAATAAACACTGTTTTTAAAGAAAAAAAGGCAATGAAACAACATGTTTTTTCTATGTTTTAGGGATATCACTGTGATCCAACACCATGCTCTCAAGACCTCTAAAAGGTCCCTTTCAACTCAAACTAATCCATGATTCTATGAAGATCAAGGCAAAAACCTTTTGCACAAGCTGTGATGGTTTCACAAAACTCTCATCCCACTTCAGTGAGATAACAGTGATGAGAGGACATGTTACGTGGCAAAACCAGCTGATAAGAGAAAGAATTGGTACATCTCGATTTGTCAATTATTTGATGTGTTATTTTTTGAAAGCACGTGGGAGAAGATTGGGATATTGGATTTTGTTACTTCAAGGCTTGAGCAATGTACAAGTCATTAATCTCTTGAGCTTTGAGAGTTATGCACGGTCAGAGTAATAAAAGACAGGGATATTGGGCAGAGTTTCCAGGCTAGAAAAATCTCTTCTGGGTGATTTTTAAGTTAATTTTACTTTGAATACTGAAATAAAATGCAGCACTGCCATACTTCATAGAAGATGGATTGGTAGGACATGGCTGTTGGAGGAGGATTAGGAGGATTACTCGTTCCTTGGCAAGGGTTAGAGAGCAAATAAAAAACTAATTAATGAGCATTAATTATCATGCTACGTTCTAGTCAGTGGCTGCCTTTATGGAATATAATTTGTGCAGGTTTTTCAGGTACTTTGTACCAAATACATAGGGAAAAAATGTGAAAAGTGTAAGATTCCAAGTGCATTAAAATACATTCTCATCAGTGCAGGAGACTTACAGGAGGGGTTTTAGAGGCAACTAATTTTGTTATACTTCAGCTTACACGAAACAAAGACTGTGTTACATGCCCGTGTTATCCATCTCAAGTTCTAGACATACACAGACACCATGTTTTTTATGAGTTTTTTATGAGTTCGCAAAACTCATCTGTCATCTCAAGTAAGTTCATTCCAAACCCTTCTTCAACTTCTTTTTTAAATACAAATACACAGATTAGTTTTCACTGTCAGTTTGGTGGAAACTCACCTTTCTCAGGGTAAGCCTGTGTTAATTGAATAGCTCTTGATATTTAGATATTTAAAGAAGGTTCTCTTTACCCTGTAGTAAAAAAGATATATTTATGGAGTTGGAAAATATCTAGATTTTACTTCCTACTTGCTTTGCAAACAGAAACTCAAGGAACATATGCAAAAAACACACATAATTCCTTAGCTCGTGGAAATAAAAGTAATCTCATTATGTGCTTAGTGAGGTAAAGGAAATTAATACTAATCTCTCACTTCTGATTTAATCCTTTTAAAATAGAAATGTTTTCATTGAGGCAAAAAACCAAAAATACAGCAATCAAACTTTTTCATTATTTCCCTTCAAAAATAATGTTCAGTTTCTCATTCATCAGTGTGAGTCACCACAGGTTTTGAATTCTGAATCTTGTGAGCTGTACGTCTGTAATCAGAAAAGAACAGAGGTAAAGAGGTTTGTGGCCAAACTGAGGACCACAATGTGGCAAAATGTAGGACTTAAATCTGTTTTTCCAGGCCAGATGCACATCCTGGAAGAGCAGAAACCGTGGTCTTACTTGTGGTGCAGGTGTAACACATTCCCAAAGCACTCAGCAATCATTTCCCTGGGCTTGGAAACCAAACTGGAGCAAGCCCAAGGGAGTTTGGAGAACGGAATGTCTTTGAAGTGTGGTGAGGGAACAAAGGGAGGGTTTGATGGCCAGGTTGGGTGGGAGTTGGAGCAACCTGGGATAGTTGGAGAAGCCCCTGCCATGGCAGGGCGTGGAAAGGGATGGGTTTAAGGTCCCTTCCAACCCAAACCATTCTGGGATTCTGTGATTCTGTGGTTACTTCATCGGTGTTGACACCAGGTAAATGGTTAAACTCTATTCTAACACCCATAAAAACCCAGGTTCTTCCTATGTTGAAAATAAAATACAATGATAAAATTAAAAACTTTAATGGATTATACGGTGCTATGCTGCAAGCTGGAAAACACCAAGGAAAATGTTCAGATGATTGAATAGACCAATCTTTTCATTTAAATATTGGAAGATGGGAAAGAAAGCTGTTAGTATTCCAACTGAAGGGGTCAGCCCTTCCAATGAGTTAAATACTGAGAGTAATTCCATGTCTGGTGAGAGCACAGCATAAAATAATTACATATTGAAACAGTTTAGATTTAGATATTAAAATAAACCTTACATAAAAAAATAATTGCATTTTACATTTTAAAACTTCCCTTGCATTGTTTTGATTGCCTTTTTGTTTCTTTGAAGCTGAGGAAAACAGCTCTGAATACAAAGTGCTCCAATGACCTTTCCTCATCCCTCCCCATGTCAAGCTGTTTTGTTTTGCCAGGTTTAGGTGATTCTGGATGAACTCAGACTTCCCCACTCTTTCACCTGTATCTGGTAAAAAAAAATAAAATATTTTCATTGCTTTAGTTTGAAAAGGGGCTACAAATACAATGAGAAGGGATGTTGCAGCAGTTAGAACATTTATCTGAAAAAATAAAAGAAAAATAAATGAAGAAAAAAATCCGGAAGAAATCAGAGTGTTTCTTGCTTCAGAAGATTATTTGTGCTGTGCTACACTAGAAAATCCTCCAGCGTGGTAAACAGCGATTCAGCTCCCTCTCCTCCTTCCCTTTTCCTGAGCATCTTCAAGATTATGGAGAATCCTAGAACTTTTGAAGCCACCTTAACAAGACAGCCAGGTAAATCCTATTATCATGTATGGCTACAGGATCATTAGGGCTTATTTGTTCAAGTCCCAGTATCACCCTTGAAAATGAGTGTCATAATTGATAAAATTTCTCTCTAGGACTCTTTTATCATTATTCTTCCTTTCAAACAGGGAGCAATATTGATTCGGAGGTAAAGCAATATATTAATAACTCTGAAACGCTCAGATGGTGTATTATAGTATGCATTACAGTATTTTTAGATTCACTGAAAAGGCTTTTTTCTCCCTGCTGCTTTAGTGGTTGACAGAGAGGATGCACAGCCAAGGAGCAGTTCTGGCCAGCTGTGCCAGCTGTCACACAGCTTAATAAAAAGCACTCAGGAAGGAGCAGAAATGATATTAAATTGTTGCTCCGATGTAATGTGACCGCTAACTTGGATTGTGTCTCCAATTCACTCAATTTAATTTGCATTCTAATCCATTTTTGCTCTGAAAAACATTTAAGTACATTGATTGATGCTCTAAAGGAGCAAGTGCTCGAGTATCCTGTAGATGTGCTGAATTCCCACTGTGAAAATTGGGCTGTGTTTTTACTGGAAAAGGTAAAAGTTGTAGATGATATATTTCCTTTTCCATAAACTCAGTATTTGTTAGCATTGTTTTGTCATACATTGTTGACATGTGTCTCTGCTCCCGCAGAACACAATAGAACAAATTATATAGATACAAAACAGAGACCATATTTATGGGAAAAACAGCTTTGTTCAAGTAATTGAAAATGAAATACACTTTAGCCCAGTGTATGACATACTTAAGGAACTTTTCTATTCCTGTTAAAAAGTTGAATTAAATCATCCTTGCTTGTCACCAAACCTTCTCCTTTTTTACCTTTGGTGGCAGAAGTATAACAAAGAAAATTAACTAACATTCCAGTATTTATCATATTCCTGCTTTGCTTTATGTTTGGCTTGGTTTGGTTTGTTTCCCCAGTAATGTAGTCCTTGTCCCACACGTTTGTTCTTTTTAAGGAGTTCTCATAGGCCTGACTTAAGAAAAGAAAGTGTTGTAAGGGAAGCCTTCGAGGAGCTTGGGATGTCAGAAGTAAAGAGCGAGCACCAAGGAGCTGTGGTGTTACTTGACAAGACAAGTACAGTGTGTTACAAATAAAGAATTAAATTATACAGCCCACATGGGCTCTTCTCCATATTGAATTTGGTGAAAAGAATAATGATGAAAGATGAATGAATAATGGTGAAAAGAGGGGGCAGCCAGGTGGAGGTCGGGCTCTACTTCCAGGGAACAAGGGATGGGACAAGAGGAAACAGCCTCAAGCTGTGCCAGGGGAGGTTCAGGTTGGACATGAGGAGGAATTTCCTCCCAGAAGGGATGGTCAGGCATTGGAAGGGGCTGCCCAGGGAGGTGGTGGAGTTCCCGTCCCTGAAGGCGTCCCTCTTTATTTTTTATGTAAGAGCAGATACTAAAAAAAAAAAGGAGCAATAATATAAAAATTTCCTATACAAACCAGCTTTTTCCTCTGCATGGAGAAGACATTTTCTATTTTAAATTTTAATACAGCAACTTCATTTCCCGCAGTGTGTAGGAACCAATTATATTAATGGTATTTTCAGCTCAGACTGAGATGGTTTGGTCTATTAATGTTCATTGTCAGTGTCTTATCCAGAAGCAGTAGGATGAACTCTGCCTAGCACTAATGCTCCATTTCTGTCTCTTTGTGTGGTTATTTCAGCAGGAGAATGTGCTGGATGAGCCACTGAAAACAGATGTACAACACCAGATGAAAAAGTGCTGCCTCGTGTTGGATTTCTGTGGGCAGCTGGTGTTATACCTTTTAAATGTCTCTTTATGTTTGCCAGAATAGCATAATAGTCAATTCTCTCCTCAATCACAAGCTGCCTGCTCTGGGTAAATAGGAAGGTGTTACATCTTTTTGTCTCTCTGCACCAGAGCTTTTCTAGTTCATCCATTAGTTTCACACTAACACAGACTAAAATCTGAAGTGAAGAAAAGAAGTGAAGGAAAAAAACATCCAAACTAAGTTGTGTGCAAGTACCCAAAATAGCAAAAACTGAAGAGACAATTCCTGCTGTACATGGAGCAGATTGCAGTTGTTTGGTTGGCTGTTCCTTCGTAGTTTGTTCTTTATTTAGATTGAATTACTTTGCATCTTTAACCCAGAGCATTCTTTCAGGGTCACTTTTCCTTGAAGATGCCTTAATATTATGCACATATATATAATCATGGAGTCCCAGAATGGTTTATTGCAAGGCACCTTAAAGATCGCCTGGTTCCAACCCCCTGGTTGATTCCTGAACCTTTCCTCATGTCAAGTAGCATTTCATTCCTTATGTTGCTCCGTCAGCTAAGAGATCACAGGGAAAGACACAATTTAGCATTCCTGGGGAAATTAGAATTTGACCCCGAATAAAGCACTGCTCACTGGGATTGAACTGAGCAAAGCCTGAACCATTGAACAGCCCCAAGCACACCCTTGCCCTGAAATTGGCTCCCTGAAAATGTTGTGAGCTTGCATTGCTTGGTGTTCCTTGCTGGAATCAGGGCCTTAAGCATCCTGTGCAGAAATACACAATCACAGGAGCAGTAAGGTTGGAAAAGGCCTTCAGGATCATCAAGTCCAACCATGGACTTGGCCGAATCCAGCCATGTCCAGAAGAATGCCTTTTCCTCTGTGCTATTTTCTCCAGACTTTCTTCTGCTTCTCTTCCCTCCTTGGGACAGCCACAGACCCACCTTCCCCTTCCTACTCCTCACAAGATAGTCAAGAGAAAATAAAATAGTCTCTTGAAAAAGAAAGGAAGGTTGGGTGATGCCTGTATCGATGCTGGGTAGGAAGAGGGCTGCATTGATGCTAAGAAGGTGCATCCCAAAGAAGGGAACTCCACTCTAAGAAGGACTCCAGGAGACAGGAGGGAGTCAAGATGTGATTCAGAGGTAAATTTTGCTCCTGCCAAAGTGCTGATGACAACTCCACTCCAACATCCCCTCTGTACTCCTCTCTCACCCAGGCAGTTGGCTGTGAGGTGATGGTTCCAGTGAAAGCCCATGGGACATAGCATGGAAAGCACACAATGACAAGGAAGTGCTGGAATTCTTGCCAAAGGATGTCACAGGTGACACAGTTGTGCAAGAAGCAGCTAAGCCAAGTAACAGATGAAAAGTCACAGAAGCACAGAACGGTTTGGGTTGAAAGGGACCTCAAAAGTCATCTGGTTCCAACGCCTTGGGGAATGTCCACTTTGGATAAAATACATCAAGCTCAGGAGATTTTGGAGCCTTAAATTAATGCTGGGTTGATGATTAGTCAGGGTGTATAATTTAAACTGACACCTGGACCCTTCCTGAGAGTTTTATCTGAGATCCTGGTGACCATCGGTGTGCCTTTAAGAACACTGAGTACCTAGCAAGTGGCTTTAGTGGTAAGTGTGAGAAGTGAGGAAAGCAGCAGCCACAAGGTCACTTCATTCTGGTTTCCTGTTTTGTGAGTTAGAAAACAAACTGAAAAGTAATTTTTTTAAAAGCTTTTCAGGAACTTAAAGGATTAATGTACTCCCTGAACAAGAGTAATGCATTTTTAAACAACATTCAATTCAATTGGCTTTGGGTTAGAAATACAAATATGTTTTGTGTAATTAAATTTTTCCCAAATATCTTTAATTGCTTTCTTTGATCTAAATAAATAAGTGTTTGTTTAACTCATTCTAAAACTGGGGGAAACTATTAATTTTGCATTTCTGGTAATTAAAACTTGCTTATGTAGAACCGTGATGATCTGACACAAATTGGGCTAAGGTAAAAACCTGTCAATAAACCAAAACACATGGGAGCCTTTTCATTCTTTGCTTAACTTAGATTTTAATGGGGAGCTTATTGCTAATACAAATTAAATGAAATGTACCTATTTCAGCAGAGAGGAAAAAGGTAAAACAATAAACATGGATGTATTTTCCATAATAGGAGGCCTTTTCAAGTCTTTTAGTAAAACTTTGGGGATGCATTATCTTTCTAGCTAGTAATAATAAAATAATACAAAGTATAATAAAGAGTATAGTGTAATCTTTAATTTTCCTGAACCCGAAAAGTGCAGTTTTACTTAATATCTTCGTTATTTTTTTAAATAGAAATTTTATGTACAAACAATGGCAAAGAAAACATAAGCTATAATTTGTCTTGCAGGCAAAGCTTAATGGTTATTGAAGCCTTCCAGCAAATGTTCTCTGCAAATATGGGCAAATATGGGCAAATATGGGCAAATATTTCTGTGGCTGAGAACAGAGGACACCTGGGCATCCCAGAGCCAGCCAAGGTCACCCCACCACCACAACCACTGCAAAGCAAAAATCGATATTCCAAAGTAGGGAACCTGGTAGTAGGTATTTGGGCTGCTTAGCTGTTTAAAAATAAAGAGTAAAAAATATGTGTAAAAGACCTTTCCCTGACATGGCATCATTTTCACATTGAATTAACAGCATTTTATTTGAGGATAAAATGTAAGAGTGGAAAGACAATCAAAGTGAAATAGTACCTAGAGCTCTTATATAAATTTTATTGCTGGAAGGAGAAAGACGCCCAGATTTGTAAATAATTGCAACTCCTTTGACAGCCCCTGATTGTTCCTGAAAAGTTTATAGGGGTTAAGAAGTGATTTGTCTTGCTTCCACAGGAAGTGCTTTGCAGCCGTGAATGCGTTATATACTTTTTATGTTGGGTTTAGGCAGTTTCATGAATTTACTCTCTTTCTTTTTCTTTACTCACTGTTTTTAACTCTACTGACTTGAAAAAAAGAAGAAATTGGATAAATAATAGGATCGTAAAATCCTGGAATGGTTTGGACAGAGCCTTAAAGCCCATCCAGTGCCACCCCCTGCCATGGGCAGGGACACCTTCCGCTAGTCCAGGTTGCTTCAAGCCCCATCCAGCCTGGCCTTGGACACTTCCAGGGATCCAGGGCGTCCACAGCCTGGACAGATAAATATTCCTGGTGGACATGTTTCCATAGTTTTGAAACATTACCATTTAAACAGTGGATTCTCACAGGTGACTGCTGTTTACAATGCTATTTATGCAGGTGTGGGTAAATTGTGCAAGAGTTTGGTTTCTGTAATCTCTACAGCACAAGAACTGCACTCCAAATGCTTCACCCACCTTTGCTTGTTCGGGTAGATAATGTCTCTGCCCTGTACGAGAGATGCAGCTGGAAAGGGTAGTGTTACAATAACTCTGAAAAGTTTCATATTACTGTAAATAAAAATTAATTCTAGGTTGGAACCAGATGTTTTTATGACTCTTTACACATTTTTAACTTTCGGGTTTTTTATTGACACTGTAACCTCTGGAGGAGAAGACTTTACTCATCTTTATGATTTACTGGTTCGTTATAGTCTTGGAGAAGACATTCACCTTTTTAATTGTGATGACTAAAAGCTTATTTTTCAAGAAACACTGGAATTTCCAATAACTCCAGAGCTGACCAAGTGCAAGGCTTTTAAAGTCTTTGGCACTAGAATATAAACTTTTCACCACCATAAATTCAGATCCGGCCCCAGTCTCGCTGCCTCCAGAAAGAAGTGCAGGACTTGTCTGCACACTGTTGTTTTTATAGCAGCAAAATGTGTGAATAATGGCTTGGCAAAAGATCCTTGAGAGAAGCAACATAAATTATCTCCGAGAGAAATAAGATATTGGTACAATAACACAGGCTGGAGAATATAGAGAACTTTATGTAATTTGTTGGTGAGAAGACTCAGAAGTGATGGATATCCTGCAATTACTGAGCTGAATGCAAAATATATTTTGCAGGTGTATCCACTACTTAACTGATATCATTCTGAAATTTTACTTAAAAGTTTCACTGATTTAATGGTTTGTGGACCCGCAGCTCTCACCCTTGAAAGAACATTTGTTGTCAAAAATGCTCCTATTTTAACACTCACTTTGATGCTTATTTCATTGTAATTCTTCCCACTTATTATATTTGAGAGAATTGCTGTAATGGAAGCATTGGACATTCATAGATGGTTTCATCAAAATATTTAAAACATTCACATGCTTTTATCCTGCAAGGGCTGTTACCAGGCACTTTATAGCTTTTTGTCAGAAAATGCTTGGTGCTCCACCTACAAAATTTTGCACATTCAGGGGTTTTTTACCACATCAGATGCTACTTTGAAAACTACTTTGATCTCAGAATCCCAACGTGGTTTGGGTTGGAAGTGGCCTTAACAACCATTTAGTTCCAACCCCGCTGCGTGGGCAGGGACAGCTTCCACCAAACTGAAAGGAGAATAACATGGCAGAATGTCTGGATCGTAGGATAGTTGAGGTTGGAAAAGATACCTGGAGATTTTCCTGTGCTGCTTCCTCAAAGCAACATCAAATAAAGTCCTTTGCTGGATTAACCCTGCTAAGTCCCAGCCCCTCTTGTCCAGCACTGGACACATCACTCCAGCTGTGTATCCCAGTGCTGTGTGATGTGGAAAGAACTCTTCCCTTGACTCTACTCTTCCCGAAGGCTGCTGGCTGTCTTTGAGCACTTGGACCTTTGTTCACCTTTGACGTTCACCAGGACCCTCAGGTCCTTCTCTGCAGCAAAGCTGCCTTTCAGCCATGCGGTGCCCAGCATGGACTAGAGCATGGGTTTGTTTCTCCCCACTCGAAGGACTTAGTGTTTCCCACTGCTGAATTTCATGAGATTCTTGTTGGAATCCCTGTAAAAACAAGGGGCTTATCTACTTCTTCCCAATCAAGAGGTCTGCAGCACAGTCACTACAGTCATGGAATCATGGATTCACAGGGTGGCTTGGGTTAGAAAGGACCTTTAAAGCTCATCTGGTTCCACCCCCTGCCATGGGCAGGGACATCATCCACTAGACAAGGCTGCTCCAAGCCCTGTCCTGCCTTGCCTGGAACACTTAATATTGCCCATGTTGGTCTGTCCTCTCCTGGCTCTGAGCTGGCTCATTTCCCAGTTCCTATTTTAGCGATCTCCTTTCCAGATGGGCCAACCTGGCTAAGGTATCTTTGTCCTGCTTCATCAGGTGGTTCTTGTCTCTCATGCACTTGTCAGTCTTCAAAGATTCCTGTGTGACCATAGAAACCAAAACGCTGCTTCTCCCATCAATGATTTGACTTCCAGAGTCATCCAGTCATCCTCAACACGACCCTCTCAGGATCAGGAGTCCATCACCAGATATCCAAATCAAGAAAATTTCAGTGTAGTTGAAAATAAAACCTTCTCTTTAACATTTCTGAGACTGCATTACCCACTTCCTTTTGGTTTTCCTCAACTACACTGTGATTTAGACTTCTGTGTGGCAGACGGTGGAGGTTATGAAGTTCCATTATGTTAAAGGTCACAGAATTCTTCTGGGCATGGTTCAACTGGCATCACCCAGCTGAGGGATAGAGCTGTGCCAGCCAAAACCTTGAAAGTACTAAACTTTTGACTAAGAAATATTCTCATATTTCACTGGATGAGCAGATGGATATGAATCAGGAGAAAATATATGTGTGCGGAAAGATTAAATAGATTTCCTTAAGGAATGTCTGTGCTATGTTAACAAACTTTAGAATGTATTGGAAGGACCTGCCAAGCTAAATTAATCTGAGTTCTTTTTTGAAAACAAAGGGTGAATATTTATGGGTATGAATGCCTTCAGGAAAAAATAAAAGAAAAAAGATAGATATATTAAAAACATGATAAATTTCAACCACTGTAATTTTAATTTTCACTCCATAATTTTCTAAAGCCATTAAAAGCATTTTTTTTCCGCTGGAGTTCAGCACAGTAACACCATGGCAGACTTAACACGGATGTGTGTGCCACATTCCCACCAACTCCCAGCTGTGTTTCTGCTTAAATGAAGTTTGCCCACGTCTGCTATTTTAATTTTATTTAATTTTAATAGCTGATCTAATGCTTTGTTCTAGACTTAGGATTTACAATGGCACACAGCAGTAACATGTCTATCAGGCGAACGCTGAAATAAATTGTTCCATGCAATTATATTGCATTAAATAAGACAATATTTAATCTGGAGAAGAGAGGAGGTAACACATTGGGAAGTTGCAATTTCCATGGACAGTTATCATTTTCTGGGTGTGAGCTTAATGAGGTCAATAACATAACATAAAATAGGTAATAACCTTCCAGTCTTGAAGGTGCTGTTTTCTTCTGATCACTAACAAAGTAGGAATTAGATACTCCTCAATTCTTGTCCTGGCCTGTCGAGCTGTGTGTCCATGGAATAATCATCATGTGATGCAATTCAAAAATGGGTAAAATTAGGCTCAAGTATGACCCCTAATGCTGCAAAGTGTTTGAGAAGTCACCTGAACATGGAAATAGCCTGGAGAGGTGAAAACAAGTCTGCCTGTCCAATACCACTGTGACCACAGGGTTCAGGAACTGAGAGAGATGGTGCTCCCCGTGTTTGAGAAGGAAAACACCAACATATGTCACATTTTTTCCTGTTATTATCCTGACCTCCAGGAGTTTTCAACCAGCAGAGTATTTCCAGAATTTCTGTGAGCCAGCAGTGCCCTGGGGGCCAAGGGGCCAATGGGATCCTGAGGAGAACATTCCCAGCAAGTCAGGGAGTGATCCTGCCCCTCTGCCCAGCCCTGGGGGCACCTCTGGAGTGATCCTGCCCCTCTGCCCAGCCCTGGGGGCACCTCTGGAGTGATCCTGCCCCTCTGCCCAGCCCTGGGAGCACCTCTGGAGTGCTGTGTCCAGCTCTGGATCCTCAGCACAGCAGGGCCAGGGAGCTCCTGGAGCGGGGCCAGCGGAGGCTGCGGGGCTGAGGAAGGGCCTGGAGCATCTCCATGCCCAGGAAAGGCCGAGGGAGCTGGGGCTGCTCAGGCTCGAGAGGAGCCCGGCTGAGAGGGGCCCTCAGGCCTGGCTGTCCCTGGCTGCAGGGAGGGCTCCGAGCAGGGCCCGGGCTCTGCTCCGGGGGCCCAGCAATGGCACAGAGCAACGGGCAGGGCCTGAGCCCAGCAATTCCCCTGCACAGGAGGCACAACTTCTGCCCTGGGCAGGGCCCAGCCCTGAGCAGATTGTCCAGAGAGGCTGTGGGGTCTCCTCCCTGGGGATATTCCAGAGCTGTGTGCACACAATCCCGTGCCCTGTGCTCTGGGATGGCCCTGCTGGAGCAGGGAGGTGGCACCAGATGAGCCACTGAGGGCCCTTCCAGCCTGACCCATCCTGGGTTTCCACATTTGGCACTGGTGAGATCCTGTCAGGAGTGCTGTCCCCTGTCTCGGGCTGGGGACAAGAAGATGCTCAGAGAGCTGGGAGTGCTCTGCCTAGGGAAAGGGAAACCTGGTGACTTTTATCCCTCCATTTTTGTGTATAAATACCAAAAGAAAAGGTGTAGAAGAGATAGATCAGGCCCTTTCAATGGTATCCAGTGACAGGACATAGGGCAGCAGTGGGTCCAATGTGAAATAATAGAAATACTATTAAAATAATTTAATTCATTATTATTATTTATATATTTGTTATCATGAGAGGGATCAAACACTGGCATAGGTTGCCCAGAGAGGCTGTGGCTTCACCATCCACAAATCACAAAATGATAAAATCATGGAATCATTTAGGTTGGAAAAGATCTCCAAGATCATCAAGACCAACCTTTGACCAAACACCAGTATGTCACTAAACAGTATCACGAAGTGCCATATCCACTCATTTCCTGAGCATTTCCAAGGATGGTGAATCCACCACTTGCCCGGGCAGCCTGTGCCACTCTGGATATGTGATGGTGCTATTCAGAGACCTGCTGAACACAATCTGGGCAGTCTGCTCTGGTCCTTTCTGACCAGGCATTCGGACTGGATCACTTCCAGGGGTGCCTTCCCACATCAGCAGTGCTGGGATTTTGTGGGAATATGTAAGATATACATACACTTGGATTCGAGCAGTGGCATTAACATAGGCTATTTTGCACTTTTGCCTTTCCCTACTAATTTCTACTGTTTTGTCTGACTTCTCACTCTGTTGAGATGACCTCTCACAGGCTGCCTATCCCAAGACTGATGTCACACTCTCGAGGGATCGGTGTACAGCCAGTCACAGTGCTATCTTTGTTTTTCCATGTATTATCTTCTAAATGCACCTATAATGAATTTATAAAGTACTATCCTTGGGAGTGCTCAAGTGCTATATTTTCAGAAGCGTTTCAGAAACATTATTTTTAAGAAGCATCAGTCTAAAGATTGAGACTGTAACAATAAGCCTTTTTTTCAGACAAATGTATGAAAATTAAGGTCCTTCTAACATCTGTCTGTTTAAATACACAGGAGTAGACACAGCTGCTCTTCTCCAAGCAAGGAAAGCACTTGCAGTGCAAGTACTTCATGGAGTGAATGGAGAGGGAATAAGTGTGATTAATAACCAACCACTGTTAATTAGCAGCCTTTCTCCTACTCTATGCCAGAGGGCCTGGTAGTATAAATGACTGGTTCCCTACAGTGCCCAATAAACACAAGTTCATTATCCTTAATTTCTTTTTACAATTTCCCTTTTGACAAGAAATGGGTATATGAAATCCAAGGCTTTCCAGGTTCATAGGTGCTTCCTAACTTGAGAGTATGGGCCAGCACAGGAGCAGGATTCTTGACGATTTAGTAAGATTCATGATTATTCTAATTATTTAATATTAATTTAACAATTTAATATTAACTTATTTAATAGGAGGATATTTAATCTTAACTTATTTAATACGAGGATTTTCACACCTAGGAAAGTCTACTTAATGATGTCACAAAGAAACAAAAACTTTTAGAGCAAGCCAGAGATGATTATATCATTAACAGATCAGTGTGAACAGGTATAACCTTCACAGAAGGCTTGGAAAAAGTAATCAAAGAATCCCAGGACAGGTCAGGCTGGAAGGGCCCTCAGTGGCTCATCTGGTGCCACCTCCCTGCTCCAGCAGGGCCATCCCAGAGCACAGGGCACGGGATTGTGTCCACACAGCTCTGGAATATCCCCAGGGAGGAGACCCCACAGCCTCTCTGGACAATCTGCTCAGGGCTGGGCCCTGCCCAGGGCAGAAGTTGTGCCTCCTGTGCAGGGGAATTGCTGGGCTCAGGCCCTGCCCGTTGCTCTGTGCCATTGCTGGGCCCCCGGAGCAGAGCCCGGGCCCTGCTCGGAGCCCTCCCTGCAGCCAGGGACAGCCAGGCCTGAGGGCCCCTCTCAGCCGGGCTCCTCTCGAGCCTGAGCAGCCCCAGCTCCCTCGGCCTTTCCTGGGCACCGAGATGCTCCAGGCCCTTGCTCAGCTCAGCAGCCTCCGCTGGCCCCGCTCCAGGAGATCCCTGGCCCTGCTGTGCTGAGGAGCCAGAGCTGGACACAGCACTCCAGAGGTGCCCCCAGGGCTGGGCAGAGGGGCAGGATCACTCCAGAGGTGCCCCCAGGGCTGGGCAGAGGGGCAGGATCACTCCAGAGGTGCTCCCAGGGCTGGGCAGAGGGGCAGGATCACTCCAGAGGTGCTCCCAGGGCTGGGCAGAGGGGCAGGATCACTCCAGAGGTGCTCCCAGGGCTGGGCAGAGGGGCAGGATCACTCCAGAGGTGCTCCCAGGGCTGGGCAGAGGGGCAGGATCACTCCAGAGGTGCTCCCAGGGCTGGGCAGAGGGGCAGGATCACTCCAGAGGTGCTCCCAGGGCTGGGCAGAGGGGCAGGATCACTCCAGAGGTGCTCCCAGGGCTGGGCAGAGGGGCAGGATCACTCCAGAGGTGCTCCCAGGGCTGGGCAGAGGGGCAGGATCACTCCAGAGGTGCTCCCAGGGCTGGGCAGAGGGGCAGGATCACTCCAGAGGTGCTCCCAGGGCTGGGCAGAGGGGCAGGATCACTCCAGAGGTGCTCCCAGGGCTGGGCAGAGGGGCAGGATCACTCCAGAGGTGCTCCCAGGGCTGGGCAGAGGGGCAGGATCACTCCAGAGGTGCCCCCAGGGCTGGGCAGAGGGGCAGGATCACTCCAGAGGTGCCCCCAGGGCTGGGCAGAGGGGCAGGATCACTCCCTGACCTGCTGGGAATGCTCTTCCTGATGCCCCCAGGATCCCACTGGATCGTTGTCCCCCAGGTCACTCTGATGGTCAGGGGCCGCTCTTTGTCCCCCAGGTCCTTCTCCACAGAGCTGTTTCAGCAGCAAATCTCTTCTCCATTGATTTCAAAGCAGATCACTGAGTGCTTGATCCATCTGCTTCGTGAGATTGGGTTGTTTGGAGTTTTGGCTGGGTTTTTTGGAGGGGAGGGGGCTTGGGGCACATGCAAATATGTCTGGATCTTTTGCAAATAGCGTTTCAAAACTCACATATAATTTTTCTGGATATTGTGTTCTAGACCTTTGCTAAAAATATTTAGCAAGAACTTGACCACATCTGCATCAGGTTATAACGCTGCACTTTCCAAGTGCAGACAGACGTTACCATCAGCTTTCAGTGTGCTGAAAACTGCTCTGGTCCTTGGCTACAGTGATAAGCTGTTGATGCATTTCTGCACTTAGAGGTCCCTGACTCCAGCCTGCAAAATCTGATATTTACATTAACTTTCTCTAGGATAGACATAAAAGGCAAAAAAAAAAAAAGAAAATTCAATATACTTGTATTGGTTTGGGTTTATTTTCCAAATATTATGTCACATCTGAATAACTTTTTGGGCATTATTTTTCATATGTAGTCCCAAGTAATGGTGACATAACTTAGGCAATTTGGGCAAAGGCAATACAAACTTCTTGAGAAGACTTAGAGTGACCCTCTACAGAGGTGGGTTCAACTTTTTGAAGATTATTAAGTTCTTTGAAATGTATTTTTTGCATGAACAAAACTATCAATAAGCACAGATAAAATGGAGTCATGAATTCCATATGGGGAAAGGGGGTTTATGTGAAATGTTTCAGCATTTCTAAATGAGACATCCCCTTTCATTTTAAAGTAGTGTTTTCATTTTTAATTGATTTTTAAAAAGTTAATTAGGTCTAAAATGAAATACAGCATTTAATTACATGTCAAATGGAAAATATTTAGTTGATTAAAATTTTTCTTGGTCCAGAACTCTTCCAAGGATCTCATTTCTGAAACTAATTTTCTCCTTGTCATCTAATGTTGATCTGAATGTTCTTGTTCTACTTTTTAAAAACTCTGTAGGCATTTTGGAGGATAAACTTCCGTGGTGAGGAGTGCAAGGTCTGGACACACCTTTAGGATTTTAATGCCCACAGGTTTTAATTTCCTTTCCAAATGGAGGGCACAACAACTGCAAAACAGCTTAGGTGTAACCATCCCTGTGAACTCGATATCCAGGGTGTTAGACAGAAATATCCAGGTACATCTCCTCTCACAGGGGGGAATTTTTCCTCTGCCTTTTGCTGCAGTCTTCTCTTCTGCATTACAGGTTATTCACAGGTCTGTGGATACACATTCTCTCTGAGCTTTCATATCATGGGATGCCCCATAGGCTTCCCTCAGACCTTCAGGGTTGGTTTAGACATTGTTTTTATGCAGATGACTCTCTATCTCTTGGCATACTCTGGTGGTGTCTCCCCATTTTATTCCGAGCAACCAGGAAATTTTATAACTGTCAGTTACACTGGGTTTTTCCCCATGCAGCTCCCCTGACACAGGTTGTGTGACCCAGCTTTCTCCAAAGTCAGTATTAACCCCATTTAAGGGTCATTGGACTGTTTCTAATGAGTGCATGTTTTTAACACGGCTGGACAGTGCCCGTCAGGAAAGGCCTTGGGGGTGCTGGGGACAGAGGCTGGACAGGAGCCCAGCTGTGCCCAGGTGGGCAAGAGGCCAATGGTCCCTGGCCTGTGCCAGCCCTGGTGTGGGCACAGCCCCAGGGCAGTGACTGTCCCCTGTGCTGG
>VZRV01004447.1:0-18719 GCA_013398115.1 Falcunculus frontatus | reverse complement strand
AGGAATTTCTCCATGGAAAGGGTGCTCAGGCCTTGGCAGGGGCTGCCCAAGGAGGTGTTGGAGTCCCCATCCCTGGAGGTGTCCAAGGAAGGGCTGGAGGTAGCACTCAGTGCTCTGGGCTGGTGACAGGGTGGGGATCAGGCACAGGGTGGAGTCGATGGCCTTGGAGGCCTTTTCCAACCTCAACAATTTTGGGATTCTCTGTAAAATATATGGTACATTGTATGATCTCAGCTCATCTAAGGTCTGCATCGAGGATGAACCCCGGAACAAAGAGCAAATCTTCATTTTACTTGAGATCATTTACCCTAGAAATTTATTGGAAATAAACATAAAACTTCATCACTCCATATTACAAAATGGGTCTCCATAGTAAAATAGCAGGAGAAAAATCTTAGAAAAAAATCATTGCAACAAGACTTTAAAAAATACTTAGTGAAATCAATTGGATAGTTATGTTGCTGTTGCCAGTGTTTAATATTTTGGGGTTTATTTTCCTTCTATACTTCACAAGTTCTTCTGGGTGATAATCTCTAATGCTGCTGGACACATTACTGCATTTAAAAGGCTCTAAGGAAAATGCTGTTTAGGAAATATCTAGTTATTTAAAGATGATTATTAGGCATAAAATAGATCAGAAATACATCGGTGATGACACATTTTGCAGCTCTTTTTAAATACCCATGGAAAAATTTCATCTTGCCATGGGCTCTGAGCAGTTAAAACTGTTTCTAAGTAATGAATATAAAAACATATGTCTGTATGTATCTGTATTTATCTCTTCACTTTTCAGGGTGCAGATAGGGCTGTTTGGATTTGCTGTCAGAAATCTCGGGACTATTAGGGATGCAAATGTCAGACTCCTTGAAGGCAGAAGCTGTTTGGTTCTAAGTTAAAGTTTATTTCCATACTTCCAAGTCGAGAGTATAAATGTTGCAGTTATTTTTTAGTCACTTTTATATGTTCATGATGCTAAATTTCCGCAGATTTGGCATTTTTCCCTGGACTTTACTGCATAATATATCTTTCCAATCTAACATTTGTCGGGAGAAGAAAACGCTTTCATGCTAACTTGGGTAATGTGCAAATCTCAAAATGAAGCCTCTTCATAAACTGAACCCTGCAGTCCATATGGACATGTAAACTGACAAATGTGCTTTATGCAAAATTATAGGATGATTGGGAAAAACATGTAGGAAAATAATGGGATTAAGGCACAGAGTGACTGGAGATTAGCCACAGTAGACAGTCAGCTTTGGATAGCTCCCCCCAAGCCATAGCTTAGAGGAATATCATGGACATAATCCACTATAACAGACCTCTTAACATAATTTCAAACAAGTGGAAAGCCTTGAAGCAGAGTTCCCATGTTCTCAGTCAACACCTCTCTGCTCAATTCAATGGCCCTGCATCCTTTTTTATTACCCAACAATGTGGCTTTTTATTGTAGAGAATGCAAATTATATGTATATTTTTCCTGAAAAGAACCTCAGTATCACACACAATGCATATGCTGGTAACCCGGACAGAAAGGTTTAGAAATAATTGCAAATATTAACCCCCTTATTAACTCCAAGACAGAGTTCCAGGTATAAGGGCACAGCAGCAAGGCAAAGCTGACATTTTTGCAGTTGCAGGTTGGGAGAGGTTTCCTCTGGGCTTTCTTCTTCCCAGTGTTTACTACTCATAAAAATGACACAGTAAAATATTCATGAGTAGCAGGTGTAATGCATTAAATATGATGAGCCTGCAGCAGGAGAGTGCTCCTGCTGAAGGAATTGGAAGTTGTCAGCACAGAGATGTGCTTGTCTAAGGAGATCTGGATGCAAGGATATGTGGATTGCAGGGACATCTGCTTTTGGAGAATTTCTGGTTAATGACATGGAATCACAGAATATCTTGAGTTGGAAGGGACCCCCAAGGATCATCCAGTCCAAGCTCTGGCCCTGCACAGACACCCCAACAATCCCACCCTGTGCATCCCTGGGAGCATTGTCCAAACTCTCCTGGAGCTCTGGCAGCCTCGGGGCCGTGCCCATTCCCTGGGGAGCCTGGGCAGTGCCCAGCACCCTCTGGGGGAAAAACCTTTTCCCAATATCCAGCAAAACCTCCCCCAACACATGAAAAACTATGCTGAGTTTTTAATGTTTCTTGAAAGTTCACACTCTGTTCATCTCTCTGTGTGATTCACCGGCAAACTCCCAACTGCACCAGCTGGCTGCACTAGTGGAGGAGGAAATCAGAATATGGAAATATTCAAATTTGAGCTGAAGGCTGGATGAGAAGGAGCCCAGTTTATAGATATTTAATGTTGGACAGGATCAAGGTCAACTCCAGGGGCTGGGGAACCTGTGGGTGTGAGCAGGGATATGAATTAAGGCAGTGAGGGAGCACCAGGAGCAAAGCACAGCCCTGGCAGCCCTGGCCAGCCGTGCTTCTGTGTGTGGTGGGAAGGGCAGCTGGGCTTCCATGATCCTTGTGGGCCCCTTCCAGCTTGGGATATTCTACAAAGAGAAGGTGTTTGCCCATGGCATGGAACACTATCCTCTGGGTGCAGCGGTGCTCACGGTGACACTCCCCACACCCAAGCGTTGGTCATGGTGCTGAGTAATCTGGGAAGTGTCTTCCAGCACATCCCCTTTTTCCAAGGTTTCCATTCCTGATAGTTTATGAGAAGTTTTAGAAATGCAATCGCAGAAAACAAGATGCTCAGTAACCAAACCTTGGCAGTGCAAGACAATGGATGTTTTGCAGCTGACTCTAAGTGTTACGTTTAATGTTTGAACTCTTTTTCCTTTAGCTCTTCCTCCCCTCAGCCTCCCAGACTCCTAATAATTGAAGCTTGGAGAAACCTGCAAAACAGCCCCAAGCTCCATTTAACACTTCTGTATTTTTTCCTTGTATCACAATAACATAGGGTTCATTAAACACCCCATGAATATCATTATTGAGTTACATCAGACACCTTGCCCTTGCCAAGGGCTATTCTTTTTATTAATGTGCCAGTTCTTTTACTTTGGGTTGGTTTTTATTTTTTCAAAATATGCTTTTATTTTTATTAAGCTTGATTATAATGACATACGTCTCAAGAATGTATTTGGACTCCTTCAATATTTACTCCTGACAAATTCCCATTTGAATACATAGACAGCTCCAGTTTTCTAAGCCACTGGCAACACCAGCTGGGTGCTGTGGAGAACTTGCTGAGAAAAATTATTTTAAAAGATAGAAACAAGAGAGAAAAAAGATACTTAGATCTGAAACTTCTTGCATCTGGCTCCACATTCCCTGCTGGTGTTTGTGACACTGTATGAAATTTAGTGTGAGCATAAGTGAGGACAGAAAGCAACTCCGGGATTCTGGAAGAGAAAGCAGTGCTTGGTAAGGGCAGCATTATAGAAGTTTGGTATAAAAGTGATAGCACAAAATACCACAAGTAATGAAGGAGTTTAGAATCACAGAATCCCAGAATGGTTTGGGTTGGAAGGGAGCTTCAAAGTTCATCTAATCCAGCCCTCCTGTCACGGGCAGGGACACCTATCACAGGATCAGGATGCTCAAAGCCTGTGGAGAGCTATTCCAGCCCTCTGATCATTTTTGTGGGCCTGCTCTGGATGTGCTTTAGTATCTCCACATCCTTCCTGTGCTGGGCCCCAGGGCCGGGGCAGCTCTGCAGGTGGGGTCTCACTTGAGCAGGGCAGAGGGGCAGAATCCCCCCTTTCCTGCTGCCCACACTGGGGGCTCAGCCCAGGGCACGGGGGGTGTCTGAGCACATTGCTGGGGCATGGCCACTTTTTCACCCCTCAGCCCCCCCAAGTCCTTCTCGGCACAGCTGCTCCCAATCCCTTCATCTCCCAGTCTTCACTGCCATTGCCCAGATGCAGGATCTTGCTCCAGACCTTTTGACCTTCATTAGATTTGCATGGACCCACTCCCCAGGGACCTGTCAGGGTCCCTCTGGATGTTATCCCTTCCATCTACTGTATAGACTGCACCTCTCAGCTTGGCATCCTCTGCATTTGCTCAGACTGTCATGAATTATCACTGTTTTGTAGTATTCTGAAAGTACAGAAAACAAGAAAAAATGAACCAATAATGGTTTAGTTCAGCCAAAATTTATTACTGTATCTCAGGAAATAAATGTTGAATATTTTTCACGTAGATTCACACTAACACAGACATCTGATAATTGTCTGCTTACTTTAGTTTTAAGGCAACCTGGATGATTTTCAGCCAATTCCAGGTGCTGTGTCCTAGCCTCACCAATCCACTGCACAGAGACCTTCATATAGAGAATGAAAAGAGCCGTTCTGGAGGTTTAATTCTTGGCACGGGTCAAAAATGTCCTGTCTCCCCTACACTGCATTTGTTCTGTGTTTCCCAGTGCTCAGCCGTTGGTCAGAGCTGCCAACACTGACCATGACATTCCCTGTTTAAAACACCTGCACACAGATTAAGGGCATTTCTGATGGGTTTAGAAAGGCATCCTTGATGCTTTGAGAAATCACAGAACCCCAGAATGGTTTGGGTTGGGAGGGACCTGAAAGCCCATCCTGTCCCACCCCCTGCCATGGGCAGGGGCACTTTCTACTACCCCAGGTTGCTCCAAACCCCACCCAAGCTGGCCTGGAACAATTCCAGGGAAAGCCAAACCATCCTGTGATTCCATGACCCCATAATTCGATACATCGTCCCTTCCAGATTATGCTGAAACTTATCAGCTTTTTCCACTTCTGCAAACCATAGCAGGCTTGAGAACAAACCACAATGAATTAATTTAAAAATACACTCACAAAAAGCCTACTTATTACAGTTTTGAACTTTGCCACTGATTACAGAATCATTTTGTGGTTAATTAAGGATAAATTGTAAACATTCTGGCAGCAACAGAAAATTGTACAAGGAGATTCAGTCACCCTCTCCCAATTTAGAAGGAAGAATAAAAGAACAAGGAAGCCTCTGGCATCTTCAGCAGATAATGACAGACTTGATTAGCTCCAATTTCTTATTGAAAAGAATTCAGCTGGTACAATTAAGTACATTTCATATGTCTTAGGCAGATGTTCATGAAAGTTTTTCAGATTTTTAAAACAGACCCATAAGAGCACAAAAAATTATTCCAAACTGCAAAGTTCTTTTTTTTTTTCCTGTCCCTGGTTGGTGCACACACCTAAATCAGGTGCTCGGATCTCAGCTTTGAGAGGAAAGTCAAGGAGATTGTATAACACATTTTCCTTCACATTGTGCCTTTAAAACATATGCTGGGCTACAGACATGCAAAGTAATAATTGATTAAATGAAAAAAAAAATCAGAATACCTATTTATTTAAGTTCATTTCACTTTATTTTATTTTTTTTATTTTAAATTGGGGGGTTTTGTTTGTATGTTTTGTTGTGGGTGGATTTTTAAAATTTTATTTATGCATTCAGTCTTATTAGGAAGAACTTTGGGTTCTCTCGGTTGCTGTTTCATGCACATGTTCCTGTGAGGTTGGGATTTTGTTCCAGCCTCCTGCTGTAGTGGGCCAGGCTGCCCGTGTCAAGCAGCACAGCTCAAAGCCTGTTTCTGATGTCTCACCGGGGCTCTGTCATCTGTTAATGTTCAAAGGTTTCTGTAATTCTGAAACACTGCAGAAAAAAAAGATGAACCTGGTCTAGAATTAATTCTAAGCCTAGGCATAACGTCATCTAAGAAAAGCTCGGTGTAAATGTTTTTTTGTTTTCATCTCTAGCACTCTCTTCATGAACAATATTGTCCCATTCAATTTTTTTTTCCGTTTATCCTTCTTTCCTAAACTTCACCCAGGAATTAATGGCAGTCTGATGGACAGAGCTATTGCAGCAGCTTTTATACTTTCTATGGTGGATATTAAAGATTTTGTGACTATTTTACTTGGTAGAATGATTTGAGGACATTCTTATATTTACCTTTTGTTTTTTTCTTTATAAGAAGACAAAATTTATTAAGAAAGTATTAGGCAAGGCCCTTATGCATATGTATGTGTATATGTGCATACATACATATATACATACATACATATATACATACATATATATGTAAAATATAAGTTTATATTTTACATTTATATACACATTCATAGATGTAAAGCATAAGTATAAATTTTTTTACAGGTGGTTTGCTACTCAGTGATAAGCTAAAGGCTTTCTCATTCTGATTTGGGAGAGGAAATCAGAGCAACAACAAAAAAGCAGATTCCATGCAAGTCAAGCAAAAGATGTACAGAGAAAAATATGAATTTTAAACACAAGATCACAAATGTGAGTGCCCCACTCCTCAAAGCAATCTGTAATGGCTGAGCAGTCTCCCACAATGCAGGAATTTCAGTTACAGGAAAAATTGTTTGTTTATTTATTTATTTATTTATAAATAAAATACATACATAAATAAATAAGATACATCTATTTACAGGAAATTTTGTATAAGCAAAGGCTCTTCAGAGCTAGGCAAACTCTGGGTGTGGATGTATCTCTTTCACACTGAACCACAGTTCAGCAAAGGAACAAGAACTCACTTATATTGTGCCATTCAGTAAAATTCCAGGTGATTGTAACAGTGGAAACCCAAACCTCGGTGGAATCACGACACGAAACTTTCCATTGCTGGGTTTTTAGGAGCCTCCCTGGCTGACACAAGAGGACCTGGATGGCTCTTGGACAGAACAAGTGGAATATGCTCATTGGTTTTTGCTGTTAAAGCAGAGAAACAGGGCTTTGCTTCCTGACAGCTCCTGCTCCCTCTTCCATCCAAGGACTTTGATCAGCTCCATGAACAAAGAACACCACTGGACAGTTGGAGATTTTTTTTTGTGAATTGACTTCTCTGATATTGACTCCGCTTTTTTTTAAGTTTCAACATGAGAGGACAGAGAATTAATTGCTGCAGGGATTCTTTTTTTGTTCTTGTTCTGCCTGTGTGAACATGAAAGAGCCTCATTTGTGTGCACATTTGGAATTCCTATGTACTCCTTCATTCTTTGTTTTAAAAAAACAAAATGAAATATCTGAGGAGCTCATGCCTGTCTTTCTTTTCAGCTGAGGATGCAAAACTTCCAGTGCTCACCTCAAAGGGTTGTGAAAGATGAAGCGGGGGTTAAAATGTATTGAGAAATTGCTGTTATTTTTAGTAAATAATCCAATATCATAATAAGGGATAATCCATAGTTGTCTCTGTATATTAGGGAAATGCCAATTATTTAATTGGTTGTAGCTCTCCAAGCATTTTCTCTTCAGCCTTCTACACACCCCTAGTACCTGTGTGAGTTTGTAAGTAAAGATTGCCCTGATACATAATGTGATGCCAATTTAGACCATGGCCACGGAAACACATAATTACCCTCATTATCTTCTTTTAGTACCCGTGTTTTATCGTGTGCCATACACTTTATTACCCAGCCTTCGGGGGTTAAGAGTCAGCTACACACTTCAGTGATCTGGAGGAACACGAAAGAGAACAAATCAAAATAACCACGCCTCACATAATATTTCTATGAACATTTGTTTTGAAAAAAAATATTTGAATGCTGTATTCTTATTGACAGCCAAGGCCTTTCCACCTTAAAGAATCTTTCTCTGCATTTATGTCAGTTTTAAATTCCATTTCATATCGTTAAAGATTAGTCAATGGTGGATTCTTGCAGTCAGTTAAAGCCAAGTGCTCTGCTTTGTTTACCTTTGCAAAAGTCATCAGCTGTGCTTTGTTGTAGGTTTAACTGTGCAACAAAATATATTTTTTAAAGGATTTTTACAATAGCAATATCATTGTGTCTTGGGTCTATATTATGTATATAAACCTGTTTTTAACTTGAGCTCTTTGAAATACAGGACAATGTGTGTCAAAGAAAACTGCATGAAGAACTTGGGTAATCCACAGAGTTTATTTATCCACATTCACCAAAGGAGACAGCATTTACTCAGATTAAATATGCATTTCCTGAGACTATTCATAAACTGCTTTTCCCTTTTGTTTTTCTTCTATTCAAGCCCTCCAATTACAGTTTTCAGGACCAGAGGAGACACTGACAATGGGATTAGACCCCCATAGCCCCAGCTGAACAAAGCTGGTCACCTGGGGTACCTTGCCAATTGTAAGCAACATGGCAGATACAGGTTTTGGGATCAAATTGTAGAGAACAGAATAATTCCAAATGGAAGGGACCATCAAAGATCATCTGTCCAACTGCCTGAGCACTGGTTGATCAAAAATATATTATTAAGGGCACTGTGTTAATGCCTCAATCACTGCCAGCCTTGGGGAATCCCCCACCTCCCGAGGAAATCTGTTCATTGTTTGACCACCCTCTTGGTACTTCCTAATATCCAGTCTGAATCTCCCCTGACCCAGTTTTATCATTCCCATGGCTCCTGGCACTGGGTCCCAGGACAACAGAGTGGCATGTCCCTCTCCATGTCCCCCGAGGAAGCAACAGAGATCCGTGAGGCGACCCCTCACCCTTGGTTTCTCCAAAGCAGACAAAACAAGAGTCCTCAACCACCTCTCACAGGTTGTGCCTTCCAGCCCTGCCTCCAGGGTTCTTCAGCCAGATGCAGCCCAGATCTCCACAATCCTTTGACATCTGCCCTTCAACCAGTTCTTCACTCTGTGCATCACAAACCTGCTCATCCCACAGCTGGACAACTTGGCCAGAGGCATGCTGTGAGGGACGGTATCAAAACCCTTACTAAGACCCAGGAAAACTACACCCAGTGCCTCTCCTTGGGCCGTGGAGCTGTGACCTTATCACAGGAGGAGACCAGATCAGTTAGGGGGGACCTGCCCTTTGGGAGCCCATGTTGATTGTACAGTGGCCTTTCAATAGCAGCCAGTGTAATTTCTCCGTGTTTTATCCAGCTGCTGAGTTTAGACCCCCAGGTCTCTACTGTCCTGGGGTCTTTCCTCATGTCTTTCTTGTAAATTGGAAAATTGGGCTTGTTCAGCTCAGTCTCTTGGAGAAGAGAAGCTTTGGGGTGACCTCATTGTGGCCTTCCAGTGCCTAAAGGAGCCAACGAAAAAGAGGAAGAGAGACTATTTACAAGTGCCAGGACAAGGGGGAATGGCTTCCCACTGCCAGAGTGCAGGGATAGATGGGATATTGGGAAGGAATTGTTCCCTGGGAGGGTGGAGAGGCCCTGGCACAGGGTGCCCAGAGAAGCTGTGGCTGCCCCTGGATCCCTGGCAGTGTCCTAGCCCTGATATCCCTGCCTTTCTCCTGGCACAAAACAGATACTGGGCCTACCTCAGTAAAGCACACCAGGACTTTTGAAGTTCTGTTTGCCAGCTCAGGTTACTCCTCTATGAGGATTTAAAAGTGTATTTCATAACACCATGAAAAGACTTCTTCCCAATATTTTCAGAACATAGCATCGTCATCTATCCTTAAAAGCTGTCCCCTTATCTCAGTCAGAAAATTCAGCTTCACCTTGTATCACTGGAATAATGCATTTTTCAAATACAAAAAAGGAATAAATCAGCTTCCTCATGTTTAGCCAAAACAAAGTAATGGCATTTCTTGGACTCCCATCTGCACTGTTTGTTTCTTTCTCTTTCCTTTCTCTATTATATTTATATACCGCAATCTTTATGTTCTTTTTTCACCATAATTACCTTTTTTTTTTAGTATTATTTGTTCTTCTATCACCAGTCCATACCATGTACTTTTTTCTTAACACAGGCCCCAGATTTCAGTGGAATCTGGAAGCAGGTTCCCAGTTTCTCATGGCTCTCTGGAGGATTTCTGGACAAGACAAGCTTATCTTTTGACATTTGTATTTTTTGCCACTCTAAATGTTATATTGCCACTGCCTTCCTGCACAGCTCATAGCTGTTTATGACTGCTTGCTCTCTTATCTCCCAATCCAAAACCCATTCCTTTTATTGGCAGAAGTATCCTCCTTATGCCAAAATGAATGGTTTCAAAAAGCCCCGAGTGATCCAATCATATCCATCCCTCCGACCTTTGCACTTGGTCTATTTATTCTCAGATTTTCTGTGCTACAACAAGTGTTCCTTCTCTTTTTATTTATTCTCTGCATTGGTTTATATGTTATCGAATCCATACAATTCCACAAGATTTTATTGCATATTATAGCTAGTTTTTCGGAGGGGGGAGGGGCGAAACAAAGATCAAAATACACAACAGTAATAGAGGATTAAAAAAACCCAAAACCAACAAAACATACTGTGCAGTTTTAAAATAAAAAACCTCCAAAATACTGTCTGAAGTCGTAAGACCTCTTGAAAACACACAAAGACAAATCTATCTCACATTTACTGACAACTCAGCTAAAACTCAATTTTCATTTATCTAGAGCTCTGTATGTAGTAGCGGGGACTAAGGGTTTATTTGCCAAGTGAATTCAGTGGGTGAAATAAGAATATATGAGCAGCTTTGTTAAATGAGAACAAATATCTGTGTAATGCACTGCTGTGTTTTGGACAGGAGCACAGAGGAAGGGAAGGTACCAATCTGCCCTTCAGGCTCTCCAGGCTGTGAGCCATCACCTGACTGAATAGGAAGGGCACTCTTACTAGCTCTGAGCTTTTCAAAACTCTCCAGAGCATTAGATTACATGGGATGTTTCCACAAGTATTTCTCCAGTTTCATTATGCAGCCTGAGAAAAAATTATTTTCCCCTTACTGTGTTTTAATGTGCTGCAATGATATTGCTAAATTACTGCTCTCAGATTTCATATGTTGACCCTTTTTTCTCCTCCTACCACTGAATGTTTCGTCCCCTGGCACTTCTTTTCTAGATGAGGAGCCTTCCATTACTATGTGAAAGAATTAATTTGATCTCCATCACCCTCACAGCCCGTCCCCATATCTCTTCTAGTTATTTTACCTTCTTTTCTGAGGTTATAAAGCAAAGCTACATGTAACAGGCAAAAATTCTGATACTTGCTCAGTTTTTCACACACTGTTTGTTTTTGAGGACTACAAACTGACTTACTCATTGAACTATATAACAACAAAAACTTCTGACAATGAAAATATCTGTTGCTACCTTATACTAACGAGGAGGTTCTGATTTATGGTAGCAGCACCAGTGCTGGGCATCCTGAGGCACAAATTTATTTACGAGTGCAGATGGAAGGATGTGTTTGTGCAGTTAAGTGCTCATTACATACAAAGCAGCTGTTAGGAGTGCCTGGGGTGAAAATGCTGATTGGGGTGCTAATAAATTATTCCAACTGAACTCTGAGCAGAGAGGTCTTTTCACTGGTGCAGATGACGTTGAGCATCTGTGTAACCATCTCCAGTAACCGTTCCCGGCCTTCACCGGCCTGTGGGCAATGTTACACAACAAAAGCCCTGTGGGCAACATCCAGTTTTGCTCTCCTTGTTACCTTCAGTTTTAATTTTTCATTTTCTGTGGCTCCCAGCAATTCTGTTGTCTCTTGCAAGCAACATGTTCCTAGAGAGCTGAACAGGAAGGAGGAGCACACAGAGATAGACAGGGATTTTTGCACTCCAATTCCACACTGCCATTTGCATGATTGTGCCTGGAAGGGATCAGATCACTTCTGCATTGATAAATCTGAAGTGGAGATCAGAACTGCTCCATCCGAGGACAGGCTGGCACTAAATGCTGATGCTTGTCAACACCACACAGCCTCGTGTGTCTGTCACATGTTCATTAATCCGTTTTACCCAGTGTGTCTGTACCTACTGACAGGGGAAAGCTGCTGCTCCTCTTCAGCGATAAAACTCGGGAAAAGCTGAGGAGAAAGCTCTTTTTGTACAAGAGATACTCAAATACTGTCTTTATGTTATGACTTGAGGTTTGTTTTTGTAGATCAGTGTCTTGCTTTGAAAGACAGGTATCTGCCAAGGGAGGCGGGAACCTCCCTTGGAATGGAAGAAGTATGACCCCGTTCCCTCCGAATTATTATAACTTTGAAATTAAGGGGCTTCCAGGCAAAGATATGCGAAAAGGCATAACAGCTCTTTATCAGTATGTATTTGTATAACAAGGGAACCGAACAGAACCAGGACCCGGTGCCGGCCTCTCTCGGTCCCAGGCCCTTTCCCCTCGGTGCAGTTCCGCTCATGGCCGCCAGGGGCGCTGGCGGCCGGGCAGGGCGGGTGCGGTGAGTCCCCCACGCCTGCAGGGGGCGCTGTGCCGCGGGCTCAGCCCTCACGCGGTAATGGCGGGAACGGCGGCGGCAGAGATGGAAAAGGGGCTTCCTTTACGAACACACGGCGGGCAGCCGGTCCCGGTGCCCCTCCGGATGGCGAAATGGGCTGTAGCAGGGACCTCGGAGCAGCAAGCTGGAACAGCAGGGCGGATCAGATCCCAGAGTATCAAAACGAAATGTATCAGAAACTCCGCAGCTGTAGCAGGAGCCACGGTGTGTCCAAGTGCCGGGTTAAAATGTAGCAAAAATCCCTGAAGCAGCAGCAGCAGCAGATAACAGCGGGGCTGAGTGGGGAATTGCTCCCTGGGATTTCTCACCAGGGATGGATGGTCCCGGGGTCCGGGCTGTGCAGAGGGAGCGGCCCTAGCGGGGAACAGGGAGTTCCCGGGTGCTGGTTCGGCACGCGCCGGCTCCGGGCTCCCCAACAGCAGAGAGGCAGAAAAGCGAGCCAGCAAGCCCGGTCACGGTGCTGAAGGGAAAGAAACAAAAAGAAGCAGGCAAAACCCACAAAGCAGCAGTATCCCTGGTCAGAGACACCAGTTGCGTGGCCGGCTGAATCACCCACCTGGAAGGAAGGCGCTGCCCCTCGCCCCATCCCCAGCTCCTGCCAAAACCCCGGTCTGGCTTTTTCACTCATCGCGATACTCCTGGGGCGGGAGGGATTGGGGTTGGGGGGGACAGTGACCACCCTGGACACAAAACAAAAAAAACCTCCAGAAATGCTATGGGATAAAAAAACATCCCCAAGACAATCAGCTACTCCAAAGAGATGCTCCCCCTTTCTGGTGTACCTCAGAGCTCACATCTCCCCCACATGAAATTTGAAGGGGAAAGTGTTTGATCCTGTCTTAATTTCTCTCAGACATGTTGCTGACTTAGAATTTTTCTTCTATGACTCTTCAAGACCTAATAAATCTTTGAGTTTTGTCCTCTTAGTATTTCCCTTTTTTTTTTTTCATTCTCTTTTCTTCCCTTTTATTTCTCTGTTTCTCTGTTTTGGCTCATGTCTTCCCCAGCTAAGAAAATAAATTCTCTCCTCCTTAATCTTTCTACTTTAAGAAGCATTCACCAGATGCCTTTTCCTTACAGTGAGAATATATAGATGGAAGATATATTTTTTAATTCACCAGACAGAAAAGAAATAAGCAGGAGAGGCCAAAATGTATTTTTTTCTGATCAAATCCACCATCTGACCCTCAGATCCTGGGAATCTCAATTAACAACCTTTGTCTTGACAGTTTAAAGTCACTAAAAAGTGAGAGCAGTGTTGGGATGTTTCTGAGATGTTGCCAACATGCATATCCACACTTCAACTCTCTTTTTTTGCTCCTGTTACTATTGGGTTCTTGTTTCCTTTAAGTAAAATAAATAATCTAGCTTGAAAATCAATGTTTTCTGTTTGGGTGCTCAATAGACAAACTACAAAAGCAGATATTAAAAAACCCTCTCCAAATCAAATGCAACAAAAACTATAAATAGGAGTAATTAATCACATATGCGTTCAACCTAGAAGGCACTTCTGACTCAAAATTGCTCTGACACCAATTTTTTTAAGGCTCTGATTGTAGGATTTGCCTCTTCCTGCTGAAAGAAACCTGCAGCACATGGTAGAAAGGTTTGAATTAGCAACGATGCCATTTTCAGTTAATAAGACATTCTCTCCGTTTCCAGTAATTGGAAGCTCTCAGATTCCTTCAGTCCTGCCACTCTCAGTGACAGAGATACTTAATCAGCCACTCAGAAAAAGCTCCCATTTTTGTCTAATAAGATATAAAGAAACTCTTTGAGTTAGTAAGTTAGGACTTCTGTACTACATTTTCTATTTTTCACTCCATTTGTTCCACCCGGAATGTGGAGCTGGCTGAGGTGGCTGGCCTCGCCTGCAGGGATAGAGTTGCCATCTTAAATTGCACATACTCTTTGCTTCGGTTGGTCGGGTTGAGGTTTTTATGTGTGAGAGTAGCTCCACATGTTTCATTTATTATTTTATCACCTTTTCCTGTTTGAAATTGCCAGTATTATGCTGAGAACACAGAGAAGCTGACATGCCAAAATACAGTTTTCTAAAAGCATCAACTGAAATGTTTCCACAGGGTCTTGTAACCATTAACAGAAATTAGTCCTGGTTTTTACAGAGTTATCAGCTCTCATGATACTCACCAGGGGAGGTTCAGGTTGTACACCAGGAGGAATTTCTCCATGGAAAGGGTGCTCAGGCCTTGGCAGGGGCTGCCCAGGGAGGTGTTGGAGGCCCCATCCCTGGAGGTGTCCATGGAATGTCTGGACGTGGCACTCAGGGCTCTGGGCTGGGGACAGGGTGGGCATCGGGCACAAATTGTACTCAATGGCCTTGGAGGCCTTTTCCACTCTCAATGATTCTGTGATTCTACTTGGCTGCTCACTTGATATCTTTGATAAAGCATAAAGACGAATTATAAAATTTAAGAATGAAATGGAGAAGGTGTGGGTTGGGACAAGGTGATGTCAGCTTTGCTACCCAAGGAGAGGAAAGAATTATCTGGATTTCCCCATAATTCTGGGACTGCAATCAGCAACCAGTGCTAAGGAGGGATTATACACATTGAGAAAAGAGCAGGTTTGCACCATAAAATCATATAATACTCACAAAAAGGAGTAGCTAATAAAGAAAAAATTATGGAAGCAAAGAGAAGAAAATACAGTCACAAAACTTCAGTTTGAGTCAGATCCAATGTTTTCCTTCATCTATGAGACCTAATGGCACTGGGGTAGAGCCCAGATAGGGCTGAGAGCTGCTCAAAGCACTTGTGATCCACAAGGTCTAATTACACTGATACTTTGGTCAAAGAATAGTGTGCTGCTTTCAGTGACCCTTTCCAGTTGTACTGGGAAAAGGTCAAAGCCTTCCTTTTAAAGAACACTCCAGGTTCTGTTTCTGTGTTGTTTGGGTCCCTTTCATTAGCTTGTGTATGGACATAATAACCCTATATCTTGTTTTTAGAATCTGATAAAGACTAGCAAAAAAATGGCTGTATCAAATGAAATGTTTAATGATCCCTCCAATGTCCTTTTGAGCGGATATCCACATTTTATTGGGTTCTTCCATTAGCTACCACCAGTGTTTGCAATAATATTATTGAGATTAAGATCTCTGCCTGCAGCTTGGTGGTAAATTGTTTATAATCCAAGTAAAACGTCTGGCCTTTTTGGGACAAAAAGGAAAAAACATCATTACCAAGACTGAGGAACAGGTGGTTTGTGAGCAAGGCTGAAGTGCACACCCAGGGCCATGTGGATTTGCAGATCCTGCCAGGAGAACACAAGGTATTTGCATTCTGTGGGAGCTGAAGCTCTGATTTCCATCCCCATTCTTGCTCACAGGCTGCAGTGGTGCTGTGCCCCATGCAGAGCTCTGCTGCTGCCACTGCCTTTGCAGAAAACCTTGGGGAATGGCAATCTGTTATTCCCAGGAATTTTCAGAAATTGTATTGTAAATAGCAGTGAATAATTTTTTTGTCATAAAACTTTCAAAAATGAATTTAATTTCAGGTCATGCAATAAACACCAAGTGTGCTCTATACTGATTTCAAAGCTACAAGATTATATATCAATTTTTCAGCAGACTGAAATGAGTTTCACAGTTTATGGGCTTTTGCTCACTTCCCTCCAACTCTACTAGGGACAAATATGTGATTTGGAGTGAAAATTACAATGGGAGGTTTTTTTCATCATCTCAGTCTTCAAATGAAAAGCAAATGTGGTTATTGCAGGTAATGTTACTGACTCAGGGAATAGTCACTGTGGGAACTGAAGCCAAAATGGAGTCATAGCACCCCCCCATAAACCTTCCTGGCTAATTTGCTCATTGCTCCGGTCACAGCACAGCTGTGTGGGAATTCTTGGCACCCAGGAGCACTCCATTTTCATTCCATCTCAACGTTCAAGAGCAGAAATCTTTTTAAGGCAGTCCTGCAGTACTCATTTAGAGTTAATAACCAATCCTCCTGGGGCCTGGCGTTGTGGGGAGAGGGAGAACGCACTGTTTTAGTGGTGCAGCTGTAGTGCTATAAAGAGCACATAAAAAGAATAAATCTATAGCATCACTTTTCCTTCTGCTGGAAATAAATAGCAAAACATGCTACTTCTTTGGGTTGAGTGGAGAACAGCATTAAAGAGTTGCACCACACTATTTTTATGTGCTGCTGGAGAGGGTGATGGGTCTGAAAAGTCAGGATTCAGGAGCAGTGCTGAGTGCTGAAGGCAACAGGATAAACGGAAACCTTCACCCTTTTTTTTTTACCCTAACTAAAGCCTGAAAGTCCTCTACTCCTTCCTCTTGGAAGTGGCTTGTGATTTCTTAACTTAAAAAAATTAAATTTATCTTTTTTAGACCCCTACAACAAAAGAGAGCTAGACTGAGAAATTTGTACCTCACGTAAGAAGAGAAAACTGGCCTTGATTTTTGCTGTAAACTTTGGAGCTGACTATTTTTAATCATAAAATAATGTCTACATATTTAGTTATGACTAACATTTTTTCCTTGTCTAAACACTAGAATTTTTTAGAGAATTATGCAAAATATATATATTTTTTAGAACAAACAGCATAAAAATTCTTTTCTTCCTGCATTTCCTTTTCCGTTAAAGGTTGTATAGAGAACTATATCGTATGTTTGAATATAGTACAAGACATTGTAAACCTGGACCTGTTTGTGAACAGGTCTGACTTCCAATGTGTCTATAAAACTTCATGTCATGTCCTCAAGTTTATTCTTCATTTTTGAAAGTCTAAAGGTCCCATTTCCTTGATTTTCTTACAGTTTTCTGTTATATTTAATTATTGCTTTCTTTAGAAAGCAGAAAAAAGGACCACTCAGATTAGCAGCCTTACTTTTTTCATCAGTGCAAGAATAGCTTGGCAATATCCTTAATTTTCTAGTAAGGAGAGCAAAGTGGTTACATAGCAACAACATTTAAATCCTTATAATTTGGGTTTGGTTTTTTTTTCCAAATCTGCCTTGACAGAACTGCATTGACAATGCTAATTTAGGGGGTTGATGTGTCTGTAAGAATAGTTTCTAAGGTTTTCAAGACTCAAGGTTTTGGCTCTATACTGAGTAAAGGTTTACAGGTCCATTACAGCTCCGGACACAGAAGAATTGAAAATAAGATTGGATAAATATTATGTCTTGTGTGTTTCACGGAATCACACAATATTCTGAGTGGGAAGGGACCCCCAAGAACCATCAAAGTCCAGCTCCTGGCCCTGCACAGACACCCCAACAATCCCACCCTGTGCATCCCTGGGAGTGGTGTCCAAACACTCCTGGAGCTCTGGCAGCCTTGGGGCCGTGCCCATTCCCTGGGGAGCCTGGGCAGTGCCCAGCCCCCTCTGGGGGAAGAACCTTTCCCTGATCTCCAGCCTGACCCTCCCTGGCACAGCTCCAGCCATTCCCATTGACATGGTGTTAATTAAATCAAGATCCATTGCTGAAAGAAGGATCCTTTGTAAGAGTTGTCATTATTTGTTAATTAATGTTCAGTAACACTCAAACTTTCCAATCTCTGAGAGCATTTTAAAATAGAATTCACATTACGTGCTTTCCAAGTTTCCTTAAAATATAAGCCATTCTCAGGAGATTCAACCTCCTTACGTACTGAAGAGCTTCAATCTTTTTTCCTTAACCTCTTTGTGATATGCAGTAACCCAATTAAAGTCTATTGCCTTCGTTTTAGAGATAATAGGTTTCACTTAAAAGAGATCATGCCCTCTGCCAAAGGGCTAAAAAGAGAAAAAGGGCTCTGAAGTACATAGGCACTGAAGTCTTAGATGGAAAAATTCTGTATGTTATTCCCTAAATCAAATCTTTGCCTATGAATCTGGCAGATCTATTTTAAATATCTAAAAATGATAGAGCTTTGTGTTTGTTAACCACATGCAGTCTCAGGCCATCCATTTCAATCAAACCTTGAGTGATGAGGATTAACAAACCATTAAACTTGAAAGAAACTCACTGAATGGATTTTACAGAGGTTTCAAAGAAAACACAGAGACAGATTTTGATGGCTTCTGTAATGTAACAGGTTATCAATGAAGTCCTCCAAGGAACCACCCTGAAGTATCTGCTGTTCAGTCTTCATTCACTGGGAAGAAATCCTTCCCTGGGGTGCCCAGAGAAGCTGTGGCTGCCCCTGGATCCTTGGAAGTGTCCAAGGCCAGGCTGGACAGCAAGCTGGGCTAGTGGAAGGTGTCCCTGCCCATGGCGCAGGATGAGCTTTAAGGTTCTTTCCACCCCAAACCATTCCATTCCTCCATGATAGCTCTAGAATAAAAGTTACTATGGTTTTGATCCTGTGTATGCTTTGTTCTGCATACACAGGAACTTTCCAAAAGCCAAGAGTGGCTCAGTGCTTGAGAGTTCATGGTCAGGTGTACTTGTTCAGGATTGCAGGCTGCACCCACATCATTCTGTTTTCTGACTTAAGCTCTACCAGTATTTTCTAAGTTTTTGAAATCAGAAAGATGCAGTTTAGTAAGCCACACAGAATTCATTTAAGATGATAATTTACATCAATCTAAACTG
>VZRV01004446.1:1142809-1153008 GCA_013398115.1 Falcunculus frontatus | reverse complement strand
GTGTGTCTCTGTGTGTGTGTGTACTGAGTGACGCTGCTCCAGGAGCTGCCCCACCACCAAAGGCAATTTCAAGTGCACGGGCTGCAGAAACCTTAACAAAGCAACTCATCAAACACATCACTCTGTTTAATACTGGGATCATGTTCAGTTGCTGCAACTGTCAGACTTGAGGGAGTAAAAATAATTGAGCAATAAAGATGGTCTCAGGCTTGCAGGCATTTGAGAACTATCCAAGCCCCAGTAGCATGCACAGTGACTACAAGTGACTGGAAACATTTGAGCAAGTGATCTGTTTATCAAAAGAAAAGCATTTCTTAGAGCAGCTCTCCAGAGGCCACACAAAAAAACCTTAGAACATTCTGCACATTTAATACACAAACCTAATGACTGTTTTACAAGAGTTAGAAGTTTTCCGCAATAAGAATTTGTGGTTTCCTGTGCAAGGAAGAATGCCAATTCATACCAACGTGTTCATGGAAAAAGTTTTTTCAGGGCTTCCTTAAGAAACAAACCTCTGTAACACCAAGATTACTTGCTTTGTTTCAGAGATGATTAGCATGATTAGAAGTTCTCATATTGGTCTTTGCATAAGAAACATTTAATGAAGTAATATTTGTTTTATTGGAAGGACACTGTCTTCATTTGTATGTTACTGTAGGAATCTCACAAGTCATCATAATTTTTGACGGCAGTAATGAAGGTGCTCCCTTTCTTTATTGCATTTGGAAAGATCTTTCAGCTGAAGTTCAGCACAAAACCACTCTCATTCTCAGCTTCCTTACTTCACACTCATATATGGGTCTTTTGGGGTTTTGCTTTTGATGTCAGCAGCTCCTTACTGGCAAGCACCTCCTGGGAGTCCAGAAAAATCATGTTCAAGCAAATAGTGCTTTAAAGATTTCTTTTAAAAGGCTACCAGGTCCTCTAACAGTAGGTCAGATGAAATCAAATCACTGGTAACTTCTTTTTCACAGCTTTCTATCTCTCACTGTAAGGCAGGTTAGGTTCCCAAACCAGGCCATGGAAATTTGTATCTCACCTGGAATGTTTCATCTGCCTTTTCCCTACCCACACAAATCCCTTCAGGTTATCTGTGGATGTACTATCCCAGCAGGGTATACCGCACAGTGCATTTCAGATACGAAGTTTATTACAGAAGCATAAGCTGAGCATTCCCCTCTTAAACCACAAGTTTTAAGAACCTGAAATGCATCTCTAGCAGTAGTTAGTTATGCTATAGTTTGCTTTTATTAATGCAAGCCCTAGAAAATTGTTTAGCTGGGTTCAGTGCCACTTAAATTCAAAGTTCATTTTATTCAATGCAATTTAATTTCAAGCTAAAAGAATTAAACTTCCATTCCATACCAGGAATCCATATAAACAACTGTTCCATACTCCAGGCTTTTGCTTGCAGTAGGAAGCCACAATTACTTTGTTGCCAACCCACAAAAACAGTATAAAAATAGGTATTTGCATGCAAGTTGTCAAGTCAGGCATGCAACAAATATTATGGAGACAAGACAAACAAGTGTATTTCAGGAAAAACAAATCCTTTGCTTGTCAACTGTTGGCACTCTGCAACACAACAGGAAGGAAGAGGACAGGCACAAAGGAGAGCATCCAGAAGAGGTTTGGTGCAATCCCACGGTCAGGGTGTTTATAGAGTTCTGGAGAGTCTTTACTCTCTGAGCTTTGCAAGGGTCAAGTTTTGTACAAACTCCTTTGAAGTAATATTTGTCACAGCATATACTTTAAACCACAGATGACAGAATACTCTGACTAAAGTAGTTTAAGCCTAAAGCCAACAGAGTGATCTGAACAGGAATACCTCAGCTAAGTAGTTTTGTGGAGTCAGGTGGGAGAAGAGGCAACAGTACTGGTACTTTTCAGCAGTTAACACCTAAATGCTGATTACAGATGAGAGCACAGCCTCACTGCAGCACACAAACGAGGCAAAGCATCCAGAACACAAGTACCAGTAGCTATAACAGACACAAGTAGCTATAACAGACAACCCTAACAACAGAGCCTAACTATGCCAGACCCTTACTGACACATATTACCTCAGTAAATATATTGTTTTCTTTTTATAATTTTGTTCATTATTGCAACTTTTGCTTAAGAAAACTTCTTTCAAAGCCTTGAATCTTTCCAGTGATAGAGACAATTTTGTGTAAGTGGTCTCTGGGGAGCCATGCACATGGCTGCTAGGCTACACATAGGGCAGAGACTTGAGCCACACAGCCTGTGAGATAACAGGCACCCAAACTCATCAGTGTGCAGGACAACCCACACTAAGAGGTGCAATGACCACCCTGGAGAGAAATAACTTTAAGTGCCAAAGTTAAAGACCGTAACTCTCATAAACTTACAGCTTAGTGAAGAAGCTCTATCTGCCACTGCTCTGTCTTTAAATTGACACACACTGTAATTTTTAGTTCCAGAGAGCAGTGCAAGAAGCAGTGGAGTGAGGCAGGCACAATAGCACTTACCACTAGCTGAGCAAAGGAAATCATTAACAACAGCAAAAGGAAACAAAGGTGGAAGAGATTAATTCAAGCTACATTTTCAGAACAGCAATTTTTCTGCTGCTGGAAATGCTGCTCTCCTGTGCAATCAACAAGGTCTCCTCCTCCACTAAGCCTTACAGTTTTCAGCTTTCCTGGAGTTGGAAGGTATTACATAGACAGACAGGTCTTTAAATTGGCTGGGAAGCCAATTTAAGTTTAGAGGAAACTTTAAAATAAATATTTTCCCCTGTAGAGGATGGAGCAAATTTAAGCCAAGTTATAAACACTGGCAGAACCTTTCATTTGAAAGAAAGAAAGAAAGAAAAACACCTAACAAAAAGCTTCCTCAAATGCTCTATTTTTATGCCTTCCCAAAACTCTCATCAACTTCATTAAAAACAGTCTTTGGAGGTGGGTGAGAGGGTAATCCCTTCTTTTCCCCCTTCCATTATTTTAAACATGTTTAAGCAATTTAAAGCCATTTAAAGTCTTTTCACTTCACTTCCCACCACCTTCTATGTGAAAGAAATATTTATTTCTCCTAAAGCCTTCAATAATTGAACACTGCTTATTAATCAGATACCATCTTCCTTCTCTGTTCAACCGAGGAAAAACCAACACTTCCTTACCTTCTTACTTCTCAAAATCCACTTCTCCCAATCTCCTCTATGTCCATTCCCTAAACTCATTCCAAAGGGGTTTATGAATTAATCAGCAGCACTTAAAAAAAAAAAAGTTAAGATGCTCTCCCTAACCTTCTTTCTCTGTGACAGAAGTTCTTCCTCCATTCCCTACCTCTGTCTCCATGCCCTCAGTACCACACTCAGTTGTCTTCCTCTATTTTTGAAGCATGGTCAGTCTGCTGTTCTGAAAGAGAACCCCTGTTACCTGTTTTCTAAAGAACTGTTCATACGTGTAGTTATTAAACCCAGAACACACATTAATTTCTACATTTTCTGTGTTAACTAGACATCTTAATCTAATTTTATGACTCTGGTCAGCTAACCTAACTATGCATCTAGTATGATCACCTCAAACTATAAGCCCGTATTTCTGCTATGATTTCAGACAAATAATGATTTAGTGCTCCAACAGTGACTTTGAAAAATTAACTTTCCAGAAGACAAGTGCAAGCATCTAGCCAAAGACAGTGTTCCAACTTCTTTTAAGACACTAGCATTAGAATGGAAAAATTCAAACCCTCAGCTATTTGGAGATACAAAAAACAGATCCGGAAACATGCTACCTAAAATCAAGAAACTTTTTTTACAGTTTTGCTTTTGTTTTTACAGGTCAAGGCTCTATTATGAAGCCAGAGTCATCCTAGTATAATTTAGGTAGTGTTGATGTTTAACATGAACATGAAAGCTACAACAAGCAAGGACAGAGCAGGCCTGATGAGAGGGCGGGGAAAATAGAAATGTATTTACAGTCACCTGGAAATTTCTTCTCTGAATAATAGGGTATTCAGGCCAGTTACAATGGCTAACTTGGACCTCGGGGCAGAAGCAGCCTTTTCTGCTATCAGGAGCAAGAATGCACTAGTCATTCCCTTCCTGTCTCCTTCACCATGAAATGAATAGCAAAACCATAAAAAAATCAAATTCACATTCTTCAAATACAAACTGCATTAAATATTATTTCAAGCAAACACATGATTTATCTTGTATGGGAGTATGGAATACTAATTAATGGCACCAGCTCAAGCCTCTGAAAACTCTGCTTTATCAGTCTCTTTAGGAATCTCTTGCAGCAACCAAGGATACACTCCTCCTCACCCAAAGTTTCAAACTAACATTGTAGAACACGTTAAGTGGTTAGAACAGTAACTTTAGTCTTTAAGAGAATTATCTCCTTTTTCCAAAAGTGCCTGAATTTACTCTTTTAACTTCTGTATCTCCAGGTAGATAGCTATGGATTCAAAGCTGCAGGTAAGAGGAGTTCAGTCATAAAAAACATTTTCCAGACACTTCCTATCACTTTCACGGCAGGGACAGCAGGCTGGAAAAGGCAGGTCTCAGCCTGTGGTTCCTCACCTGGACTGAGCACTCACTGCAGACACGAGACACTGCAGAGCCCCTGTTCTTTCCTTGACATCCAGTCTGAGCAGTGCTGCCACTGAAACAAAAGTTCCAAGATTCAGTAAACAAAAGGGTTGGCTGACAAGAGAGCACAGGATGCCTTGTTAAACTGAGCATTGTTCAGAGAAGTGCTTAAACAAATGAGCTGTTGACATGGCTTTAAGGCACACCTTTTTGTAACCCAGTTCTTTCAGATTAGTTACAATCCGAAATATGCTACAATTTGTGGATGTGTGTATATATATGTAAACACAATTGTATTTCATATTTGTTTCAAATCTACAAAACAAAGATTTTTATGCAATCTCTTCAACTAGTGACAAAGAAAACTTCTAACAACTTTGATCTAGTAAGAACAGTCTACTTAAGTTTTAAGCCCATTCAAAGCAGGAGAGGGGCTCACAGCATGTAACATTTAACAACAAGTCAATTTTATCTCCACTAATACTTAACACCAGAGAAACAAATGCAGCTACAGTTGCCTGTATTAAGCAGCTGGCAAGCTCAGAGATGGAAAAGTTGCAGAACAGCTGGGGAATGCGAGACCCTTTTGAACATGCTGCTATATGATCCAAAATAATGGTACATGTTTACCCACAACACAATGGCAGCAACAGCCAAATGCAGGTCTGGTGAATGGACTACAGCTGCTCCTTCCCTCAGACAAGGCACAGCAAGCAGATAAAAAGGAGTTCATTTTCACGAAATACAGGTTTCATCTTAAAAGGCAGCAGTCTGATCTCCAAAATAGACAGCTGACCCTCCAACTGGACTAAACTGTACAAGATTCTGTATTAGAAGCTACCCTCTAAAACAAGTCTGGATTAGGGTCACAGAGCTTTCCAAGCTGCTGCTACTTTACCACCAACGACTTCCAACAATGTGTTACTCAGACTAACAGGTTGCCATCTAACTTACAAAAAACCTTCTCTTGTGACAGTATTTTCCAGCTAGCTTAGGAAGACAGCCATTTACAAACTCTTAATATAGACTCTGACTACACAGGAGTTAGCTATCCACTTCAGAAGAAGACGTTCAGTATGCTAGAAAGGAGGGTTTGAATAAACATGGACGATTTTACATCTTTTTTACACTGGTGTTGCAGTGTAAAAAATTACACCTACTTTAACATTGGTGTAAAAATAAGTTGGCACCTGAAGACAGCACATCCCAGTGTTCACCTAGACAGAGGGGTGGACCTTATTTCGTGCCTGCTTATGCAATAACTGATAGCATGTTGCAAGGAGCACTCACTTGTTCCACAGCTGCAATCTGAAGACAACGTAATTTTGTACGTGACCTTGTACAAAAATTGCATCACCTTATTTCAAGAGACCTTCCCAGTTTTCAAGTCTCAGAAGCACAGTATCAGCAGTAGCATCTGTCTTGCCCAACACAACCATGATTAAATAGTGGTAAGGAACTGGCTACTAATTTATATCGTAACCATACCAGTCCTAATTAGGCCAGGCACCAAAACAGAGTTAGTAACGGAATGTTTCGACTCATTGCATCTTGATTAAAACTAGTGTAACTCAGAAGAAATATTTTTTGACTGAGTGAAGGAGACAGCATTGAAAGACCTCCACTTCTACTTCCTCTGCCTGTAGCCATTAATGTTACAATCCCAGTCAGGAGCTACTCAGAATAGGATGGCTAAAACTGGACAAAGACAGCTGTCATAGCAACAATAACAGATGCAGACACAATTTTTAACTTCCTTTGCTTTTCAAAGAAAAATGCCACTAACAGCCATCATAGAAAGTATGATTTTGAAATATGGGTTGTAAGTCTACCTTGTAACTAATGGGACTCTGCTAACGGCAAGCATATCTCTCAGCACACTTAAGCAACAAAATGCCACATCTGTACACTTCAATTTCAGACTTCAGATAAAGAAGTCTTTCTAGTGAAATTAATTTGTGAATTAAGCCACATTTCTAAGGAAATTCCCCATACTAATAAAGAAGGAAAATAAGTTGAGCTTTGAATCATACTCACAGGAAAGATGCTTCTTGTACCAAAACAGTACCATGCCAACTACCCTTCCTGCAGTCAAAGAAGTGACAGGCACACTACCTTCAAATCCTATCATCTGTAAAGGTAAGAGCACAGATTTGCTTTTCCTGCTGCACTGGCTCTGCATGGACACAAGTGCTGCCGTGTTGTGGCAGTGGGAGCAATGGTTTTTACCCCCAAGGGACCTCTGGGAGCTCCACAGCCCCATTTGCACCAGGAGCTTTTTCTCCAGGGTTTGGAACCACTTCTGCTACCCACACCTATCCAGTTTTGAGCATATCCCACTACTCTAGTGTTTCTAAGATCTTGTTCTCAAAATAAAAATTAAAGAATGGAAGCTTAAAACGTTATAGGATGGTGGGATGAGTTATGACATCAGCGAAGCTTAGCACAGTTCAGCAAACAGATGATGTTTAACAATTACAGGTAATGCACTGACAAGTCAACCCACCTGACCAAGTTATACGGGATTGATCTAGACCATCCATGAGATACACTGAACCTCTCCCAAATTATTCTCTGTACTTATCGTAATGGACCACTCTTTCAACCAAACTCACAATAACAACCAAAAAACAACCCCAAATTTTAAAACCCACAAAAGAACCGAAGAACTCTAGTTTCTTATCAACTAGTCTCCACTGAACTAATTACTGCTTTAAAGGAGAAGATATTTATCTTAAAACTCCAATACTGTACTTAGCAGGTACAGACAAAACAAGTGTACTTAGAAATCATTCTTTGGTTCCACTCTCCTCCTTTGTAGCCAAACCATATACTGTAATATAATTTCAATTAAAAGAATGAGGATTTTTGTGTGCATGAATGGGAGTGAGTTTCCGTATTTCTAAGAAGTTTTTTTACCTGTGGATATAAACTTGGGTATTTCACAAGACAATTACCACTGTTATTTGCCACAGAAGTACTAAGAAAACAAATCTTCTAATAGCTTATACCTGATTTTACTGTAACTGCCCACAGATGTTGTTTTAGAAATTGTTAGGAGGTACATCTACACCAAAGTGTACTTGCCATAACAAAGATTTCCCTCCATGTAGATCTCCTGACAGCCATGTCCCAACAGGCTCCAGATCGCTCATACACATACCATGTATTGTTCAAAGCAGACTTGCTTTAAGCAAGATTAAATACCTGTTCAGTTTGAACTGTCCCAGTGCCAGGATAAACTACACTGAACTAGTTCAGATGATTATCCCGCTGGGCACCAATGGCCTTTGAAACTCCCAGAACCCCAGAATCTGCTGCTTCTGGGAATTACGCCAGGAGCTGTGGGATAGCTCTCCACAGAGGACATTACAAATTAAATATTTTAGAAGTGTGCTTGTGTTTACATGGAGCAAGGCTGCAGTTCAGCATATGAGTCAGCATGGTTTGCATCCACTCAGAAGTGAGCAGTGCAGTTGGGAACTATAAATTTTCTAGGGAAACAAAGGGCGTGAAATGATTCCCCCAGGGGAATACAGTCAGGCCGCACCTAGCAGGAGCTAACACTCACCTGAAGACAGGAATTTTGTTCAGAGCTTTATCGTGAAAAAGCCCATGACTTTCCTCTGGTGACTGCAGAAGTTTCTACACAGGACAGACACTGGTCCTGCCTGTATCAGAGAGGTTAGTAATGATATCATGGCCAGATAAACTTACAGACATACACACAGCCATGCTAGGATACAGCTCTTTAAACATTACAATTAACACTCAACTACTTTAAAGTGAAAGCTGAAGCATATTTCCTATTAGGATAGCAAAGAAGAATTTTAACTGCATCTCACTAAATACAGTAACATCTAACAAATCTTTCAGACAGGTAAACAAAGCAGAACTGAAACAGAGAAAACTACTCCAGCTCATCTAACCATGCCGTTACCTACGGCCAGATGCATTTAAGGACCAGGCCAAACCCTTTTATTACAGCCTCAGGGGGCAGAGGAAAACAGGATGACATCTCAAGCCTCTCAATGTCCCACCAGGGAAGAACGTCTCTTGGCAGGAACAGCTGTTAGTCCTGTGTTTCAGGAGCTGAGCACATCACCACTATTCCTTCCCAGTCTCTAGAACAAGCACTTCTATCTCATGAAGGCTCCAAAAAGACCATAAAGAAACCAGGACTGTTTCTCTGAAAACTCAAGCTGGACCTCTGCCACTGCTGGTTACACAGGGCAGCCCACAGAGCCAGTGGACAGCACACCCACATCTCGAACTGCTCTTTCAGGTCTGAGGTAACGACACCTCAATGTAGTAACACTGCACACTTCTGTTGTCATAAACCTCGTTACCCACGTGAATCGGTCAAGAGTGGTTTCAGTTTCCGATGGCTGTTGTTTTCATTCTGAACACACGAGATTAAGGTATTACAGGCTGAGAATATTCTTCAGTATGATACACTTTGGTTTACTCTTCCAGAAACACATTTGGCCATTATAAAAATAACCAAACTTGTTCAGAACATATTCCATACCAGAGGGACTGCTTGCACAGCCAGAAGAAGTAGGTACCAACCAGGACAAGAGTAACGTCTTTCAGCACATGAGATGCTATCTGAGCTAGGATCAGTCTGTGATGACACTTATAACCGTCGAAGACACAATATCAAAACTAAATGAGTAACATTCACTTCCTATTTTCATTCCCAGACTTCATGCTGCTGCCCCCTGCCAAGTAATAAACTCGAGTACACTCAGTCTTTGAAAGACCACTTAAGTCTCTCTTAAAAGAGTCATAATCCATGATCATGATCCATCAGGCATCAAGAAGTGTTATTAGTAGAACGGATGTAAAGCTGTAATTAAGCAGTCAGCTCTGTAGCACTGGGTATCCATGCTCTATGCAAAAGCCTACAACCACTGCACTGATAACTATCAGCATACCCTACTCAATTTTCTCCTATTAATCACAATACCTCATTGTTTGCCCCCTTTCTAAACGTCATATTGTTTTCTGGAGTTTGGACAAGTCGGGGCAAGCTGGAACCCCACTGCTGACCCATATAAGCCAAGGTGAGTACTCAGTCTCTCCTAACCAGCTAGGGGGCTCTGGGCCGAAGCGGTTCCGTGCACTACTCAACAAGCACCCTGTTGATTCTGTCAGCCTTTCCTGGTATCCTGCTGAGCTGCAACCAGCCAGCATCATAAAGTCCCTCTTTCTTTACATCACACGTGCGCGCTGCCGCCGCCGTCGCCGATGCCTTTCCTTTTCCAGCTGAAAGGAGAGACAAAACTCCTCCAAACATTTCTCAGTCCCGCTGCGATGCGGCCCCTGCGCCGCGGGCGGCACCGGGAGCGGACCCTGCGCCGCGCCCCCCGCTCGCTGCTCCCGTGGGCGCCGAGCAGACCCCGCAGAGCCCCGCGCCACCGGCGGCCCCAGCTGCAGCCCGGCCCCGGAGCAGGTGCTCCGCGGCGTGCGGGGAGTGCGGAGCGAGCCCCGCATCCTCCCAGGCTGCCGCGCCGGGAGAGCCCCGACCCGGAGTGACAGCGCGGCCCCGGCGGGAGCAGCGAGCAAGTTTCGTGCGGCACCTCCGGGACCCACGGCGCTGCCCGGGCGCGCGAGGAGCCGGCGGCGCCTCCGTCACGGC
>VZRV01004446.1:1101911-1142680 GCA_013398115.1 Falcunculus frontatus | reverse complement strand
GATCGCGGCCCCCGCGGCACGGACGGGACTGGACCGGACCGGACCGGACCGGGTCGGACCGGGTGGGACGGGGCCGGACGCGCTCCCGCGGGGGCCGCTCCGCGCCTTAAAGGAGCCGCGCCCGGCGCGGCGGGGAACGAGATTTTTGGGTCCCTTTCACCGAGCCCGGCCAATAGAATGTTTAATTATTTAAAGGAGACCAGGCCCAACGAGGGAGCTCCAGTGCAGCAAAGGGCTGGGAGGGCTCGGCAGCGTCACTCTTGCGTACGTTTATGGGTAGCTCCTGCATTAGCAGCGTTTCTGGACAGTGTTTCTCTGTAGTGTACATTTAGAGACACACGACTGTTCTCTGTATTAACTTGCACGGCCTTTCCAGGCTATCTCAACCTGATGGAAGAGTTTGCTCCTGCTGGGCTGCAGCAGATCCTGGAAGACCTTGGGGAGAAGGGTGTCTGAAGGAGCAATTCGATGAATGTCCTGCTCTTTCCCTACTACTGGGGCCACATGAGGTAGAAGCTGGAAAGTCATCACCACATTTTATTTAAAGGGTGATACTTTTTTTTTCCCTCGGATGTACTTACTGAAAATCAAGACACCGTTAGGAAGGTGGAGGAAATGCAAAAAAAAATGTTGGAGACCTCACCTGTGGTGCAGCAAAGGTGTTTGTCCACACAGTAAAAGAGAAACACAGCATTGAAATTGTCTTATATTAAACATCCTGGAAGGTATAATCTTTTTATTTTCCTTTCACTTCAATCTTCTACTTCAATCAAAGATTTTGTAAGTGAATTACATGGATATTTCAAGCCCTGCTTGATCAAGTCTTAGAAAGCAACATGCAACCTGACCAGCAACACAGAGAGAATAATCAAGGGGGAATCATTTGAAGAATGTGTCAAACCTGACAACTTAGGTAGAGAACACACAGAACCAAACGCAATACATGCTTCTGTTCCATTCAGTTGCAGAGAAGAGCTTTCTTCTATATATCTGTGTGAGGTCTGTGCAGAGAAGCAGGAGAAAATCTTAAGGTGTGGAAACATGCTGAGATGAGGGAAACCTAAAAAATTTCCAATTGACACTCAACAAGTATTTCAAAAGGCACACTACAAAATCTCTCTGTCTGCAGCACTACAGCAGCTTTGTGCCCTAGATGAATTCAGAATGAGTATTGAGGGCTTAGCTTGAAACATCACTGGGCTTTATAGCTTTGTGGCAGGGAGAATTTTCTTAATTGCAGGATAATGATGTGGTGTGGGCACATGCCTTGTGCCAAGTGGTTATGAATTACTTTGTGCAGATACATGAAACCCACATCAAATAGAAAGCATAGATGTGTCCTTCCAGTCTGAAGGAGAAAAGGAAGAAAGCTACTGTGGAAAGGAGGTAAAACATAAATCATAGCAAGGTTAAAAGCCATGGATTAAAAAACTGACCTTGAAAATATGGTTTATCCTGCTGCCTTTCAAGACAATTTGCCCTGTTGTTCAACACCCCTATTTGAAACTATCAAAGGCCTTGTCTTTCCTTATGAAAAAAAAAGGCAGCACCATCTCACTGGAATTGTCAAGGTTTAGAGATGGAATTCTGATTCTGAAAAAAATGCCCTTTAACACAGGCCTGAGATAATTGTCTGAGGGGAGAAAAAAGTAATTGGAATGCCAAATTTGCTTTTCTTGTAACGGACCATGAGACTGTTCTTACTTGTTTTCAAATATCAGAAAGGTTTCTTGATGGAACTTTTGCAACTGAAAACCTGCAACCCATTTAACCAGAACTCTGTTTTCACCCTAGCTCAGAGCTGATTTGTGTGTCTGGATTTAGCTTTAGGCACGGTCCCTGCCATCTTCTGCCAGAGACTTTTCTCCTGCAAACTTAATCCATGATCCAGATACATGATTATTTCAAATTTACATTTCAAAAGGAGTAAAAGATTGATTTTAATTCCAAGGGAAGAGAGGGAGGCACAATGATGTTGTCGAATCTTTTGTTCCCAGAAGAATCAGCAAAAATTTAAAAGTATTGAAGAAATGTAATTTGGGTCAGACCAACCATCTCAATCCATGTCTGCTATTTGCTACTCTTTTTTAATGTGTTAGACATAAGCATGTTTGATTTATGATGAGAGTCAAAAACATCTGTACTTTGGGGCACAAGCAAATACTTATTTGAACAATGGGCTCCCTGGGGAGGGATAGAGAAAAGAAATGACATTTTTTTGCAAATAATTCAGTGTTTTTCACTCCATAAAGTATTTTGCTTTGTTTTGAAAAGTGCTCTGCAGAAGACACAATGACTCAACGCTTTATAAAGGAGTCTAGCAACTTTCACCTTTATGTGACTGGTGTGTCTCTGAGCCAGGGTAGCACTGGGGAAATGCTCTTACCATTTGCTGGCCTTGGAGTGACCCACGTGAAAAGAATTGGTCATCTCGGTCTCATTGACAGCATACAAGTATTCACATCTTAAAAACATTTGGAACTAGTTGGCAGTCTGAGGCCTTGTCTGCACTCGGGATTAGTTCTGATTTCAGGAATTATTTTAGCTTCTGGTAAAAACCCGCTGTAGATCAAGTGGTGCAAATTGTGATCTGCGCTGCCATCTGCATCACTGAATGGCTGATGTGGGGACTAGTTCTAATTGCAGGTGAGGCTGAAGGAGAGGAACCGTGTTCCGAATAGTTGCATATCCTGAATCAGCTCTCATGATGTGCTTCAGTAGTTTTTTTGAAGTTTTTCAGGAAAAAAGTGTCAAAGATATCAGAAGATAAATATCTGTAGAGTTTTCAGTTCAAGCCTGCACTGGTTGGAGATTCAGTTCTGTAACCAGATGCTGTGCTGTATGTGCATTGACATGATTAGAAACAGGCTTGAAAGTAACATTTAAAATCACTAGTAAACTTCTCAGACTTCAGTCAGCCAGGTCTGTGAAATGCTGTGCCCGCTCCTTTTAAACCCGTGATCTTGAATCCAGACATCTCTGCACTCGAGGGAGTTTCTTGCCAAGCTTTGGAGCTGGCCTCTGTGGCTGAGCCGTCGATACGCTGTGACAAAGATGTGCCTCACTGGAGAGCCCAGTGCAAATTATTAATGTCAACAAAGAGGCCGGAGCAGAGAGACACAAATAATGGCTGTTCCTGTGAGGTTCCTGCATACAGAGAAAGCAGGAAAAAATTGTAAAAAGTAACAATCCACATTTCAGCTGCTTTTCTAAAGGAACATATTCAACAATGTGGCAGGCTAGTAGCTTTCTGTGCCTGTGGTAAAACTATGCCAAACTAGAGTGAGAAAGCCTAGGGTCTTTTAAAATAAGGTGTGAAAAACTCTGTAGCAAGTGTAGAATTCTAGAAAAGAGCCAAAGCCTCTGTCCACCCTCAGAAGAGCAGAATGACAGAGCTCTGGCAACCATAGCAGCCACCACCGATTTATTTACGAGTTCCTGGAGTTGGTCCAGTGTAATTATGGGCCTGAACTCCGGATCAGATTCACTTGACATTTGAGAAAGTCTGTGGAAAAGTAGTAATAATAAACTGATAATAACCATCCATCTCATAAGGTACAAAAACTAAAGAGAAGAGAAAGGGCAGGTGGGGAGAGAGCGTGGCAACATAATCCCCAAAAGATCTCCTATTTGTCAGGAGATACTTTCAGTACAAACTCCTATGTATTTTCTAAAAGGAGCTGTGGAGAATTTTGGAGTAAGTCTTATTGCAATTACTGCACTGGAAAAAAATGAAAACAGGGGGTGCAGTTGGGATAAGTTGGGACAGCAGTTTCTATAGGTGGAATACATGGTTTGTGGCCTACATGGCAGTCATACAAGCATGCTCATCACCTAAATTGTATTACCAAGAAGCTGTTGACTTTGGAAAAAGATGTTTGAAGAAACTGTGCTGTAGCATATGATTTCTTTTCAATTTCATGCACAGTATAGCAATACAGCTTTTGTGCTTTACTGTTGGTCTCTGATTCTGCTTGTTCATTTCTCTGTATAACATGGATGAGTACCAGGGTTAAAAAAATCTTTGTATGTAAAAACATCTGAAGTCTTACATCAGGATTTATATTCCACTTTTCAGTCCTTTCCATCTGAATCACTTCATATTATTTTCAGTTGAGGTTCTGTAAGACTGCTTTAAAAACCTAACCCTCTGGGCATTTTCAAAAAAAAAAGAAAAAAGAAAAAAGTATTTTTAAAGTAAGGCAAGTTGGTTAATTCTGCTGAATGAAAAAGGCATCTTCTCTGAGAAGAAAGAGGGCTGACATTTAGTTTACAGTTGTCTCAAGTATTTTCTTACAGGTGATGGAATTGAATTGCAAGTTATGAGTGAATGTTTAGCAAAGCAAGAGCAGTTAGTTACATTTATGCTACATGTAAACAGCTTTCCTTTATGTCGGTTTCAGAATGTATCGCCTACATATGCACAGGTACAAAGGACTCCACGTAGGTAAAAGGTTTTCCTCAGAGGAAGCACTCCAATTAGCTGCTTTCATCAAACAACAGCAACCAAATGTCAGAGTTCCCTGGCAATCAATACCAAGTCCAGTAACACTAGACAGTGTCTGATGGAAAAGGAATCCTGGGTGAATGAATGGGGTTACTGGCCCAGAACCTGTTGCCTTCAAGTGACCTGCTTTGCTGTGCTCACCTGACTTCTCAGGAACTTCCTGCTTGCAGCTGGAGTGAGTGGCTTCAGTTCTGAAGGAGAAAGAATTTTGAAAAAGGGTCTCGGGTGTATGCAGAACAAATGCAGTTCTCAGATACATAGTGCATGTACACTTTGTCAGGTTAACGTGGGAGTCACACACCCTGAAATGGTTTATCCTATTCTTCCTGATCTGACATGTATTTCTGCTTAGGAACTATATGTAGAACTGGGGTTGGCTGGTTTTTAATTTGGCTTTTTATTTAATTTCTTTATTTGGCATCTATTTAACACATTAGGTTATTGTGTTATTTCTCATAGGTCTTGAGGAGGTGACTTAGTCTGAGGCACTGGTATAAGGTCAATAGAAGTTTGATAGACATGATTGGAATATTTTTTTCTTACCTACCATATATCTGGCTTTTACCAGACATGTCCTTTTACATTCCTGGCAGTTTTGTTGGGGAAAAATTGGAGAATGCTGACAATTGTCTGGAACAGTCTCACCAGAATAGCAACTCTGCCTGGGCTGCTGGATATCTGGAAATCCTAGACACATTCATGTGCGTTGCAGATCAACTCTACAAAGTCTGCAGTACTTCCACAGTGTTAAACCTTCTGAGCATATGTTGCCCAGATGAACTGCACAACCCATACTAAACCCACTTACTGTGCAAAGTCAGATTAACTGTATAATTTATGCACTGTACCTCTGATATTTGGACGTGCCAGGCTTACAGTGATTTTCTGTTCTTCACATGCTCATAGAATTCTACAGAGTATTTCTTTGATACAAATAAATTGACTTTTTATTTACTTATTTGCATGTCTCCCCACGATGAGACACTGTTAACTGGAGAAAACCTGATTTTTGCTTGGAATCTGTCATAAAATTCAGCAAGACTGTTATAGCTGGTCAGCTGAGGTTGCACCCAAACCACTGAACTCAGTAGAGTGTTGGAGCACAGGGTCATGCTGAATGAAGCTTTCAGCTAAAAGCATCTGAAAATCATCAAGAAGTTGAAAGCCTCTGTACATGTCCTTCTGAAAGTAGCTGGCCCTGACAGAGATTTCAGCAAAGGCAGTGGGCCTGTCTGTCACAGAATTTTCTTCACATTATTTGGTGTAACAGTCCTCACATGGAGATCACAGTTACCAAAATACAAAATTCTAGTGCTTCTAGAATAATATACAGGATTTTGACTGTCATTCCTCAGCTTTGACTTCCACTACCATCCAGCAGTCTTATAGCAGATATTAAAATGTAAAACAATTAACATGTAAGAGGAACAAAAATAGTAATTCCATAATGACAAGGAACATCACCATTAGCAATCTCATTTTGCTGTTCATAAGAATTTAGAGTTATGGCATCAAATATTCATGGTCCATAGTGCTTAAAAGGAACCAGACAGCACTCAGGGGCACCCCAGTGACTGCACAAAGCTGCGTGTCCTCTGCACAGACATGGTGCAGCCATTTACCTGACATGTGCCTGTGGCACAGTGGAGATGATAATCTCTAATGTTAATGGCTTTGAAATATGCAAGGGACGTAAAAGGAATTCCTCAGACTTCCAGGCCTTGGCGAGCTGTGTAACTGTGGCATGAGTTTGGAGTCTGTTGTGGCTTTCTGAAATGACAGGCAATGAAGAGATGGAGCAAAATCCATGGGGGTCCATTCACATGCAGGACTTTTCCACACAGAAAAAGACCCTGCAGGTTCTTTAAGTCCTTGCACTTGTGTAACTGAGCTTACCATTTCGTTTTGTCCATTGCCCTTCCAACTTCTGTTTCCACAGAGGTGGTGTTCTGCAAGGGCTGCACTTCAGTTTCCAACACTTCAAGGGAATATTCAATTTATAAGCTATTTATAAATAAATTTATCATTTATAATTTATAATGATGTAAATAAAACCACCAGTACTTTACAGTTCACTCCCCAAGTCTTAACATACATTAGCCTTTCTTGAAAGCCTTGTATGAAAGCAAGGTCTTTACTTGCAAACATCTACAACTCGAGCTTTAGCTGCTCCAGTGTACACAAACTTTGATTGCTTGTATGGGATAGTCTGAGAGCAGAGCTCCCACTGGGAGTCCTTTTGCTGCAGAATTGCTTGGGTTTAGAGAAAGGATTTTTTTGCGCTACTTTGGAGTAACAAGGATTTTGTTTTACATAGTCAAGTCATTAAACAAGTTGTATTCAAGGGGACAACAGTATTTGGGAATGTCAGTTTAATTTTCTTAATTGCTTCAACTGGGAAAATAGAAGGGGGAGAATCAGAAACACTAAATGTTGAATGGTGGTATTTTTAAGTGAAATGTCTTGACTTTTGATTTGAAAGTGTCAGGTCAATTTTTTATTTGGTTTAATTTTTAAAAGAGCTGCAAAACTGTTAAATAAATTTAAGCATGAAACAAAACACCCTGTAAAACTCAGAACTTCAAAATTTTTTTAGTTTTCCTTTTTTTTTTAATATCGTGGCTCACTGAATTAGAAGTCCATGACCCATCGTCTTCATGGGAAAGCTCTGGGCACTGCTCAGATATCCAGTAATACTCTTTGCATGAAGCTGTGTCTTGGTCTCATTAGCTAGAGCAAGAGTCATTGTGGCTGAAGGAGATGGAAATGTATGGTCCTGAATGATCCACTAGCAATAATAAGTTTTCTGGAGCACTCTTGTCCTTAAACATGGACTTCCCATGAAGTTCTGCAGTTGCAAATAGTTAGAAACATGTGAAAAGCACAATTTTTAAAAATTAATCCCTCCCAAGTCTTATAGTTGCCAGTGCCATATAAACATAAAGTATGATTAATGTTTACACTCCCAGGGGAAGCCTGAGTTTGTTGAGATATTTCACTAGCATCCTGCAGTTTAATAGTATATTCATTATTTATTTTCCATCCTAAAGTCATGTGTTAGCAACAGATATGAGAGGGGCTAGGGAAAAAAACCACAAAAAACCCCCAGAAAACAATGGAGACACTTCTTATAGACAATCCGCATCAAAGGGTAAAAGACTGTAGGAGGGGAAACTGGAGCTTAGAGTGACTTCTGTCTACAAGAATAAAAATGTTTGCAATCTCATTTGCAGTGTTTGCCTCAGAAAAGCTATGTGGGACCCATCCTCCTCCAGGCCACATCTCATCTGTGAAATAAAGATCTCATTTTTGGCTTGCCTGAAGCAACTTCTCAGAGAAATAGAATAAGGTTGTTTGAATAGGAAAGCCCTAATTTAAACAAGTAACACTCTGTACAACTCAGAGCTTTTTCAGCAAACTGAATTCATGAAGGAACAAAACGCTAAACAGAGATGTTTTGTAATCAAATGCTCCAACCTCTTTTAGGCCTAAATAAAACTTTCGAGGCAGGAATTTTATAGCAAGACAGATTTTATGAAGCAAATTCCTGTTTACTACCAAGTGATATAGAGAGTACTTTGGTGACCTAGCAGTTTGTTGTTCCATGATTATATTGTGATATTTCATACTAAAAACATCATCAGTGTCACACTGTGTTGTGGGATGTAAATACTGTGTTCGGTATAAACTAATTTCACTAATACTCTTCTATAGTCCCTGGTTGTCTACAACATGACTCAGGTAGCAAGATCAAATGGAAAACAGCGTGGGCATTCAGCTACAACTCCCAACCACAGAAATGGAGGTTAGTGTGTCTTTCAGCTGAAACCTCAGTCTCTGGTTGTACACAGTTTGTGTGAGAACCACTGCACACATTTCCTGAGCAATCCAGAATATTGCCACTATATTGTAGGCAGTAAGGCACAAGGTACAAAAAATGTTTTAAAAGACTTGCTTGTAAGTTCATTTGCAGTGCTAACACTTTCATGCACTTTTCCTCCATCCTTGGTACTGTTGCCAAATATTTGTGTCTGGTAATAAGCAAAAGCAAAATGTGAAAACGTATTAATTCCAACAGTGACACTGTGTCGAGGAGTAATTTCCATTTTGTATTTCCAGGAGTAATTTCCATTTACTCCATTTATTCCAACAGTGACACTGTGTCGAGGAGTAATTTCCATTTTCAATTTTGTAAAAATCAGAGAATATGTAGTCATGAAATACATTCTCCAAACCAACAGTTAAAATACCTCAAATCGAGGACAAATTGTTTTCTGCCTTCCAATTTATTTATTTGTTTGTTTGTTTTTTTTTTTTTTGGTGCCCCCGTTGAATATATCAGTGCAGTATTTGAGAACTCTCGAAGAATGCAGTAGTAATACTCAGAATAAAATAGTTAAAGTGGAAGATTTTAAATTAAGCTGAAGTGATTTGCTAGATTTATGCTGAGGAGTGACCTCACAAGCTGTGATTGACAAAGGTTTGTAGCAAAAGACATTGGTACTTCAAGGTCTGGGTTTGCTTCTCAATTTTCTTCAGATATCTGAGGTTCTACCGAGTGCTGTAATAGCTGGGGCGTGAGTAAAAATTTAAAAAAAAAAAAAATAAAAGGCTGGAATACAACAGGATCAGGCAACAAATCTCTCTTCATTGATATACTCCAAAGTCTGGGTGCTGCAGTTGGAGATGAGCAAGGGAGCACCTTGGAAAAAGGTTGGGAAAATCTCTGGACACCAGTTGCCTTAACTCTGAACCCCATCACTGTTGTTGTGACAGTGTGGAAGAGCCAGAACAGAATCAGCCGCACAGGAGGTTTTTAAAAGCTCAGTGGGCTTAATGTCGTGGGAAGGTCATAAGCAGTGAGCGGCCAAACTGCACTCTGAGACCTTTCTCCTGCTGTGAGCTAATGGCTACATAAGGTACAAGGCAGTGGAAAATCAGGTTCTAAAGCTACCCCTCATTAACTGCAAAATGTTTGCATTTTAGCCAATTAAAATGTCTCAGTGTGTTCAAATAATCTGTAAATCCATGATCTTGAAGCCTGTCCAAAACCAATAAAGAAAGCCAGTACCTGCCACAAAGACGTCACAACTCAAGGAACTTTAAATGTGCTGCACAGGCCTATATAATGAACACATTTGGGTGGGATTGCTTGTAGGTTCACAGATTTGGCCTGGCTTGAGCAGACTTAGCTCACCGTTTTGGAAACTGCATCCACCTACAGTAGGGTGGGATCTTCTTCCTGTGCTTCTCTGGGTTTCTGTGTCAGCTATCTTTACACCCAGGTCCAATTCCTTATATTCTTCTTAATCATTCTCACTAAAGCAGATAACCCTCCCCAATCTGATGTGAGTATAATTATATTTCATTACTACAGAAGCAAGCCATGAAAAAGCCATAAAATGTTATATTTTATGCTCAAAGCAGTGAGAAAAACAATACTACCACTTCTCCTTGACAGTGCTTGCACCTGTGAATGGATGGAGTTTATGGTGTTGCACATGTGCAGATCACATACAAATCAAATCAAATTGAATCCAGAAGCATAAGGAGAGAAAATTCGGATAACTTAGGAGAGACCAAACTACCGTAATGAGAGTACTTTTGCAAGGCTACCAAGTTATTTTTCCCAGTGGAAATAATGCCAATAATAATAGATAAACATCTCATTGATAGGAGAATGAGTCAGTAAGTTTGCTGTTCAGATATCCACTGCCGTATCTTCTGCTCCTTTGTGACCACGGGAACCTGAGTGAAAATGAGCAGTTGTGAAAGTTGGTGGAGAATTGAAGTTCTGTTCCCCACTTTTGTCAGGACTTTGATGCTGCACAAAAAAAGCACAAAGTGGCAAAGGAGCAGCTGCTGTCATCAGCATCTGAGATGTTCTGGTTGGTGCCAAGAAGGTGATTCCAGGGCAAACTTCTTTTCAGTCCCATTGGGACAGATGATCATCAGGTGAGTGTGCTGCTACCTTACGTGTAAAGTATGGCAAGTACAAGATGTGGAGAACACTTCTGTAACATTTGCGGTACCTTTTAGCAAAATTTATTTGAAAACAGAAACAAAAGAATACTTTGAAGCAGTTTCCCAATCTATTCCTAGCTCTGGGCAAACATTTTCTAAATGTTCTCCATTTTGAAAATGCTGATTCATCAGTGGGAATATGTCAAGGTGGAAATTTCATATTGGAAATATTCATGCTTAGTGAAAGGAAATCTGGTTAAGGCTTATTGCAAAGGTCTCAGAATAATATTTTTCTTATTTATTCCTATTTCAGAAGAACTTTTATTCTTTAAAAAAGCAAGCAAACAAACAAATAACTAAATGGATATTTTATTGAATTTTAACAAAATTTTGTGTTTCTATCGATGTGACTTTTTTTGAACATATTCTTTTACATTATTTTATGAATTCTCTGATCTTTTTCCCACTCCAAACCTGGATATATGTTTCAAAATGTCGGAATTTCCTGTGAAACAGAAGTTCCAGTTCTGCCGTAGTCTTGTCTGCGGAACCTTTAGACTGGGAAATAGTGGTTACTTATCTTAACCCCAATGAACTCAAACTTGCAGGAGAGAAATAAAAGGAAAAAAAAAGCTGTGAGAAGACATAACTTATGCAGATTTTTATGCTGAGCATGTCCTCAGTAATTCAAGCATACATGCAATAGTCTCTGTAACAGAAGTAGTTCTTCTAAACAAGAGCTTTCCGATAATAAACCTGTGTCTGCCCTCAGACACTGGTGTGTGAAAGAGACATCAGTGGTATGGTACAAGCCATTCTTCTGGTCACTTTTTTCTTTGGACTGGAATGAGAAGATGGATTTTGTTTAAATCTGTGGCAAAAATAATCACATATAAAATCATGGAATCCAAATGTAACCTTTTGGGGACTTTTAAAGCTGCCTTGCTTTGCTTAGCTGTGCTATTTCAACTGCTCATTACTGGCATGCTTAAATATTCATCTACAAACTTGGAAATCCATTCTCTCTCTGAACAATTTATTCACGTAAAGCCTGAGACTTCTGTTTTCCAAGTAAATTTAACAAATGATTTCTCTCTCTTAAATCCCTTTTCAGAAGATTACAGGACAGAATATCTAAGGAGGACATAACATCCTAAGGCATTTGCCTTACTGATCCTGCCTGGGAAGAGTATTGATATTTCAAGCCATCTGACCAAATCACTTTTCATTTCTAGAAGTGCCTTGATCAGGTTTTATGCTGTAGGATGGACAAAAGGGAAGAGATATGTAGGCAATAGTAAATACAGCTGGGTAACTTCTGTTACACCAAAGACCAGGGAGAGGACTGCAAAGATTAGGAGAAATGTTCTGTGCTACTGTAGCTTTTTTTTCCAAAGTCAAAAAGGAACCAAAATTACGTTCTTTACTTTGTTTCTTCCAAGAATGTGTAAATCTGGATGCATGAAGAACTAACATACTATCTACATAAAGCATTTTCATTTGCTGGCTCCTCCCATCTGAATTTACTGGATTTTGGCCACACAGTTGTAACTGCCAAATTTTTCTCTAACAGAAAATCCATCTGAGCAGAATTTAATATTGGCAGAGGATGTTTGGAGACATGTGTGAAAAATTAGGAATCCTTTAAGGGAAGAAGTCACCCAATTAAAAATGTGCAGAAAATAATCTATCATACATTCCCATCAAATCCCTTTTGATTTCAAGTACCAAAATAATGACTGGATCAGATCCCAGTTGAGTCTAGAGCTGGCTGAACTGTTTGTTATGGATTTACCATTATTTTTGGAAAGGGAAAAAATGTGAATTGAGCTTTTTAATGTTTTAGCGTTGCTTTTCACCTACTTTCTTTGTGGAATACCTTGCGCAAATAATTTTCAGTCCTTTGGCTCTTTGAAACAGCTTCCTTTGAGCATTTCCACACAGTTATCTGTGTTGTGTGTTTGTACTCTCAAGTATTGTTTTTCCTTGACTGGGTGACTCTTAAATTTAAAATAGAGTCATAAATCAGGGGATAAAAATAGCAAACTAACATATTCTGCTTCTAGAGGATAATTACTTTTCTAAAATGTATGAAAAGTTGGTAACCACAAGCATTTGGAGGAAATGCTAAATAAGGCAACAGATTAATAATGCTACAAATTAACAGAACACATTCTTCAGCTTATTAGCAACCCTATTTGCTACTTAAGAAGTTTTTTTGCCTTGCTCTAAATACTGACTCAACACTACACTCAGTAGGTGTGGTATTGGACTTGCAGAGCAAAAGTCAGTGCAGTAGATTTTTTTCTGTTTTGCAGATAAATAGAAAGGCTGCAAAATAATTCTTTGAAGCTCTTTCCCCCTATTTCATTTTTTAATTATCATCAAAACACTTTCTTGTTTAAATAGCACCTTTTTTTAAGAGAAAAAAAAAGTCAAAATAATTTCCTTATTTCCAAACTCAATACTTAATTTTCAGCATTCTTGAACAGAAACCTTTGTGTGGCATCTACTTGACCTGCTGTAAGCATCACCGACTTAAACACATACATATCTTTGAATAAAGTGAATTGACATCCATACATGTCTCTTTCTCCAAATTTTCTATAAGAATGGAGTTAGACAAAATGCTTAACTCAGATTTGGCTACAGACAAGTATTTTCCCTGAAAAAACTCTCATCCAATCCTCCCAAACCTGTTTTTTGGAGTAGGTTTGAAATTACTTCACATATTGAACTCTTAAATTTGTGATTACTTGTCAGTTCAACCTGAATTATTCCACGTATTTGGTCTAAGCTCACTTCTGAAGCATGCCCTAGAGAGAGAAATGATCATGTAGCACTCAATTCTCCATGTCCATAAAGATTTGAGTTCTATTATTTCATCCCAAATTATGTCTGCTTTATCACAGCCTCAGGGTGTGTTACAGTTACCCTTTGCTCTGCTAACCAAGAAGAATGTGTCTCTTATTCCCCACATTTCTTTCATGGACCCAGTCACTGTTTCTGGGTGGATGCAGGAAAAGCATCCACCTCACCAGACGTATCACTGCAAGTCTGAAGAGAAACAGCCCAATGAATTTCCAGTCCTGTGGCTTCTGTGATTGATTAAATACAGATCTATGCATTCCAGAATGGAAAACAAACAAAAACACATCCTTCAAGAGCATCTTCTCTAACCCCTGTGATATGGAGCTGAGAAATGATTCTGATATATGGTAATGAGAATTTTGCAAAGATCTTGGCTTCATTAGGAAGCTCTGGGCCTCACAAGCCTCAGGCATAGGCTGTCACACATGGCAATCCAGATACAACCAGTAAAGATAAAAGTACTTTAGAGTAAGTATATTTTTTGTAGTTTATATTCCTATATTGGCAGAACTAACTACTTCTTGAAACAATTAAAAAAAAAATTGTTTTCCTTGCACAAGTTCTGGTATACCTGTCCCCTTGTAGCTGATTTGGTACCTAGTTACAATATTTTTCATAGAATCAAAGCACAGTTTGGGTTGGAAAGAGCTCCTGGAAGTCATCTGTCTGATCCCCTGCTTAAAACAGGACTAGATTCAATATTAGATCAGGTTGCTCAGGGTCTCATCCAGTTGAGATTTAAGTATCTGCAAGGATGAAATTTCTGCAAGCTCTTTGGACAACTTGTTCTGGTGTTTGGCTGCCCTCAAGGAATTTTTTCCTAATAGGAATTTCCTTCTTGCAGTTTGTTGCCTCTTTGACTGATGACCTCTAAGATAAATATATCTTATCTTCTGTATAAAACTACCCAGTCTCTAGTTAGGACAGAAATTAGATCCCCACTTTCGGCTTTCTTTGCTCCAGGCTGAACAAACTCAATTGCCTCAGCCTCTGCTTTTAAGTCATGTGCTCCAGCCTCCCAACCATTGTATACCTCTACTAACATATGTTATATTTTTCACATTTTCTGCAGTCTCTTAGCCACTTTAAAAAATCCCAAGCCATTGAAATTAAAATACATTTTTATTTGTGTAAATTCCAATGCATTTACAGTAATCTGATCATCCCGAAAGAGAACTGCTTGAAAAATGTAACCAGCTTTTCTAGTCATCTGGTCTCTGGAAGAGTGACTTACTCCATTGAAGCAGCCAAATTTAACAAGGACAAGAACCAGATTTAGCAACCCTATCAAAATCAGACATGTTTTCAAGAGCCTTAAGACTCCTATTCAATCCAAATACCAGCCCAGGTGGATAGCACAAGTGACTTCCTAACTCCTGGTTTAAAGCTGGGTGGAGAATATATTTCCATTCTAAAACTGTTTAAAATCTAAAAATAGGAATGAGTGTGTACATAGGGTTAAAATTTGCACATGCATTTCTAAAGCCATGCAATGAGGGAAGGGCAATGACAGCATGATCAAAATTAGGGCACTGAGCCTCTTTTTGCAGAAAATACAAAGAGTTAACACAGAGTATAAAAGACACGACTGCAATTAAAATACTGGTTCCTCTCAGATTTCAGTAGAATGGCACCAAGGCAGGCTGGCAGATTTTTCTCCACAGAGAATTCTTAACTGTACGTTCAAATCAGAGGATATCATCTGAGCCCAATCCTTCTTCCATGATCATGGGAACTATGTAAAATGCCATAGCAGAATCTGGCACCTGGCTTTATCCATCCCTGCTCTTGCACAGGAAAACCACAGATTTGGCGTCAATCAAAAATCAAGCCAGTTGTGAACTGAAGCGTGGAGTAAGCACTGTCCTGAGGGCTGGGGTGAGAGCCTGCTGTCCCACCAATCCTTCTGCAAATAGGTCAGCAGCCAATTTGTGCTCCCTGCCTGGCTGTGAGCACAGGCTGCCAGCAGGGAGTGAGTCAGCTGAGCCCTGACAAGCTTGTGGTCAGTGCTGAGTGCTGGCTTCCTTCTCCAAATGCTTCACCCCCTCCCTGCAGCATGGAGAAAGTTAACCATGCTTTCCAGAGCGTCCCAGGATGGGTGCTCATATTTGGGGGGCAACTGGGAACTGACAGTCTCAGCTTCTTGCTCGTGTCTGTTGTGCTCCTGGGAGGGAGGACTGAGCAACTTCCCCGACCCCAAAAATTTCATCCATGTGCTGAGGCTGACTCAGTGCCAACACTCTTCCTGTAGCTGGTATGTTTTTATTTTATCCTCATAATCAGTGACACCACCAACTGCAACGTCAGCTGCAGGGGAGAAGAGAACCTCTGCCAGGTATGGGGTTGTTTTTCACATGTAGCAGGATTTGGATTGTTTATTTAAGGAAGTGGTGTTGATTAGTTGTGTCACAGAGCTCCTGCCCATTCGGGGACCAGTGGCAAAGAGTCCTTTCCTGTCCATTTAGACCAGATGTAACTACTGGGGCAATGGGCAAAAGGAGGAAGCCAACATCGAGCTGGCTTGGTAGTGGCTTAATCTGACTACATTTCTAGGTTTTCTGGATTTACGCCCAGAGAACAAACCAAATATATAATATAAATTACTATGAGAAATACTATTATCAAATAATATAATATATTATAGAAACTATAATAATATAAATTGGTTTTATATTTTAGAACCACTATATGTAGCTAGCTGGGCTGCTAATGCCCTGAAACTCTTCCCAGGTGCCCTGTACAAAGGCAGGACTTCTCTCCTGCTCTGGTGAGTGTGCAACAAGTGTAGTTAGGGTTAATATCTGCCCTGCTACATATGTATTATGCTATTGAAGTGCATATGTGCAAGATGTCCACTATGTCCCAAACATTTCAGATTTGCATGACCCACACCCAAGAAAAAGACAAGGCAATGTGGCTCCAGCTGGTTAGTTGATTTGGAAAAAGAGCCTCAAGGCTCCTCCTGCATGATTCTGTTAGTTCCTTGCTGTCAAGATGGTAACATTTTGATCTTTCTTTTCTTTTCTCTTTTCTCTTTTCTCTTTTCTTTTCTTTTCTTTTCTTCTTTTCTTTTCTTTTCTTTTCTTTTCTTTTCTTTTCTTTTCTTTTCTTTTCTTTTCTTTTCTTTTCTTTTCTTTTCTTTTCTTTTCTTTTCTTTTCTTTTCTTTTCCTTCCTGCCTTCCTGCCTTCCTTCCTTTCTTTCCTTCTTTCCTTCTTTCCTTCTTTCTTCCTCCCTCTTGTTGGCCTTGTCACTCTGCCTGTTTTCTTTTAAAAAAGAATTTATGCAGCAGTTTCCAAATGATAATTATCTGGGGAAATACTTATGTTCTCTGGAAGCCAGTATCGTTAAATACCTGTGGATTTACTTCAAAGGAGAATAAAGTTTAAATACAGAAACACTGGCAAATTAGCTCATTTCTAATTTTCATCTGCCTATTTTGGATTTGTAGCTACAGACAAACCTTAATGTAGGACAAACTTTGGCTTAAGGAGACACCATTATTTCTATGAGACAAGGGTCAGAAACAAGCTCTGGAAACCATTTGTCAATAAAACCCTGATAAAACTAGGAAAGTATTCATGTGGTTCGTGTTCCCACTAAGTCTTGTAAAGCACTATTTATCATGCTGACAGCCACCAAATAAATCCTACAATTATAAAGGGACACTACTAAACAGTTTTGACACTGCAATATTGAGTTGGAACATCAAACACTCAGCTGAACCATGTTCTGGGAAGACACTCGAAATATCTCATTACCACTAAGTGAAGGGCAGCATATGGACTCATGTAAATGAACTTTACTACACAAAAGTGATGTACAGAGCAAAGTAACCAATGATGCTTGCCACCTGTTTGGCATGAAAGGATACCTTGAAATTAAAGGAGGGTGAGAAAAGGAGGCAGATGTAAAGGATACTTTCTCTGAAGATGGTTTGCAGTATATTGTTGTCCCCGGAGAATGATAGCTACATCTTGCCCAGGCAGTGATCCTGCACACAAACAACAGTTGCAATGTTACCACCATGTATGCAATTCCTGATATGTTTAAAACATTAGACAGTTGGTCATGGGAAGAAGACAGCCAACAGCACTCTAAACTAGGGCTTTGAGACAGGAGGAGCTTCATCTGAGGCCTGAAAAGATGACAGCAAGTCTTGAGATGGGTGGTTAATGGGCTGAGAGAGTAGAAGACTGGTTTTTTCCTTGTTGAAAAGCTTTGGGCATACTCAGGCTGTCTTGGCTTTTGGGTTCGGGAAAGGCCTGGTTTCTCTGCCCAAAGGTCATGAGATTTTCTGATTTTCCATGAGAATTTTCACCAAAGGAACCTGTGCCAGCTGCCATAGCACTTTCAAGGCTAGTCTGTTCAAGGCTCTGCAGAGGCAAGCTGCACAATTCCCCGGCTGATTCTTTTCCCAGGCCAGGAGAGGAGCCAGTACAGACCCTTCTAACAACTGTGCAAAGAAAGAAACTGGAAAGGCTGGTACCCAGCATTGTTTCAAGTAATGAACTCTTAGAAGAAAGGGAAGCCATCAGTTTCCTGCTCTGTTGCTGTTGGATGAGTGAGCTCAGCTTTTCCTCTTGCTCATCTTTTGCTCCTTTGTTTTCCCTCTTCCTACATCTCAGAGTCCTGAGTGCACTAATAGGCTTGAATTTCTCCCACCTTTCCTCTTATTCCAACAGTCCCTCTTGTCTCTTATTTCAATAATATTTTCCCCATGACATCCCCTGAAACCAGGTTTATGTAATGTAAGTACAGCAAATGAGTCAGAAAGAAATGGAGCTAACAAGCCATGCATCTATCATCACCCCTCCCTTGATTTGTCTCTGGTATTATATCCCACAAACTTGACCATTGTTTGCTCTTTCAACTTGCAAGTTATTAAGGCTGGGAACTCTATCTCTGCATGCATTTGGACAGCACACCATTCAGTGGGGACCTAATTTCTGCTTGGGGCATTGCTATAATATTAATTACAGTAACTGAGAGTCTCAGGTGTGCTTTGGCTGGAGTTGAACCATAAGAAAAAGCAAGCCTCTGGACTAGAAGAGAAGCAGAAGCTTACTCAGCCCTGACAATGGAGTTTCTCACTTTTGCCAAACTTGGAATAGCAATTTTTTTTTCCTGAAACAGTACAGCAGATTCCTTGTAGGAAACCCTGGGGGTTCTGTCCCAAGGCTTTCCTAGGTGAGTTGGGCACAGAGCTGAGAAATGCTCTAGGGACACCTCCTTACATCCCTCCTGGTATACCTAGATGAAAGCCATCTGCTAAGAATTCCCTAACACCCCATCCTACTTGACCCATATGCAGTCAGAGTTTTGTTCTGTCCAGGGCTTCACCCTCCAGGCCAGGTACCTTGTCAAGTCCACTGTGCACGCAGTCAGCTTCTGCAGAGAGCTTTTAACTCTGAATAGGGGTCTAGTGATTCCTTTGTATTGTCACTACACATCCAGGTATGACTGGAATTAAGAGCCTTGCCTCCAAGGCAATTAGACAGTCTGCTACCAGGTTTTAGAAAAATTAATTCTTTTGTCCATACATGTGCGTGTATTTTGTCAGGAGTGGTACGCCCATTGCTCTGCTAGGCACTTATCTCAAGCCTGCACCTTGTAGTCTGAGATTTTTAGTTGCCACTTACCTTTGTACACAGGCATCAGTCACATGTGTCCATGTATCAGGCAGAACTGCCTGAGCAGCATGTGACAGCTCCTTTCCAGTGTAATGACAGGGAAGCACTTTTAGATTTGTTTAAAGCTCACAATCTCTGGCTTCCCTTGGTTTCCAGTTTCAAGACTGGAGCTGTCAAACTGTTTTAACACAGCAGAATGTACCAAGGCAGAGAGCTAAGAGGATGTGAATGCACAAACAGTTATCAGGTTCATTAACTCACTTTCTGGAAGCCTGGAAATAGGGCTATGGACTAACCTTGAATTCAGGAGACCTGGCTTATTCCCATCTCTCTGCTGCTAACCCAGTCCATGAGCCTGGACAAGAGGTTTCACTTCTCTGTTTTACCTCCTACAATGTTTGTTCTGTAGATAAGCAGGCCTTGTTACTCAACTCCCATTGAATTCCTGTTAGGTTAACTTCTTTTTCAAATGGGAAAACACATTCACAAAGAACTTGTAAAGTGGTCTGTAAAGCTTGAATGGAAATGCCATCCCCCCACTCTTACCAGCCTAACTCAGAAGAGAACTGGTCCCTGAATGGTTTCACAAAGTGACATGGCAAATCAAATCAGAGAATAGAAAGATGGAGATTTTAGTTTCTGGATGTGTTCTCAGAAGATCGGATCCTTTTCCTCATTCAGCTTTTGTAGCTGGCATTGGCCTGAGGAAAATGCCAGCTTGAGAACCAGAAGTGGGAGGGAAAAGAGGATCTTGCTGGCACTGTGAGCAGGGTCAGCAGTCAGCTTGAGTAGGATCTGCTTTGACCTTGTCTGTCTCTCTTTTGGAAAAGACAACTGGGTAAAGGGAAGGAGCTTTGTAGAACTTTTGAGAGATTTCTCAATCTCTTTTTGAGAGATTTCTCGATATTGAAAATGCTGTCACGAAACTAAGCTAGCATGGGAAACGCACCTTAATCACACTGTATTTTCCACATCTGGTTGATGATTCATCCCATTTAGTTTCTTCTTTGACAGTGGTTAATGCCAGATATTTCAGAAATATGTGCTAGTAACTTTGTAAGTAGATAGTGTAAGGTTAGGCTGCCCGAGACAAGTTTCTTCTTAAAGCCAGGTAGCTGACTGATGGCCTGGCCCATGAAAGTTTGTTTCCTCACAGTAATGCTTCAAAAAAGGTGCAATGATACACTGATTCCATAGATTACCTAATCACCCACTGAATTATTTGTTGTTCCAAAGTACAAGTTATTAGAAACAGAGCAGGAAGGAATGTTTTGAACTGTCTTGGTTTCTAACCTACTCAAATGAACCAAGGCACTGGAGAATTATTTTAAGTGTCCTTCAAAGCAAGTAGTAAGAAAGTGTGATTCTTGAAAGTAGTTGCATCCATTTTGGGGGCCATGCCTCTATTCTCTATGTGCTCCCCCCTCAGAAAAAAAAGAATAGTCAGAAGCAGGTTTGGGTAGTTTTTGTAGTTTTCAGAGTCTGGGCTCAATCAAGTACCTGAAAGCTAATGTTTATTTGGCATTTACATATACCCAGTATTTCAGCAGATGAGGAACCAGTAAAACACTCTCTCACATAACAATTTTCAGCTCTCTGACTTCTGGCAGTGGCCAGAAACCCTGCAAAGTGAGCTTTATCTTGTGATATTTCTGCTTTTTTGGTCCTCATCCCAGAAGGAAATAAGAAGCATAATAAATATCTAAAAACTTACTCATGAGAGAATTTCAGGTAGTTACAGTCTGCCTCCAAAGCAGGGTCCTTCTCTAGTAACATCCTTAGCTGATAACACTGACAGCTTGTGGGATGGGGTAGCTCTCTGCAGGTAGTTGCTTCCACTGCTTGTGGCTGACTGGAGTGTCTCTCTTCACTGTAACAATTAGAGGTTTTTTCTCATTAATAGTTTGCATCTATCTTAAAACAGACATTAGCCATAATTTTGTGCTCTTCCTACTTACCTCTTTCAACCAATACATTTCTGAAAACTTGAAGAAGAAGAAGAAAGGCCCATTCTCATCTTCTCAATCTTTCTCACAAATTCCACAACAGTAATGTCCAACCTTCTGATGTTAGTGTAGCCTTGAAAGGATCATGTCTGGGGACACCGTGAAGCCAGAAATACCCATTGGCAACAGCATAACTGGTCACCCTTGCCTCTGTGTGTGCTCTGGAGAGAATGGCTTGTCTCCAGTGAAGCCTTCTAAAGCCTACTTCTTCTCAGCTTTTCAAAGCATTTTCTACGCCTTGATGCTCCGGCAATGCCCCACATGTCTTGTGTGAGTTCACTGTAGCCTCACTGTAGTGACCTTTATGTAAGTTATTTCATGCACTACACTTGGAGACCTGCTTGTCAAATTATTTGGTTCTCACAAGTTAGTGCAGAGACAAACACAGACCAGATAGGCTGAGAACTGAGCTAAAAGGATTAGCAAAGGTGGTTCACAATCAGCTTTCTGCCCCTGCCCATTAGCCTGTGCAGAAGCTCCTGTTAGCCCAGAGGCACAGTAGCACAGGCATTTAAGGTTCAGTGCCTTTGTAAAAAATGAATAAATTTTGGGAGAACACCAGGATATTTAACACAATCAGATCAATAACTGGTTCTAAAAATGAATTTAAATTCATTTGTGGTGGAAGTGCGCATCTTGAAAAGCTGCATCTGTCTACTCAGGGGAGATCTTCCACTGCTAGATCATTTCTTTGTGCAAAGGAGATTTTTCCACATCTGCTAATTCACCAGCCAGACTGGGACTTGATAGGACTGGCAAATTACAAGCAAGGTGGCAGGAGTTTTGTTTCTACTCCAAATTCTGGTCAACTGTCTCGAGTTTCTTCTGCATTAAATATTTTGAAGCCTCAGACACCAGCTGGGAGCTGGGCAGAGGAAGAAAGCAGACACACAAAAGTTAATGAAATGCTGAGCTAAGAAGTTGATGTCCCCTGCCTAGGTGAGGGAAAGAGACCAACTCTTGCCATCACCCAGGGATTTTTTAATGTAGTAGAGCCTTTGGGATTTATAATTCAGGCAGCTTGGGATAATGTTGTTCTGTCTTTTGCTATAACGATCCCCCAGTGTGATAGAGTTACAAAGAGGGCAGTACATAATGTCGTTCACATTCATGTTTTCCAGGCCAGTTAAACAGGCTTTCATTTGTTTTAGAAGGAATCTATTCAAACTTTGGCAGAGCAAGTCAATAATTGTGAGTTTCCTTTCTTCCTCCCACTTGGAATCCAGTCTGGATCACGCACAGAGATGATGTGGGGAGGAGGAGAAAAAGGGACCTCCAAGAAGTGAAATGCCTCCCACCCTTAAATGAAGCAAAACGATCCCATTTCATGCACTGCCCTCCACAGCAACTGTATTAATGCAGCATTTCACTCTGTAACAACAAAACAGAGAGGCCATCGCTCACCCTGCTGTGGTCCCAGCTCTGGCTCTTCTCTGAGCTGTTTTTTTATCCACCCTATCCAGACAGACGCTCAGGCTGTGGCCCCCGGAGCCATCTGTTCCAAGGCCTGATCCAGATTTCTGGCCCTACTGTGCCTCCTGCTACTGACATCTGCTCTATCTCCAGCATGTTCTGGGTGTCCCTGCCACTCAGCTGTGCCTTTCACAAGGCACTGGTTTGTTCTGCACTTACACCAGCAGCTCACTGGAGCTCTGCCCCGTTAGCAGCCACCAGCTTTTAGCACTGTGTAACTGAAATGAGCTGAATCCTGAAGAAATTAGTCAGGCTGCAAGAAAAAGAGTGCCTACATTTATATAAACTTGTCAGTAGCCTCCAGTTGGTAGGTGGTGAATGGAGATGGAGGATACAGCCCTGGGAGTGCGGACTCAAGGAAATATGGAAAGTTGTTGCGGAACTTTCAAAAGGCAACGTCTGCTCCCCAGACTCTGAATGAACTCTAGTGGTAAAAGAGGTGGGCCAGAATCTTTAATCAACTGCCCCAGTAAGGTGAGTGGTCCCATGTGCAGAATTCATCATATGAACCTGGTCTTCAGAGGATTTTGTGAATATAGTGGTGAGATCTGAATAAAAACCGGATAAATTCCTTGAGGATAAACCATAATTCATGGCCTAATCATTTTCCTTATTTTAGTCACCGAATATTCACATTTTGTCTTAGTGACAAGTTGAAAGAAGTACACTCAGGTAGCATGCCCAAAGGCAAGGTAACTGCTGTTGGCCATTTACCTCTGAAAGATTAACTATTAAAGGTTAACATCACTGCCCAAACCCCTCACCCTTAATGCTGGGGAAGAAAAGAAGAAAAAGAGAAAGTCCAGTAATTAACAAAATTGTACTGCACCAATCCTATCCTAAATTTGATCTCTTGCTGTTTGGATCCTCAGTCCATCTCCTTTGTTTATGCCTCAAGTGTAAACCTCTTCAGCTCACATTGCTCTGCTTCAAGAGCTAATTCCATGTGAGTCACGATTCTGGAATGACAATAAATATGGCTGTAACCGTGCCTCAGTTTGTTGCTGCAGATAATTTTGGCACAAAATTAGGCCTGTTCTTATCTTTGTTTCTGTAACTCTTCTCAAAAAAAACCCCAAAACCCAGGAGCTTCAGGCCTGGCTGTGGCCTTTGGGTGCAAAAACAGGAGAAAAATTTTAAACCCACAGACATAGTTCATACTTTGTTGAACCAATCCGCAGAGAGAGATGGGTGTCCTCACCTCTGAAGCCCTCTGAAGTGGGTAAGTCTGTCCCCTCTACAAGGACAATTCTGTTTCTGCTGAATAGCAAAGTATTGCTATTTGCTAATTGTGATAGGATCAGAAGGGGGAGGCCCCAGTGGGACTGCTGTTAGGTAGGGGTCTTCTTTCCCAAAATCTGTTCCGATGACATTTTTATGGTTAGATTTGTTGCTCATGAATTACTTATGGAAATAAAAGGTGAATATCTCATAATCCTGTTCCTCCCTCCCTCCCTCCCTCCCTTCCTTTCTCACTGCCCCCTGCCCCCCTTCCTCCCTCTTCACCCACCTCCCCTGCCTTGTTCTTTTTCTGTTTCAAGTACAAATTTTTTGGCATTTATTTCTCAAGAATAAACTGTCAAAAAGTTCTTCAACTGAAGTGAAATCACAATCAGGACCGTGGCAAAACCTTTTCCTAATAGGGTTGTCCATATCGGCTAGTTAAGGCTGTCCCTGGGGCCTGGAATGCAGTGCAGTAACTGAGATATCTATTTATAAGCTAGTTGAGAGATAATTGTGTTTATCTAATATTTAATCATTTGTATGAAATTTTACAAATAAATCAGTCTATTGGATATTGTCCTAGTATGAATAATTTCTATCCAAAAATACAAAGCAGAAAATCACAGGCAGTGTAACATTCAGTCAAAATTGGTCCTTTGCAGTTCCCTCTGGAATTTACTTTGGTTTACATCACACTGAAACAAGCAGGGCAGTTTAGGCTGCAGGTTTCTAGGCCTGACTTGCAGGGCATTGCACCTCAGAACACTGTGGTGCTGCACTGTCCCCTCTGATCAAGGGACTGCAGCTGGTAGCACTGAGGAGGGGAGGCAGGATGTTCCCAGACCGCTGCCCCGGCACAAAGGGAGTTCTGGCTCTTCACCTTCACTGCTTTGTTTTTGAGCAATACTTTTTAATGAACGACCCTTTATCTTGAAATTGCTTCAGAGTGAGTGACACTGGCTGGGAGCCCACACATTTTCTCCACTACTGGAAGGTGTTACTTTGTGAACATCACCCTTTTTTATTTCTTTTCAATGACACCAAGTTCTTGTTTCTAACTGAAGTTACGTGCAGTCCCAAGGCCAGTTTTTAAGCCTGGATTCCTAAACCTGTTCCTAGCAATAGTGAGTAACATTCACAATTGCTTCCCAAAGAGATGCAGGTGCACATCAGTTTTGCTTCCTGATGACAGATGAATGTAGGAGGTCATCTGCAGGGCAGAGCCATCCCATTAAAGTAAGGAAGGACATAGACTTTTCTTTGCCTGTTTTCTGGGAGTAGAGAATTTCTTCATCCATGATTTCTACATGAAGTAGCCACAGCTTCACTGCAAACTCCTTGATAAGATTGAGGTTAAGTAAATAGATTGCATTTTGTTTACAGAGCATGATGAAGGAGTATGTATTCAGGCCGGGGGAAGATCCCATTAAATCCACTTATACTGGGTTTATGCTTACGCAGTACAACACTTTTACATTGTTGTCTAGGGTGTTGTGCTGGGATTGTCATTGATAAGGACAGTGCCCTTTGACATCCTGTGTCTGACAGAACCCCATTTCCAGCAACTGGTTAGGCCACAAAAGGCAGCTTAAACAAGCCCCCAAAACATATTCAAATTCTAAAGAAAATTATTTTTTCATCCTCCTGTTGCGAAAGTTAAAGCAACTGTAACGCAGTGAGCATTATCTTTCGCACTGAACTAGTCTAGTGGGAAAAGCATTTTATAAATAACTGCAAATATGTAACTAAGTACCGTGTATATATATATATGTATATATATATATGTATGTATATATGTATAATTTATTTTTGTGCGTGTGCATTAGCATACGTATATATGGATCTGTAGTTATACGTACTGAGATTGCACTGGAATTTCTGTCCAACATAAAGAAAACCATCCTTTTTTGAACATTCCCTGAAAATTTGTCCCCAGAGAGGAACATTCCTTACAGTGTAGCTTGTTACCAACCTTGGCTTCATGAACAGTAACTACTGTCTTTGTCATCATTGAAAGCAACAGCCTAAAGGGGTCTAAAATTTACTGACAAGAGAGAATTTAATTACCTTAACTGTTGTAACTTGCAGATCAGTCAGCACAGCACCCCAAGATAAGGTCCATATCTTGGGATGATAAAAGATAAGGTCTGACTACAAGGTCAGGCTGTGCCTGAGAGCTCCCCGACTCAAGTGCTTTGCCCGATGAGCTCGGAATGCTTTGATCCAGAGCCATGTCCCTGCTCTGCCAGCAGCACAGCCCAAAAGCCCAGCACCAAGGCCCCGGTCCTGGCTCCAAAGGCCCTTCCAGCACTGACCTGCAGCAGCAGCAGCAGCCAGGTGGGGACCAAGAGGTTTCTACATCGCTCAAAGTGGAGCTCAAGACTGCTTTTGATTGATCTGTTTCATGTGTGAAATTCCTTGTGGCATATAACCTAAGTGATTCCAGAAATATTATCCTTCAGTATCCTACCACCTGTCGCGTGATGTATGGAGCCACTGTAATCCTGCATTCATCGTCAGGGGAACATTTTCAGGCATCCAGGCTTTGATCTGTATTTGGATTATGCAGATGTTTCAAAATGAGTCTAAATGTAATGGTGAGTGTTTCAGAACACAGATTTTTGTTTGGTCCTGGAATGAGTTGGGCTTCTTCTTGGAGCCTCCTTAGGAAACGACCCACGCCAGACCAGATTGTTATAGCTCACAAGGATCTACTGATCCAAGAACTGCTACAAATTAGCAACTGAGGTTAAAATAAAGAGTGGAGGTATTTTTCTTAACTTCATTTGAAATTGGAGTAATTATCCCAAAGTACATTGATAAAAATAAAAGTCCCTTAAAGGCTGCCAGTTCTGTAGGGATCCTTTTTAAGACACATTATTGATGGATATCTGATGAGGACAGGACGATGTGCTGGGGGTAGAACAGAGCTAAGCTGATCTAACTGCTCACAGAAAGACCACCTCTGTTGCCTCTGACAGCTGTAATGAGCTTCAGTGGTGACAACCATGGATTTCTTCTGGTTAATGAGGAGAGAGAATGAACCCACCATATACTCAGGCAGCATGAGGTGGGAAGGGAGGCATCCTTCCAGCATAGAGATGTCATAACCAGATCCTTCCCCCAAGCCTGAGCCCCTCTGCACTTTGGATGTACAAAAGGCAGACTGCAGATTCCATGGTCAGAAGGCCCAGAAGATGTTTTTGTAGCTGTGGCACGACTTCCAGTCCTGCCCCCAGCTTTACTGCAGCACAGGCATCCAGCCCTCCTCCTGCCTGTGGGGGTTGGCTTGGCCCTTTCAGGCCCTTGTGAGGGTTGGCTTGTTGTGATGGCCCTGATGGCACAGGAGCTGCAGCAGGCTCTGTGTCACCAGGGGTGCTGAGCAGGCAGGCAAAGGTGGGGAGTTGGGCCAAGAGTGGCTCTGAGGTTTTTTTGTGCTGTTTGACACACAACCGGGACGTGAGCTTGGGTGACTGGGCCCAGGTCCAGGAGAGGGAAAGGGTTAGGGACACCTCGTGTTTCTGTGTTTGTGGGAAGTGGATTAATGTGTACAAAATTCCATCATGCTCACTTAACTTATTTGTGAGAATATCACAGAGATTCAGTTCTGAATGCATCCAGAGCCCTGCTGGCCTTTATTCATGGTAACACAGAGTTTCATTCCAACCTTTGATGCACTTCCCCACTTCCTCATTATTTAAAGTGCGGTTTTTCTCTAAAGACTGCCTGTATAAAATTGGCATCTGCTTCCTTAACAGATATATTCCATGTGTGAAATCAGAATACCGGTCTAGCAACTTCAATGGCAAGAATTTTTTTGACAGGCTCCTTTTTTGTGTCGGTGGTGGAGAGGCTGAGTTGCACTCCTGAATCTCAGGCAACAGCAGTACTGCTCTTCCCTTTTAACCCTAAGCTTTTAGCCAAATGAGGAACAGTGGACTATTTCCTTTAAAAGGAAAAGTGGCAATGAAGAAAGTCCTTCTGGTACACATCTGTTAATGCACTAAGGGTATGCACTGGTCACAAATCACAGGAAAAATCAGACAAAAGGGGATAATCTCTTGTTTTACACTTCTAACCCAGTCAGACTTCCTTTCTTTCTTCCAGAGCTTTTTATACTGCACTATTGGGATGGGGTTTTTTGAGGGCTTCTTTTACATCTTCTCTGCTAGCTCCCTTTGGCTACACGGCCTCTTTCTCAAACATGTAAGCCTTTGTAAAAGAAAGGCAGTAAAAACTCTCCCCCCTTCTATGCCTCATGTGTACTTTCATCTGGGGTAGTGACACATACTTGTGTTTGATGTGGAGGTTCCTGTAGGTTTAATTATATGGTTTCCTGTGGAATGTAATCATTTCTTCAGCTATCAAGTGGTGGTCACTGTGTCTGGCCAAAGACAGTATTAAACTTCATTAATTCCTCCCCAGTCAGATTCTGCACTCATTCATCACTCAGCAATCCCACGGAAGACAAAGAGGGTGCCTGGTGTGGAGGGATGGGGGTACAATGACATGCACCACACAGGGGTAATGCGGCATAGCCTGGTCTCAGGCTGTTTGGGGCTGGGCATGAGACACAAAGAAGGGAACCTCAGCTTGACTTTTGCATCTTAAGTGAATCTTTTTGCTTAACAAAGCGGAAAATCATGATCGTCTGAGACAGAACTTTGCCAGAAAAATCAGAATAATGGTATTAAATAATTCTGTGATCTTCCAATATTTCACTCGAGAAATCTAACCCAGGTTTTGTGGGATTAGAGGAAGCTGATTGTTTTCTCTGGAAAGGTTTGTTGGGGCAGGTCAGTTTAAGGAAAGGTAAGCTCGCTAACCGGTGGGCCTTCGTAAAATGCTTGTTTGACATCCAGGCACCAGGGATGGTCCAGGATTGCAGGCTGGTCACACAAATAATGAAACATCTTTTTGGGCCATATTTGCAATTATACAGAAAGCATGCAAAGAATACAAGAAATTTTCTCTATGTAGCTACTCAAGGACCTGGCAGCTACAAACCTGGGTTCAGCTCCATACCTACTTCGCTGTCTGTTGTAGGAGAGCATCCTGTGCAATGCTGGAACCTCCATGTAGGCCACCTCCTCCCCATAAACCTGGTAGTAAAATAGGTGCCCTCACCCTGAGCTGCCCCTCTGAGCCATTAACATCTCCCTCACATGGTGTGGGGCTTAGAGCAGATGGGGCTCTGACTAATACCATCTACACTAAGTCCCCTCTTATAGTCCCTTCTACTTTATGACAGACTTTATTACTGCAGCTGTGTTCTGGCCTCATGGTTTCAATGATTTTTCCATAATACTCTCAATCCCTTCCCTGCTCATTGCTCTGACTGATTGGTTCCTTACTCTCACATTAAATTACGTTACATTTTTCTGCAGCAAACTGCATTATACCGTATTACAAGCTGTTATTTACCATCTGCTGGTCCAATCTCACTAACAAGCCAAACCCTTTTGAATAAAAGGCATTTTAGTTTGTACTACCTCTAATGCTAGTATTCTCTACACACCTGAAACACAATTATTTCACTGGATATTCTGGAAATAGATCCAAGCAGATGCCAGGACATCCTTCAGAACATATCTGTGGCAATGTATTTGCAGGATTTGGCCTTTCCAAGGTAGACAGGTAAGACAAGCAGCTATTGCAGCCTTTTTGTTGCCCTCTTAGAGTAATTAAAATCTCCTTTCACAAGTGCGCTTTCCTTCCTTCTCGTAATCTGGTTTTTGATGTTGCTCGCAGTTTGATCAGCTCTATAAACCAATTACCACAGGCTTTCTCCCAGGGGGCTGTTAATTGCTGACTGCCTCAGAACCACTGGACCATTACGCTGACTGTATTTATTTGGGTTTCTAAAAGATACTCAATACCACTTTCCACCCCTTTGCTACATCTGAACCTGATGGAGTCCTGAGAACCTAAATGTCCCAAGCCCAGAAGTCCCCAACTCTCCCCCACTTCCCTCTGCAATGCCTGGGAGAGAAATAAGCCTCACAGCCAGGTTCCTCACATGGAAAAAGGTAACATCTTTCAGTGCCTGATTGCTCCACTGAGTCTGTTTTAGCTTTGTTGTTTTCATTGGTCCAAGTTTGAAATACAAATGGGCCTAAAAAGGTAAACTTCTAGTTCAGTCTTTGGCAATGGCAGTGGGAGGGAAGGAAGGGTTGTGATGATGCTCAGAAATGCCCAAGAGTTTGGAAGCATCTTCTTATCCCCAGCTGAAGTGGGGTTGCTGTGAATTGGGACTTTGGGAGTAAATTAAGAAAGGGTAAAGGCAGCCCCAGGCCCGGAGGAGTTTGAGAAGGTCAAAGTGAAGCAGGTACCTCAGGCTTTGTCTTGAATTCATATGCAAAAACCCTACAGCAAGACACCTCAGTTTAAAAGGAGCCAGAAGAAGCTAGTAGCCCAGGGAATATGGGTCTGAGGCTTGGTGCAGATTGTTTCTTCACGCTAACAAATGTGCATTTTCTGCCGTACATGGGAACGTGTAGCCCTTGAGCCTTGCTTCGTGGGTCCCTTACCAAAAGGGGTGCCTCTTGTTGTAGTTGTGCACAGGAGCATCTGTGTGAGCCCCAGATCTGGCTGCATTCTCCTCACCCTGACCTCCACGCTCCTCTACACCCCTTGACCGTGCTTGCAGTGTGGATTTTTAAATGGCTTGAAGTGTTATTAAAGCAGGACTTGTAAGGAAAGAAACAGCTTTTGCAGACTGAGGCATAGAGTGTCAGCAAAAGAAAACTGTCTATTGGCAGAATAACTGCATGTGTCAAATGATTCTTTATAAATATGTCTGTGCCTCAAGACAAAGCTCTACCACATTCATCTGACACATTTCAGCCAGTTTAGGGCTTCTGGGTTCTAGTCTTGTGTTTACACTGGTTGGCTAAACAATGTAAGCTTGCACATTTAAATATAAAAATATACCACTATATGTCATAATAAAAAAAAAATCAAATATTTTACCATTATAATACCACACTATAAGATGGTGTTACTGTGTGTAGTATAATTATAAATGTGTAAATAAAAGCACGGGCATCCTTTGAATCATTCTGCATGCTTCTGTTCAAGAGTATGGGCTCAGCCTTCCCCCTTCAGCTGTATAGAATATGAATAATAATAAGCACGTGATTTTTCTGCTCACTTGAGTCCCACCAGTGATTGTGAGCAGCCCAAGGGATAAGGAAATGGGGAAGAAGATCCTGGATAGAAAGTTGGGGGCATGAAGGTGAGAGGGTTTCTAGAGGCTTATGCAGTGCTTTGGAAAGTTTGCAAAGAAGTTGTGGTTTCAGGTTAGTTCCCTTAATCATCTGCCAGCCGGGAAATTGCAGGGAAATATTGGGAACTGCAGTGACACCCAGGATATAGTGATATAGTCCGCAGGAATATGCAGTCAGCTTTACTGACAGGAGTAACGTGTTCCAAAGGGCTTGGGAAATAGATTCCTAATCCTGTCTCCTGGGGAGGGTAATGTGTGGAATTGTCATGACTCAAATGTCCTCTGGCCAAGTTCTTTCAGATGTTTCACTCAAGAAGGGCTTGATGTTTAGTATCAAATTTACTTATTAGTAGGTATTTGACATTGCATGGGATTCTGATATAACAGAATGATACAGCAACTTCCTGAAATCACAAGGCAAATACAATAAAGCAAGTTGGATATACAGTTGGATTGCAACACAAACATGATTCCCATTACTGGCTGAGGGCAGCTCAGACCCATTGCTCTCTTCAGGGTCCACTTTGTTGGCTTTTAGACTCCGTGTGGGGCTGAACCACGAATAGATTTCCCCCATGCTGGTGCGGCTGGTTCAGGAAGAAAATACTACCTGTTAATCATTTTAGGAAAGGCCATTTTCACAATCAGTCAACCCACTCAAGAGGTACAGCTGTTTATCTCAAACACAGCCCACCCTCTGGTCCTCTTTGTGTTAAGTTCAGCTTCCTGTACTACAGCTGTGGTCACATCCCGTGTGGTTTTCTGAACTTCATGAGCACATCATCTTTGCCTATCTTCTTTGAGCCTTCTTCCATGGAAGAGCTGTGTTAATTGCCCACAGAAGTCCCCCAGGCCTCAGAGCAGGCAGTGGTTCCACCCACAAAGTGGGCAAGTGAGTTCACACATAAAGCACTCCTGTCAGCAAAGGGCAGTACCCGCACTCATATGTTTTAGAGACAGGATCCCATCCTCTACACTTAATTTTTAGTTGATATTAACCAAATAACATGGGCTAAACTCTTAGTTCTGGTGGCAATCAGCAGCACCAGTCCATAACCCAGCCTGACCCTGTGCCCTGGGCACTGCTCTGCCTGCCAAGCCAGCGTATTCAATCAGCAGACTTCTCTGTAAACAGTTTTGTGCGCTGTGCAGCTTGAGTCCCTGCCATCAAAATAATAGTGTCCAGCATTTTTTTTATGGGTGGTCATCTTTCTGGGTTTTGTGAGCCATTTTCTTTGTCTGGAGACCATACATGGCTAAGATTTATGTATATTTATTTTCAATGGCCTATTCGCTAACCCTACAAGATTGTGCATGAAACACAGGGCATCCAGAGCTCCTTTATCCCAAGATGGGGGAGGAGCAGAGGAAAAGATTGAAGATTAAACAAGTGAGACCAATATTAAGAATCATTTTTTATAGCATTCTTTAGATTGAATACACTTTTACAACGTATTTTTCTCCTAAATGATGTGTTCAGGCAGAGGCCCAATGTTGTAAAAAGACACATAATTGGCACTCAAACAGGTCTGAGTTATTGCTTGGTTGGTGTAATTTTACACCTGTCACTGCCCATATATTTAGAAAGAGTGAAAAAGCCAGGCCTGGGGTTGTTTCCCTGCTGGTTGCCTTCAGGCCGTGCTGACATGCTCGCTGAGTTTATAGCATGCCTTTGCAAAGTGCGGGGCCTGCAGAGGCCAGACCGAGAGCTCATCTAAGACACAGCTTGGAGGGGCTCAGCTTGTGCCCCCTGGTTGCAGCCCCACAGGAGCTGCACGGTTTTGCAGGTGTGGCCCAGCTTTCCCCGCCAGACTGGTGCCAATGTCCATCTCAGTGTGCCCCTCCTTGCCCAGGGCCAATGGGCAGCACGCTGAGATAGCTGCCTTCTAAGGGCACCTTTATTAGACAGTTCTGTGTTGGTTTTGGTTTGGTTTTGGTTAGTTTTCTTCCCTGGGATTTGCTGAAAGTACCCAGACTGTGACATCCGCTGTTTTCTTGAGCCTAAAATATGCAAATATAATAGAAATCCAAAAGAACTGCCAGCCAAGAGTGCCCAGACAGCAGTAGCATTTATCTAGAAGAATAACAGCACAAACCCAATCCTCCTTAATTCACCTTCTGACGGCTGGGAACAAAAGGCTGGACAGGACCAGTTAAAAAGCTTGTCTCTCTCCCTGCCATCAGTTTTAGGGTCAAAATGAATTGTAGCTTGCCCCAGGCTGGTGGGCTCCTCTGCCCAGAGGCAGAAGCCCCCCGGGAGCCAGGGTGCTTGGCCACAGTGCTCCAGGAGCTTACTGCAGGTGTCTCAGCCTGGGGGGGCCAGAGATGAGGGAAGAAAAACAGCTGGAAACTCAGCTCATGAGCCCAGCTGTGCTAATCCCCTCTGCAGAAATGCTTGTCCAGGTACCTCTGGGCCCTGGACACTGCATCGTAATCCTCCTCCTTCATTTGACCCAGATAGATGATTACTTTTTAATTCTTCTTTTTCTAGTTAGTCAGTGAGTCAGAAACAAGGCAGTTTTCTGCAGACCTCCAGCAATGATTTTCCTCAGAATCTTTGGCACGTGCAGCTGACCCCAGCAATTGCTGTTGCTAATGCAGCCGAGGGTGGCAGGTTCAGCACAGGCAGCACAGCCTTCCTCCCATGCCGGGCTGCTCGGAGTCCCTCCAGCCCTCCTGCATTTCCCAGGCGAGTTGTGATCCCTCTCCTTCTATGATGGAGCTCTGGTTTGCATGGCAGAGAGATTTTGAGCTCCAACTCAACCAGCACCACTTTGCAGCTGTTTACTTATCAGATTCATTCAGCTGTTGGCCAAGCAGCGTTAATAGGTTGGAAAGTCAGGGCATCATCCATTTTTAATAGTTTTACAATGCTGAAGAAAGGCTGGCCTCTCTGGCTGTAGGACTGGTACATCTCTGAATACAGGCTGTTCAATCAGACACAATTTGATTTAAACATCATGATATTTTGTACAATTACTTACTTTGGATACTTTTCCCTCCCAATTTCTGAGAGCCATTATTATATTAATTTCACATTTTCTAGGTAGGTTTTTTTTCCTGCTGTGCTGAGAGGAAGAAAATTGTGTCTTGTGAACTGACATTTGCATTTCTTGCGTGTCCAGATGGTAAGATTCCAAGGGCACCTGAAATGGCAGGAACCTTGTGACAGAGTCAGGCTATCTGCAGGTCCCCTGAGGCCAGAGGGGAGCAATACAAGAAACAATATCACACATACCCTATTTTGTCCCTTCTCAGCTTAAACTTTTTAATTTCCTGTGGCCCTAAGTCACAAAAGGAAAGGCCTCATCCCACCCTCTGGCCGAGAATCATTGCCCTAGTGTTATATTATATCCACACTTGGGACAAATATTGAAGACAGAGACCTGGTTTTTGTGTTTTTATCTGTAAATGCTAGCCTAGAAAATGGGGAGACCTGCAAGCCCAAACTACTCAAAATCAAGAGGGGGCCTCCGAGAGGGAAGGATTTCCCAGAGCAAGCTTTCTCATAGTGAAAGGCTAAAATTATTTCTCTCCTGTGATTTATAGTGCAAAGGCCTTCGGTCTTATAGAACACCTGGAATATTCAGTATTAATTCAGAAACAAAGCTGCATATTGTTGATAAAGCATATCTCTGCAGAATCTGTAGTATCAGGGTATGTGCACGTATTTCACACAGCAAGAGACTATCCTGAATGTGTGTAAATCTATTTGCTGTTGTTGGCATAATGCACAAGCCAAAATTAATGTGGCTACAACAAAGCCCTCTGGCTGCTCCATCAATTACTCCTCATTTTCCAGCTCTGACTTGTATCTGGTTATATCTTCCGAGAAAAGATAAATGATGAGAGATGAGAAAAATGTAATTTATGGCTTCACCTCAAATTAAGTCTTAAGTGGCAAGTATTTAATCTTTAGCACTGCAATGAAGCCACTGATACAGTAAGGTTCTTTACCATACAAACCTCCTGTGAGAGATCCATGGCCATCTTTATCCTCACCCAAATGTGTCACAGTTCAAGCACGATTCTGAACTTAGCTACTCCTGACCCTCAGTTCAGCCCTTGGGGCTCTCCCACCTCTCAAGTCCACAAAGCAAGTCCTGGGCAGTGTGTGCCCCCTGGTCTGAGAGAAAGCTGCTGTCTGCTAGCAGAGCAGGCCAGCCCTGATGAGCTCTGCATCTATCTGTCCATGATGGTTTCCTTTCCTGACTGAATGCACGCTTCACTCCTCAATCCATGGCATGAATGATGGAGTCAGCACAGATAAGATCCATGAAACCAAAGTTTGAGAGACATGGAAGTGATTCCTCCCCTGCTCCTGGTCTACTTTAGACCTGTGGACACTCTCTGGACCTGCAGTTTCTGTTTGGGTCCTCTGTATTCCTTTAAATCCGTCCGTTTGGCCTCCAGTTTATGACTGGGAAAAGACTCTGACACCTCTGGGTATAGGTGGATATTTGCAGCTCTGGTGTCCTTAGCCCCAAGAGCTATCCTGAATTCCCTGTCCTTTAAAGTTAAAACCATTCTCCCTGTTGTCTGGCCTCATGGAGTTGCTGGTTGATTTTTTATTCTTCCAGGGGCAACTGGGAACTGAAGCAAATACAGCCAAGGCTTTGTTGAATGATTTCCAAATGTAAGTGACAGACTTCAATAGGAAGCAGCAAGCCACCATTCCCACCCAGGACCTCACCATCTCTGGCACTTCTGCAGTCACTGTTGTGCATTTTTCCACCTGCCTGTGTTTGAACTCATTTCTGGTGTGCAGCCTTCCCTTCTGTCGCTCCTCTTCCAGGTAACATCTCAATGTCCAGTATATGCAGACCATGTTTCAGGCACCTCTGATAATGCCCTGCATTTTCATTCTTCCTTTTTGCCTGTTCTTTTCTGCTGCTAAATGAGGGAAATTGTTTCGCCCATTACAGACACATCATAGTCCTGGAGGGTGAGTGGGTGTGTGATTCATTGAGCTGTATATCGTCCCGTGCAGCTGTCCCTGCAGGAGTAGACCAGTGCCCCATTCTCTTTCCTCTAAAAAAGACCTGATGAAAGTATACCAGAAAGACCACCAGAACATAACAGGAGATAAAGTCCCTGTCATCAGAACCCCATGAGAGATGTTCCTTATTCTGGCAGCTAGCGCAGAGGAGATGCAGCCAAGGCCATTGGAGAGGGATAGGTTAAATGAGGGGTACTGAATGCAGTGCTGGGGAGGCCAGGGAAGATTAGGGATTTTATGCCTTTTTTTTACCCTGACAATCTCATGCAGCATCTCAGCACCATTAGTAAATACCTTGTGCTACTGCAGGAGGATTTAACATTCCAGAGCCTGCTTTTGGGACATGCTGCCTGCCCCTGGGGACAGCCCATGGCTCAGGCTGGCTGTCCCCAGCAGCACTTGGGATGCTGCAGGCCTGGGCTCTCCAGCTTAGATCAGCAGGAGCAGTCCAGTGTAGCGTCAAAGCCAAAACATGAAGCTGGAGGAATGTACACAAGGGAGAAAAGGCAAAACAGTGCATTTCAGGATAACTCCTGACTGAGGCCCACTGGAAATGCAATCATGACCCAGGCTCATTTGCCAGCACTGGTAGCTGGGACGAGTGTTTGGTCTCATCTTCTTCTATCACCAAACGAAGATATGGAGCTCTGCATGGAATAATATTAAGGGCTGATTGATTGCAGATTAAGAGCCTGAATAAAAGCTTAATGACGTCAATGGAAAGATTCTCATTGGCTTGAGTCAGCCCCAAGATACTGTTCGACTGATGAAATGGATTTTTTTTTATTTTTTAAATGCAATCATTACAATGTAAAAGCTCCTGTTGGACAGAAATATCTCATATAAGCAGCATTAAAAAGAGGTCTGGACCAAAAGGATGGACTTAGCTGCCCAAGACTGGTATTTCAGCACAGATGTATGTTTACGTGATGTTTCATCACAATGTACTTCACTTTGCATTGGAGAGGGAGAGCTCAGGTGTGCTCAGATCTCTCTCATAAATGAGATGCTCTTCATAAAGATTTTTCTATGTTTCTAAGGACCTGCCTGTCACTGGGGAGGTCTTTACCAGCCCAGAGTTATTCCTGTGGTCTGCATGCTCACAGGAGTGTGTCATGCTTGGCACAGAGGCATCGACTGCAGGAAAGACACGGCCCTGTGCCCTCTTGCTGTAACATATACCACCCGTAGGAAACACACACTCACATATTCATATAACTTTATGCTACAGGTTATTGTCCTCTTTCTTCAAAGCTAAGGAATTTTCATGAAGCGTGTATACAGCTGGTATCGGATCTATTCAAGATTAGGATAAAGAGATTATTTATAGCTCCATACTGACATTTGTTTGTTGTATAGATGACATCACCATGCCAGACATTGCTTTAACTCAGTATTTCCCACTTTTATTGCATCTATGATCCTGTATATGGCCACAGAACAAATCATTAGGGAGGATTCCATGAAGGATAATGAGTACCATAATACTTCTAAGCCTCACATACACTCTTTAGTGGGACTCAAATTCTTTTCATCTGTCCAGCAAAGTTGCAAGAAACAGAAACTAGTGGATGTTGAATGACACATTTGCTTGTAATCTCAGATTTTCCAAATCCTCCTGGTGTACCTGTGTTCCCCTTTTCTTTACTAATGAATTCTGACACTAAAGCAGACGTTGCCCTGTAAATTCTCTTACTTTGTTTTATTTCCGAGCAACACTGTTGCTCCAGATACATTCAGTAAGAGGTAAATGCTCAAATATGTGGACACCCTCGTCATGTCTTTCCTCTTTTCCTCCCTTGCTGTTTGCCAGATCACGGTGGATTCAATCCTGCCTCATGCAAGGGTGACATAGGAATTACAGGTTTTTAATTTAAAGCAGTGATTGAGTTTCTATTATTTTCTACAAATAAAACATTCTGTTGAGTAATTTGCTAAGGTGGGAAGGAAAATGTTACTTTTTTTTGGTTAAATTCTGTATTTCTGTTATATTTGCAATTTTACTACCACAACATTTAGCTGGACCTGAGCCTGAGCCCAGTCACAGCTGCCAGATTAGGAAAGCAGCTTTGTGCTGCCAGGCTGCCCAGTCCCCTGTGAGCCCTCCAGCCGTGTCCCCAAACCCACCAGGGACCACCCAGAAAGGCACTGCCACCATGCTGGCTGCTGCTGACCCAGCCATTCCCCTCCACATTGATTTGCCACTGCTCAATAGCCAGCCAGCTCACCCCGTTTTGTTGTTGGGGCTGGAGCGTTGTTTCAAACAACTTTATAGTTAGACTTGTAAAATATCTCTTTTGAGTATCTGCAGAAAGCAGCCTTTCTACCAAGGGACTTGCTCTAGCCAATTTTCTTTCTGTGTGCAAAATTTTACAGAAGAGAGAGGTTTATTTGTGCAAAGAAGGAAATGGATTGCATGGACTCTGAAATGTTTGTATAAGAGACATCACTAGCCTTGGTCTCAGACTAATTGGCTAAATTAAGTTGCCTCAGATTTCTTTGACACATGGCATGAAATGAAATGCACTTGTTATTAAAGCACAAATGTTGTGCCACAAAATCATTTCATGCCTGTGTACAGCAGATCTGACAATGGAGTCAGAGGCTGCACAAACTGTGTGAGGGTGGCCCTGTGATTGCCATTCAGTCTGTCCAGACTCCCGAGAAAACACCCGCTTGCCAGATGAGAACCTATTGATCTTTTTTTCTTGAATAACCCCTATTCTTCTCCCCACTCATCACTTTTCTTTTAATTTTCTTTCTGCCACTCTGTAAATTTTCAGAACTTCCACATTTTTATAATGTCTTGAAAGCTGTGGGTAACAAGAGGAAAAGTTAAAAAGTGGGGAAAAGTGCTACTCTATGGCCACCACTTAGTTTATTTTATTTGGCAGCAAATAAGAAACTAAAAGCCAAACTACCGGAAAGATGAAATACTTCAAAAACATTCCACAAATTGCAAAAAAAATAAAAAAAATTCACCTCAGACTTTGCAAAATGAAAATATTTTTTATTCCGTTCTGGTTAGATTTTTTCCATTCTGAGTTCTTATTACGGCGACTGAAAGTCATGGCTCCTTAGGCCTGAGCTGTCCCTCCTGGTGTGGGCTGCAAGAGAAAGGCTCACCGGCATCCGTGTGGATTTTGCTGGAGATTTGTCACCCCTGGGAGGACAGACACGGATGTTTGTCTCCCATGGGTAAGGTCTTGGTGGCCACATGTGGTGGTTTCCCAGGAAAATGCATGAATTCAGAGCATATTCTTGGAGTTGTCCTTCCCTTTACCTCATGGCCAGCTCTGAGTCCTTGCCCTTTTCCTCTCCTGTGGTTCCCCTGACCGCAGTGAACACGACTACCAGGGACCTGCCGCGGTGGTGGACTCCCCTTGAGCCATCACTGTGGCATCACAGGGCAGCGCTGAATGAAAACTCTCTGTCACCTCAGGCTGGGACTCACGAATGGCAGGAGGTCAAGGCTCTGCACTGCCTTCGGGAGCCTTGTTTGCATTTTAATTTGAATGTGCAGAGGCATGTAGCCCTGGTGAGCAGATCCTGCTTCCTGTGGAGACAGCTCTCCTGTGGAAGCTGGGTCTCCCTGGGACCAGCTGTCTCCTGCCAGGAGCTCTGGCCTCTCCAAACCTGCCATGCTGAGGCTGCAGGGTGTGAGGAGAGGCGTGCAGAGGGCTCAGCACTGCTCTGCCCCATGCTGTGCTCTGCGTGTGTCCCACAGCCAGGGCAACACCTTCCCTGGCCGGGGTTCTCCTGAGCCCGGCACTGCTTCGCACAGGCATCGCTGGGCTGTCGGAGGTGTCCCTGCTGCTGGCTGTCCCTGGCACCCCAGGGATTCTCACCTGCATCACACGGTGGGGTGAGGAGCAGCACAACCTGATAGTAGCATCTCCGTCATAAATAGGTGGCACAGAGAGGATCTTTCCCCAGGGGATTGTCTGCCTATAAGCACTGCAAATCCACACTCCAAAACTCTTCCCTAAAACAAGTAAGAGTTTTGCCTGAGCAAAGGATTGCCGTAAAAACTGAACAAGTGCTGCAGGATCTGCTCTTTTGGCATCTCCTCGTTTTGTCTTTGCTGCTGCCTACACATGCTCAGGGGACACTTCCAGAGCCCAGTTTTTGCTGTGTTTGGCTGCTAGCTGCCAGCTTTCCAGGCTAAGATAGTATGTGATTTGGCTTAGGGATACATCACATGTAGCTTTACATCAGAAATGGTAGTTTGCCAATTTTAGGTGTAATTAACAGACCGGAAAAAAGCCCTAAACAATAGCTTTGAGTAGCCTCAAGTCAGCTTGTGTGTAGAATATTAAATAGACTACATTTTTCAGAGTGTAAAGAGAGAATTAAGTCTGTGGCTGGGGAGTGGCTCCAGACAACCTGAGGGGAGCTTTGAAAGGCTCATTAGCTTGCGATGCTGAGATCAAAACTTTGCATTCATTGGGATGTCAGAGCCTCAGGAGTAATTCCTGGGCTTTCACAATTAAGACTCAGCCCAATAGCTCCTATATTCACTTAACTTGGGAAAGAGAGAAGATGGCAACTGCTGATGTGAGGCTCATCAGTGGCTCATGACAGCCTGTCCTGCCCCCTTGATTAATAGGATAGTCATTCACATGAGATACTCTCTGGGGATCCAGGAGATTTGGGTTCAGTTGCCAGCTTTGCTATGGATTCTGTGGAGTCTGGCTTCTCTTGTTTGCAATTCCTCCTCTCTGCCTGTCGTGGGTTGACCCTGAGTCGGATGGACAGATCTCTTGACCAGTCACGCTTCTCGAAATTTCCATATTTAAGCCAGTGGAGACACAGGAAGTGTCCCTTTTTTCTTCTGCTCAAACCTCCTGGCAGGGAGTTTGGGGG
>VZRV01004446.1:1047162-1101572 GCA_013398115.1 Falcunculus frontatus | reverse complement strand
GACTGTAATATCAAACTGTTTTCTCCCTCTTTAATCCATTTAACATAAGGGGGGGATGAGAATTCAGTGTGCAGCCTGCGAGAGAGATAAAGGCTGTTAGCTGGTGCAGTTTGGGAAAAACCACGCGACGTAAAAGAGACCTCTATTTCCTCAAATTAACAGAGGGAGACTTTTAAGAATTGTGAATGCTGACCAAAATTCCATGTTTTGTCATTATTTGTGCTGGAGGAAGTAGGAGGGGGGGGTGTTTGGAGAAAAAAGGGGTTTTTGTCTTAATCTCTTATTTTATTTTACTCTTAATTCTGTTAGTAATAAACTTTCTTTCATATTCTTTAAGTTTGAGCCTGCTTTGCCTTTCTTCAAACCTCTTATCTCACAGAAGGTAAGAAATGCGAACAAAACCACTACATTTAATTGGTGTTTCCGCCCGGTTAACGAACCTAACCTGCTACACTGCCTTGTCATGTCTCCTGTCCTATTGAATGCAATGACTTCAAAGAAAAAAGAAACTCCTCTGGCAAAAGAGGCTGTCAGATCTCCATGCCACTTGGAACTAAGAAACACTTGTGATATAATTCAGCAGGCACTGAACTCAGTGTCAATTAGACACGGAAAAGCAGCCTGGGATTCAAAGCAGAACAAGAACAGAATTCAAACCCAAGAAATAATAATAATTTCTGTGTATGGGAAGTCACAGAAGCACTGAAAAATAGAGGGGAAGATGCTCCAGCAATCCCTTGTTTCTTCCCTGGTCTCTAAAAGTTTCACCCTAAGGGTATTCACAGATATTTGTGTAGCCTGCTCTCAAAGATGTCCACTCCCTCCATCAACACCACATTTCCATGCTCTGCTTATGAAAACAGCAAAACACAGCTAACACTGGCTAAAATGAAGCTGCTTGCCCTCCTCCACAAAGCCTCCTATTCACCCCAGGGGGAAAATAACTTTATTTCCGACAATTCCATGCTGAGTGCTATTTATTTCCTTGCTAATGATTTTTAAAAAATTGAGACTATTAAAATTAACTACCAAAGACAAAGCCTGGCCTCTTTTCCCCTTATATGGAACTAACTAACTGGTTACCTGGTTACAGTAAAGACTGAAACAAAAAATATGCAGTAAATTTAAGTTGCAACATCTTTGAGCAATGAAGCAAGGTGTTCCCTCACATTTTTCCTTCTATCCGTGTTTCTATCAAAGGGATTCCTCTTCATCTAGATGTCACCTGGTAGCTACTGCTTGATGTGTGCTGTGACTTTCTCTGCTGTGTCCTCTGGAAGGACCTGCATGTCCCCCAGCCCAGGCGTTCTGTCAGCCATGTCAGCTTGTCAGAAAGATATGCTGCTTCTCTGTATGAGTTCTGCGTCCTGCACACTGTTGGACACCACCAGCTGCAGTGGTGCACACCAAAGCCACCATGGTCCTGCCCCCTTGTTCCTGGTTTGTTCACGCCTTTCTCTTGCCTCAGCCTTGCCACACGTTTTCATACTTTATACTTAATTTACACAATATAGTTTCCACAACTTTTGTTTCCCTGTAGCACCTGAAGCCACTGTTTTAGCCAGGCTAGTCACCACCCTAATCAGGGTGTTCATCCTTGCGCTCTTACCACGACTTTCTTGAGGAAATGACAGGTCTCCTTGGCCTCTTGTCTTTTTTCCCTCCCCTGGAACCTCTCGAACAGTCATTTTCTCCATTTTTTAAACATCAGATATCCAATCTCTGTTAGAGAAGTTCCGTGCAGGTCTTGTGGGTGTACTTTTTCATTCCTATTCCCATAAAAAAAAAGAAAATTCAGACAAAAAAAGTAAAAACGTAAATATTTTCCTTGTCTTTATGAAGATTCCATACAGACTGGGGAAATTTTCAGCCTGAGTCTTAGGGATGAACAAATAAAAGAAAAAATAAATATAAATTCAATAAATAATATAATGGAGCTTTTCAAACCTTCTGGCAGAACTTAATAAACCTGAGTTACTTAGACACATGTTTATCATACAACTATTTCTAGGAACATGGTATATATCAAAGAGTGTAAAAGTTGCTTGCATTCTTGTGCAGACATATTATAAGGTGTGAGAAGAATGTTCCAGTCAACAACTGTGCTCTTATTTCAAAATCTGGAATATATTATAATATAAATGAAAGAAAAGCCAGTGGGTAAAGATATTTCAGGAGGAAAGTAAACAGCTAATCCAAAAGTTAGAGTTTTCATTGCAGAGAACATTTTACTTCTTTGAGGGTTTTTTTTTTCATTCCAGAATAAGTATTGCAAATGAATCCTAATTGTGAAAAAATACAAGATGGTTAAAACATCTTAAAACATCTTATACTAACAGGAATGAAGACTTTGATTGAAATAAGCTTTTGGGAATGGGTTATAGCTCATAATACAAAGAAAAAGACTGATGATGTCCAAATAGAAAAATGTTCAATGTTATGAAAATTTTAGTCACATTTTTTTTCTTCAGTTGATTTTATTAATTGAAGGCCAAAAGTATCCTCAAGACAATTAACTACAGTCAATGTTTTGCAAGAAAAATTTTTCCATTGGAAGACTTCCAGCCAGGTCTCCATTTCAGCTCTGTGGAACACATAATTGATTTTTCCATCTAGTTCTGTTCTATTTGATGCATTCAAATCTGCATTAAGCTCTCTGTTTACTGTGGGTGACATGTTTTATTAATTTAAAGGACACCTGGGTTTTTTTCCAGTTTTCTTGGTTCAATTTTGCAGTTCCTATCCATAGCCTGAGGTCCAGATTTTGGTGCTCTCATTCTTGCTCTCGCACTGTGACATGACCTCTCTGGTGCTTGTAACTGCGAGTCTGCTGGGGGGACAGCAGACACATGGACAGCTAATCTGGGCTGTGAGAACATGGATGGTCATGCCTCAGGACACTACGTGGTGGCCAGTGTGTGTGCTCCAGCCTCCAGCCCCTCTTGATGACTGCCCATGAAAGGCAGCAAGGTCCATCTGTGAATCCCGGGGCAGAATCTGGCCTTGAGAGACAAACACCTAAAAGCAGTGTCTCTAAAGCTGAGTGTAACTGCTATCCTCCTACTGTCAGTGGTGATCTGGTCAATGGAAGGAGTTGGAGAGCCTTTGGTGATCACATTTGGACATCTGGTTGAAATGCCTCTCGACTCAGCTGGTGTATTGGCCTGATCGCTAAGGACCATAGAGGGCCTTAGACACCTAGAACACCTGTGGGCACAAGTGTCCTGATCTGTCATCTGAATCCTTCCTCTAGCTGCTTAATTAAGTGATTGAATCCAGGAATCATGGATCTGTTGTTTTACCGCAAACTTTCTCCTTGCACACAGTGCCATGGCCCAAACCCTTCCAAGAACTTAAAATGGGAGTAATAACCCCTTTTTCTGTTTCCCTATTGGACATGTAAACCTAGATCAGAGCTGCAGAGCCACTGTGGTGTGCTGGTTTATCACAGTAGTTCCCATAAAGATACAAATTGGAACTGGGGATTGAAGAGCTAAAGCTGGTTCAAGGTAAGATATGGGGAAGTCCCAAACTTCCAATGGTGCATTACAGTTGATATTTGCAGTCTTTTAAGACTTAAGAATCATCTTCTCATATCATTTCCCCATTTCAGATAGATAGAAAGTAATAGTACAGCACGTGAGGGAACTTGGGTTGCTGCAGGCATGGAAGTACCCTCAGCCTTTAAACAGAGAACACAGTGGTATCTGTGCAGCAGGAGCTGCAAGAGGAGTGAATAGTCTGTTTCTTACTTCTTGTCCTCATGGGTTTGACTTTCTCTACCCTTGCTGTGCTGTGCACCAGCAGGGTGAGGAAAATGACAGCATGAAAATACCAAAATTCACATAGGCACAAGTTATTCATTAGGTATTTTTCACAGGCTCTTCAGAATTTTTAAGGGGCACCAGCTGAGCACAGTTTTGGTGTTTCTCTAGTCTGAAGATGGACACAGGAAAATTGCTGAGCAATCTACAGCAACAAGTAAGACAAGGGGAATATTTTCTTCCACTGCCACTGTTGAATTCATGTGTGGACAGTCTGTCCTGGCAGCTTGAGAGTTCTTCAAGACAAATCAATGCCAGTTGTATGATTCTTGGCAAAAAAGAGCCTCACTACACATCTGTCTGGCCCAGCTACAAGACTGATCAGGAAACCTGAGTGAGCATCTCTTCAGCGTCTTTCACATCACATGTACCTCTCCTACTGCTGACAGCTGCAAAATAAATGTGGGGTTGCAAGGAGTAGAGAATGTGAGTGTTCTCTTGGATAATAATTTGGTTCCATTTAGGGGTCAATGTTCCCTCTAATGTTCCCCTAATAATGTTAATATTTTTTAAAATTAATAAATACCTCCATGAGGGAAATCTCTAAAGAAAATTGTTGTTTATTTTTAGTTGCTCAGGAATTTTGAGAAAAAAGGGATCCAAGGACACTTAGTTCAAGCTGTCTGCGTGGCATTTAACTGAGTGGTTATACGAACAAGCCTTTTTTTTCCCCCAACCAACTAAATGCCATTTAGCTTAAAACTTGCAACTGCCTCAGCTGCTTATTCACGTATTATGCATCATTATTATTTTCATGTCAATGAAACAATGAATGAGGGACAAGTTGTTTTATCACTGCAGAAAGAATGGTTGTAGTGCACCCAAAATCTGATGATGGTTACTATGTAGACATGACTACCTAATGCCTGACAGAGGAAGAGGCAAGTAAGACAGCTGACAACTTTCTTGCACACACAACTTGCTGAGCAATTCCCACATGAGCTTTGCTTGTTCTCAGCCAGTCCATGTTCCGCCCTCGGATGGAAATGCTCAGGACTTAAGACATTGCAATTCACTATACACTTCTGACTCTGTTTAACATCTAAGTACAGCACCAATCAGTCTTCAAGACATATATCAGAAAGGAATCCGCTCATCAGCTTCTTGATGTGAATGCAAAACCAGGTAATTAGAAGACTCTACCCCCATGGCAGATGGTGCACAAAGAAGATTGGTAGGAAAATCTGCTTCACTCAGAGAAGAGACAGATGACACTTCTGATACTGTGCATGTACCAACCACAGTCATCATCACAGAAGGAAATCAAGGAATGGGCACACAGTGATGATGGAAACCTGATGTTCCCAAATGCAGTAAATCCAAATGGACTTGCGAACAGCAGGGGACTGTACATTTTTTAATGCTGCTACACTGTAAGACATGAAACGAGACACATTTCTTTTCTGTAGAAGCTCTTGTCTTTACTCTTGTGCCAATTTATGCTCCTCCTGCTCTTCCAGACATGCTTGGTTTTACTTTGTTAGGCTAATCAGTGGCCAGTATTATTATTCAAGGTCTGTAAAGTGACATCTCTGTGCATATTCCTGGGATTCATTTTTTGGAAGGAAGAACACTAAATTATCCGGGTTTAGACAATGAAATATTTAGAAGGGAAAATGAAGCACAGCTTCCATTCTGTATGAGAAAAAAGATTGTTCTGCAAATCATGTTTGTCCTTTCTGTGTACAGAAGCAGCTTTGCCATCTCAGTAAAACAAGAAAAGCTGTTTTGCTAGCAAGAGGTACCAGCACCTTCTTGAACTAAACAAGCCCTTCACCATGCAGAGGGGACAGGAAAAGGGTATCTGCCTTTTTGGCCAGTTCAGCACTGGCTGTGTATCATCGCCCAGTGAGCAAAATTGAAGAGTGGAAAGTGGAAAGTGCTCTTGTGGGGCCATACCTACAGGATAAGCCTGTCAAGGGGGGTTGCTTTGCACCCGCTGGATGTGGTCCCACGTGCTGCCGAGTGCATGGCTGGAGTGCATTCCCATTTGTTTGAAAGGTTATCCAGTTCACATCCTCCAAAACCTCTCTCTGATCATAAAACATGACACATGGAGACTTTTGCAGGGAAAGTCCCATCCTGGTCTGCACTAAGTTGCTAATGGAGTCACAGACAGTTCAGGGGTCCCTCACTGTCCATTCACCTGTCACAGCAGAGACACTCAGAGAGCTGAAGGACACAGTGAAAACCCACTTTTATAACCTATCTGGAAACACTTTCACAGCCTCACTGTTGTAATACTGATGGCATAATTGTCCAGCTTTAATGGTGATTGCCTCCTGGTCCATGATGTCTGGCTCTTCTTATTTCCTTGAGCCCCACAAACCAACTGTGACTGCACAGAATACAAATTAAGGTTATTTTATGTTCTACATCCATGTAAGGACATTTGTCGTGAGGTCCCCCCCTTGCAGAAACCAAGGGGATATTGACACAGACCCTAAGCAGAGCCAGCTGCCTTCCCCACCAGCACCTTGAGGCCCACCCATTCCCCTGTGGTGTCAAGCCTTGCCAGTTGAGACCAGGCAGGGTAAGCACTCAGAATGTGACTGATTAAATAGGGGTGATGGAGTATCCAAGGAGGCTGCCAAAATGCCTCATGATTAATCAAAATCTTTAAAAAATTCAGGGAATCTGAGTGCTGCAAAACCTCACTCTGTTTTTCATCTCCTGAGAAGGTAAACACATGAGCCTACTCCACACCAGAAGTTAATCAGCTCGGGAGACCCTGGAGCCAAAAATCCTTGTAGCCATTCCCAAAGCAGACCTCTGTCTTTTTTCTATTGCATTCTCTTCCCAGACCCTCCCAGGGCACGTCCCTCATCTTGGCCCCTTATCCTCTCTACTCCTGGCCATCACCCACCAACTCCACAAGGAGTGGCTCTGGGGGTCCTCTCCAATGAAAATGCCCCCCCACTGCACATGGCAACAGATACACAAACACCCAACAGCAGAGGAAGAGGACTCTTGGAAGCACAGAGAGTTCCTCAGGCAGGGGAGAGAATATCTTTGGCCACAGAAGTGAGAGCAGTTGAGTTAGGTCAGTTTGCAGTACAGTACTTTAGGTGAAATCCAGCTCTTTTCATTCTGAGGTTCCTCCATGCTCTTTCCCTCCTCTCAAGTGAAGAAGCTTGAAGTATTTCTCCCTCTGTCACCTGAAATGCTCCCTGATGACTCCAACTATCCTGGAACGGGGCAGCTGGCTGCTCTTCTATTTGTTCCAAGACACTAAGACCAGAGACCCAGCAGCCAGCATACCTCAAACACAGGCACAGGGCAGGCAGGAACTGCCCTTAAATTAAGAACATAAAAGTTGTAATTTTGGACAGGAAGATGAGCTGGTAATACTAGTTTTATTTGTGGTGGGATTGACTGCAAGTCAATGCAAAGTCAGGGCCCTTTGCCTGGGGTCTTCTTGGACCCCTGACTGTCCCCCAGAGTACTTCAGGAAGCCTGTGCTGTGCTGAGCAGTTTGCTAAGGACTATTAACTGCTTCATTTTACATACACCTGACTTGAAATCTGCTGACTCTGCATGTTTGCTTTTTTTCCTGCCCAGCAATGTCAGTCACAGGATGCTGGAAGCAGCTGGGAAAGCAGCAGGAATGCCAGCCACCACCCAGGGCCAAGAGCCTTGTGGGGCTCCTCCTGCCCACAGCTGGCTGAAATACCCCGTGCTGCAGTGCAGGAAGACATGGAAAACTCTCTGGCACATAGAAGCTGTGATTTCTGCTTACACAGACTGAATAAGCTAGCACCAAGACAGAATATGGCATTTTTCTTTTAATAATTTAAGTTTACATGTCAATGCTTTGAAATTTAAAACAAACATTGGGGGAGGTAATTTTCTGCATGGCCGAGAAACATGTTGTAAAATCTTTGGGCTTGGGTTTGTGAGTAAATGGCATATGCTGTTCTGTGAGACCACAGACATCGACACATGCCCCCAAGCTGCTGCTCTGTCTGGGCCCAGAAATGTGAGGGGCAGAGCTGCATTGCTCTGGCATCACAGCCATTTCTGTTTTTTCCTTTTGATCTCCTGTTTGCTCAGTTTCCCATGGCACTATCTCAGCTACACTGTCTGTGACCACACTGCTTGGGGTGCAACTTCTCCTCATAGAAAGAGAAAAATGGAACTAACTGAAAACAAATTTTTTATCAAAGTTTTGCTAATCTGTAGAGGGAGACAGACAGGAAATTTGTATGTTGGTCCTCACTGACACTGCAAATAATGTAAACTCCTTATTTCCTCCACAGATGGCTGGAAGCTTGGCTCCTTCCAGACAATGAAGGGAAATGTAATTTTCTGTTTGTTGTATTGTTGGAAGTTTTAGTTTTTACAGCTGCTATTTGACTCCCTCTACTTTTTATAATAGGCTTTTTTTTTCTCCTCATATGCAGGTTGCTTCCCTAAAAATAAACCTTTGGAGATTCTGCATCATGGTCTCCAGCTCTCAGATCCATGCTTGTAGTGGGGCTTGCATCTGGAAAGAGCAGAGGAACCATCATTCTGGGGTGCACCTCATGCCCCAGCTCTCCTCCTGTTGCTTCCCAGTGCAGACATCCTCAAGGGACTTCTCTGAAAGATGATGGAAAACACTAACATCAGTAATAGCTGATCTGGATGCGCCTCAAATATTTGCCCCATGATATAAATCCTTGTGGTTATCCCACGAAACATCCTTCGGACAAATGTTTTGAATTATCTGTTTCCAGGAACAAGTTCTGAAGAATGGTCTGGAACAACTTTCCCAGACATGTTTGCTTCCTCGAGCCACGCAGGTATCTCTGCCACACAGGTGAAACCCTGCCCTGCAAGCCTGGCTGGGCTGCAGCACAGTCTCTCATGGCACCCCACATGATGGGTAACTTACAGGACTTGAAAGTGTCCCAAGTCCATTCCCAGGTTTTCCTCACAATGCAACAACATCTTGTTATCAAACCTCTCCGTCTGAGAAATTTCCCACAGAGCGGAATTTGATCTGGCTCTCAAAACGATCTCACCTTTGTTCCAGTCTGCAGACAAGCAGCCCCAGCTAACAAAGTCCTTAGTGCCTTACAGTACTAACCCTGGCTAATAAAACAGGGGGAACTATTTAATCACAATAAGGCTGCTATGTAGACACAACGGCAAGATTAATAAACCATTGTTGAGCCCAGGCTAAATCAATAAAGTGGAACTGATTGGAAGCCAGGACAGCGGGCAGTTAATGATTAATCTGTATGTGTGATACTGAGTTTAAAGACCAGCTGTCACTTGAAACCTGTGCGGATGCATGGGGTGCCTGGGAGGGCACCACAGACTGTTACTTTACACCCTGCATGGAAAGCAGGAAGAGCTGCATTCTTTGTGATTAACCCAGCCTGAACTTTGAAATCCGAGACCCAAATATTTACAAGAAAATTACAACTAAGACAAAGTTTTGGTGTTCAAAAGGTCCTTTAGTTCTACAGTGTGGGACAAGCTTCCTAGGGGGCTTGGGGCAAGTCCTTTAACCTCCTGGGACTTCACTTTCCCATATTCAAGGTACAGTTCTTCCCCAAATGTATTTCCTTTGCATCTCTTATTTCCAGGGCAAATTGGTACTGAAATTTTAGAAGGGAAAAACAAAAAAGGGAGAAGTAAGAAATACCAAAGCCTAAAAGTCTGAGAGAGTTTTTCTTTATTTCAAAGAAGAGCACAGCTGACCAGAGAAGTAGCAAACATTTCCAAGTTCAAAATAAGTCTTCTCCTAAATGCTAGTAATGATTTATTACCCAGTCCACACAATTATTGTAGGAGAAGACACCAGTTTCCAGGAATCACAACTTCACAGCTCTGAACTTCGTATGTGGAGAAAGAATGTCTTACATTCTGAGGGCTTTAAAAGAGCTGTTTTCCTTAGGATTGGCTGGCTGGTAAAATAATCCCCTTTCCTCACCCCAGAGAATCACCTGAGTCTCCAGAGGACAGGGAGGGTGAGGGATGTGGTGCCCTGGGTGACTTGATGACCCAAAGGTGCAGCATTCCCACCCTAGGCAGCCGTGGGGAAAGCCCCAGCAGGGGCATCACAGAATGATCCCACCCTGAATACACAAGTCGCTGACAGAGCAGACGACTTATTTTACCCTTGTGAAAGTGTTTTAACTTACGGATAAAATATTGTTTTACCCTCTGCCCTGCTGCTCAGTGTAACTCCAGCACTAGCTTTCATAGCTATAACAAACCTCCTAAGCAAACAGCTTTTAAGCTCTGCTTCCAAATCAGACTGGATAAGGAGTGAGCAGGCTCAATTTGGTGCAGCGGCCAATTCATTGCCCCTTCCTCCGCCTCTCCTCCCGCTGACCCTTGGGAGAGATAGGACTTAGTGCTTCCTCTTTACAGCTTCCCCTGAACTGAGTGGATATTAGTCCCCTCATTTGCATGAATACTTTAATTGCTTGGAGCCAGGACAAAGCCTCTGGAATGCTTAAAGCTGCGGAGTTTGAGTGGAACTCTTCCCCGGAGGAGGACAGATGCAGCCTTGCTGTGACCGCACGAGGTGCTCCCAGCTGTGTCACCCGTGTGACAAACACGGCTGAAGAAGTTGCTTTTGCAAGGTGGCAGTGGTTGGTCAGACTCTGGGGTGGGGGTGATTCTCCCCACAACCCCTCAGAAGTGCACAGCTTCGGCAGCAAGCAGAGCTGACAGGAGGGGAGAAAGGGAAGGGAGGTGATGGAAACTTCCCAGGGCAGAGTTATTAAAGCGCCTGAACAGTCTCTGGTACATCCAAGCACAAGTAAACTTAGCAATGAGGGCCCTGTTTTGTCTCATGACAGCACCTTCAAAAACATCTCAAACATTTGTTTTTCTTTGTGCAGCCTCACATGCCACCACCCAGCACCAACAAATACAAGCTCCCCACTTTTTAAGCACAGCCTTATGAGGAAATATTGTTACAATGAGCCACAGCTCAAGCCTGGCGTAAAGATAAAAATGAGTGCAGGAATAGCAGATGAGTGAGAGTGTGTGCAGAAAATTGCAAGGAGAAGCAAGACAGGAACAGTTGCAATGGCTCCCAGGAGCCCCGTGGGGAGAAGAGGCTTTCAGATACTGAAAAATTCAGGAGGTCTCTTAGGAAGAACTTGTGGAGCTTGTAAACTTGTTTTATGACTCTTTAGACAGAGATGACCATCAAAAATGAGCAGGTACACTTTTTTATGAGATACAGTGAATGCTGTTGCTGCTGCAGCAGCACCTTCTCCAGAAGCTGTGCCCCAACAGGGTCTGTCTGGTGGGACAGAAGCTTTGCAGAGCTCACATGAAATGTGGAGCCAGCAAGACAGACCCTTGGATAAGTGTCTGCTCTGCTTAAACAGGCCTGACTCCGGAGAACAGATGCTCAGCGTGCTCCAAAGTTCACATCTACTGGAAGAAATTGCCTCTACCCATCCCAAGCCACTACTAGTTTTGCACATCCTGGCCTCAACTCCCAGGCTTCTTGGGAGACTCTAATGCCAAGGACAGCAAGACTGGCTGAGAGAAGCAGTTGATGAGCACATCACGCAGACCCAAAGCAATGGATTTCATTGAGCTAAAGGGCAGAAGATTAATTTACCTGCAAATTAGGTATTTAGCCAGTAAAATTTTGCCTACTTGCTTGTCACTTGAGCCCATAAACATGAATTAAACAAAGGCACACAAATCCTCAGGGAACAGAGCTACCAATTGCCACTAGGAAAAGAGCTGGGATCACCCTGCTAACGTTCAGACACAATTCCTCAATCAAATTCTTCTTGCAGGGGAACAAGACAATGTCATCCTCAAGCAGGGAAAAAGAGTTTCACCATCGGCCCAAATTAGGCCCCAGGTATATAAACAGGGAGGATGGGGAATTCTTTGCACATTTCACATCCTGTCTTCTCAACTCTTACAAGGTTTCCCCCACCTGCGTCATGATGTGCATCTCTGCCAATGTCCCTCTAGAAGCACAGAGAAGAGAATTGCACTCATCCTAACAGAGATGTGTTAGAAAAGACCTTCCATATTCGTGTCCAGTGGACATCCATGGGACCCTAGTAGGTCCAAGACTTCCTTAAGACCCTATTTCACTCCGTCCTGATGTTGAGCTCCTGCTGAGGCCATTTGAGCTGCTGCTGGAGTCAAGGCCTTGGGCCTCATCAAAGCCACTGCTTGCCAAGACCATGCATCCCTCCGTGGGACGGTGACCAGCATTTATCTCCATTTCCATTTGCAAAGAGCAACTGATTTGAAGGGAGGCAAAGCTGAAGCCCCCATGCTGCCAGCAGGACCATCCATCAGCTGTAAGGGTCACAGTCTCATATCTGCACAGGAGCAGGGGGTTTGTCCTGTGCCTGGCCACCAAGAGGCACTTTTCTGGAGACCTCCCCACACCCCAGGCCTCTCGTGGTTGCAGATTTGGCAGCTGGCACAAGCTGGCCCCAACATACAACTTTCACTAAATATTACGTTTTTCAGGGTGTTGGTTTTAGCTGTTATATTTGGCAGGTTTCCTTCGCTGCCTTTAGCAGCAATGACTTACTGATAGGAGGGAAAATTTGAGGACATTACTGGATTATTCCAGCTGCCCTACTTTGTCTCCTACACACACATGCCACTCTTTTACTACCAAACCCTGAAACAGGGCCAGGTGGTAAGGACTGGTACTTAGGGCAGTGCGTATCTGTATCTTCCTCCTTGCAGAATACATCCAGGATCAGACTTTCTCTCTGTGGTTTGGTTTATTTTTGATAACATTCACTGACTTCTTGGTAGGATGAGATGTGGGGTAGATCAAGAGCTTTAGATTTCCCTAATGGGAAATCTAAAGCTCTTGATGGGAGATATGCACGGAGTTTTGTCCTTCTTAACACTCTAGGCTGGCATTTCAAAACTCCCTCTTAGATGCCCAAAAGGTAGCTACAGGCCCATCAGATCTCAGATCATCTGTGCTGTCTGTCTGTAAGGACCTCAATGGACAGATGTTCCTTGCCAGTTTCTGAAAAACTTGATCTTATTTCTATAGCTACTTTTAAATGTTTCACCCAAACAAATACATGGTCAGAAGAAAGAGGAAATGGCAGGTGGAGGGAGGTGGGAAGAGGACAAAGAAGATTCACCTCTTCTTCCTAATGCAATTCTTTGATCTGTGAATATGGGTTGTTACCTCAACATCAGGATTTGGGTTGAAGGTTTGCAGGAAAGTCACGTAAAACCCTTCCCCAGTTCTGAGGAAAAGATGCATGAGTGGAAATAAAAACATAAACATTCAGCTGGGACATAAGATGCTTACCAAGGCCACCCAGTGAGTTGGCTTTTATTCTAGACCAATTTTCTGTTCTGTATTTGTGAATGTCTTTTGTCATGGGATCCTTGGCTCCAGGAGATACCACGACCTACCACTGCTATGCTGATGGTGAATTAAGGCCTCTTGTGCTTCATGTGCTGAGCTGTGCTGAACAAGCCTCCTCCAGAAACAGTCAGGAAGCACCTCAGGGTGGAATACATAGGGCAGGAAAATTCTTTGGCAGGACTGATTTCTGAACACAGTGGATGGACTCCATCTCTCTCAGCACAAGCTGCTGGAAAGTAACTGCTGGGGAACACGTCCTTCCTATTCTATTGTCACTAGAGCAAGTGAAGAAAAATGGAAGAAGTACCCAGGGTCTTCATGACTCCAGGCTTCCTGGAAGGTGAAATGAATTCCTCTCTGAGGAGCTTTGCAGGTTTTGGTCCAGTTTACTGAGAGCAGGAGTTCACTGCCAGCCGTTGTCTCTCAGTTCATTCTTCAAACCTTGACTTGCCTTTTGGGAGCTCCCAGTGTAGCCCAAACAAAAATCATCTGGGTTTTACTCTGAAAATGGGTGTCTGTACACAAGGGCTAGTTATTCCTAATTCTTGGTGGTTCAAGACCAGCTGGTGCAGATTTACAGGAGCAAGGAGCTGAGTGCCCTCCCAGGATCACTGTGCATGCTCTGCAGTTCAGCTGCAGAGACATGGAACTCCCCAGTTTAGCTGCAGCCACCTCCCAAACACCACTTGAGGATCCAGGAGAGGCAGGAGCACTTCTTGTGCTGCATGTACTAAATGCAAGTTACAGGATAATTTCTGTCTCCGGGAACTCACAGTCCGTATTAAGACAAGACTGCAGTGAGAGGTGTCATGAGAACTGGGGACAGGGAGAAAGAAGGCTGGGAAATAGGAACTTTGCTTCAATGCTGGCCTTTTAGCACACTGTCCTTTTGTTTAAAACAAACTTCCCTGTTTTCTGTAATGATCTCCCAGCACATCCCACTTCACTCCTATTTTTCTTTGTCAATATCTGGTGCCTATATTTCATTTCTAGATACGTAATTCATCAACTTCACATACGGTTTTAATAAGCAGTGGGTATCTGCACAGAGTGGTTGCAAAGAGCATCTGACTGATTGCATTGCGGAAGGACGCCTGGAACTGGGGTTGTTTTCCCAGATCAACATAGGCAGGACATATTTGAGACCATTTTTTTCTCTACTCCTTCTCATCACATGTGTATTTTCAGGACTCAAAGTCTGGACATGCAGAACATCACAATGTCAACCAAGGGAAGATGTAAATCTCCTTAAGTAATTTTTAATGAAAAAAAATATTGAGTTTCTCTGAGTGCCATAGTTTCTGGGTGGCTGGTTTTAACTTTAGCAACCCACACTTAAAGGGAAATTTTACAGTCTTAATATATTCCAGATGCTCTCCTAGTCCCAGATGAAAGCTCTGTCGTCGTTTACTGTTAATATTTTTGTCAGCAGTAGAATTTTATTGTAATACCCCGTCTTATTTGTAGTCACTATTAGTCATGAGAGAAACTTCCTCTACAAGTAATACTTGGGTCACTCCTTGAGTGCCCTGTCTCACTCTATTTAATTAAAAACCATTAACTGCTTGTTGTGTCCAGGACCTGTCTATGTAATGCATGTATACAATGACTTTTTACCTGATGAAAACCATTTGCTTCTAGTAGTTAGACTAAAAAAAATAAAGTTATACTCTACAATAACAATAGCTGGCTTTATAACAGCTCTCTGGTGAAAGGAAAACAAGAGATTTGCTTTGAAAATAAACCTCCACGAACTTGGATCGACAACAAGGGACATGCAGGTTTACTGCAAAAACAAGAAACATATTTCACGCTGTTAATCTTTGATCAGATGGTAGTTTCTCACAAGAAGAATAGTATTTAAATGTGGCCATTTCGATCCTTTGTAGTGACTGATGGTCTGATTACAGAGGGAAGGGGAGTTGGGGAAACAGTAGAGCAGATTATCAAAACACAAGTCTTCTGGATGGAAATCTGAGGACCTTCATTATTAAATGAGGAACAGCTAGAGTTAAAAAAAATGTCACTGCATGATGGGCTCCACATGATGTTCAGTCAGTATGCAAGTTGGAAGCCGCTCTGCTATTTTTTTTTCCCCACTGTCTCTGAAGATTAATCTGGATTTTGAAAAATCAAGTCATATTGCTCCTGCTCTCACCTCACTTCCTTCCCGGAAGGCTGAGAGGAGCCATGGAAATGCATGCTTTCCCAAGGCTGTGGCAAACTCCTGGGCCAGCAACTCAGCACCGGCAGCAGGGTTCTGCTCTTTGGAAAAAGAGCCTTGCGCAGTCTGTTGGCAGCTCAGGGTGCAATTGAAGCCTTTTTTTAACAGAAGTTTCTTTCTAAGTTTACAAACACGGTGACAGCAAGATTCAAAGTGCAAGCTAAAACATTGTTAGGGAGATAATTATTATCCAGAGACAGCACTCAGATGACAGCAATAATGAGATAAGGATTTGTCACATTTCTTCTGTCCTGTAGCTGCAGCTGTGGTTGTATCTTCATGAAGCGGTGAGCAAAAAATCACTCTCAGTGCAGCTGAGCTCTTCCCTGTGTGAAGCTCTTCACAAGAACACAATGGAAAAGAAGGGCAGAGGGGGATATTCTGTAGCTGTAGTGGATGTAATGAGCCTGCATATCATAGAGACTTGAAGAGGTCACCATTCATCCGACTGTCATTGAGACACCAATGCACTGCTTCCGAATTTCTTTTGTACACTGGTACTGAGCCTTGTGGGCAATGTCAGTGACTGCATCTAATTACAGACAGTGCAGCTGCATCTGCAGGTGTGCAGCTGCTGAGTGAATTTCACAGACTTACACTGGAAGGAAACAGACCTCATTAAGGTGACTATACCTTATATATCTCCTCCTTTCACTTTGGCATCATTACCATCATCCATGAGTTGTTATCACACGTGGGCAGAAAATCTCCTGCAATGCCTGCACTGAGAGATGAATGATGACTGAAAAAACCAAACAAAAACTAATATATACATGGAATGATACAGCTTTACATCTTTTCTGCCTTGCCATTATACTTTTAAAGTAAGACTTGGACACAAAATGAAAGAATTTGCTGACTATTTTTGCTCTCTCTTTCTTCAACAAGTTGTGTGAAACATGCAAGTTCACTAACAGCTCTTCAAGAGCCTCTCCTGTAATATTTACAATAAGCCAAATAACAATTGTTACTACCCTCAATTATCCACACAAAACAGTTTCTTCGCTTGCTTTCAGCAGTGCGAAGTTCTTTGGTCTTTGAGGGCATGTCTTTTGACAGGACAAGAATGTTACCCCAGCACCCACTGTCACGAAAGTAATTTACCTGAGAGGTAACTTGAGTGACCCAAAGTGCTCAGACCCAGTGTTAGCCACACACCTTTGTTTCCTCTGCACTGCATGCGTGAGTGCCATCATAGGCCCAAGTACCTGGTCCATACTGCCATTTGGCTTTGGTGTTTTGGGACACCAAAATCTCCCCATGTTGCAAGCAGTGAAAAGACAAACCCCTGCACACAGGATTCATCGAACCTTTGCAAGAAAACCTGTCATCAAATGCAGGAGGGGAGTATTTGCTCTTTATATACCCAGCCAGAAATTTTCTCCCACGAATGACACCTGGCTTGCCTCTAAAAACAAAGGTCTGCATTATTATCATGTTGTAACTAGCAAAGCCTCAAGCTCCAGTGATTCTCATTTCAGGTGTGAAAAATGTGATGAAAAATGGAGACACCTCTTTTGTGTTTTATTTGCTCTGCAATTAAAGTCTGTAAAAATGCTGTGATTTTCTCCCTGTTGAACTCTAACATAGAAAATCCAGCTTAATCAGCACTTGAGCAGCCTGGTGTCACCATATGAAGTCCAGCCAACTCTCCCTTTCCTTCTCATGACCCATTAATGAAATAAATGTTTTCTGGTGTAAATATCTGGTGTCCCCCTGCACAAATAGTCATGAGCTGCTCTGCCAGCAGCGATCTAACTGGACTGAGTAACCGCTGAACACTCACCGGGGGTTTTCCCCCCAGAGCAGGCACTGACATGGGTCTTAGTCCTTTATGCAGCCCCCAGGGCTCATGTGACAGGGAGGGAGAAAGAGCCTCTTTGGGACCCTCATCCTGTTCCAACCTGCTTGAGCTGGCATACAGGCTGGAAAGGTGCTGGCTGGAGGAGAGGAAAGGAGTCTGACAGGCAGAATGCAACCACACCAGTGTCATTTCCTTTGGAAAGCAGGCTCGTCAAAAAGCGTACAGGCCTTCTTTTTCTAGAAGAATTTCTTTCTGCAGCTGCTAAAAGCCTAAAGAAGAACTTCATCCCTCCTGGATTCTCTTACTTTACCATATGGGCATGTACACGACATATTCAAGTCTTATGATACATTGGCATGAGTCATGGGTTGAACTGGGAGCTCAGGATACAAGCGTGGAATTGTGCTCTCCCGGGAGAGCAGCTGTGAAGGTGTCTCTGCGGAGCAACGGGCTCCCTCTTCATGAGTGCGGCAGCCTGTAAGAACCCCAGGGTGGGGTCTGAGCCCAGGGGCCAGCTGGCCATCCTGCTCATGGAGATGTGAGAAATGCTGCTGCTTCTGCAGAAAACTGAGGGGGGTTGCAACAAATACCAGGGTAAGACACACTGCTTGCAAAAGTCCCTGCTAGGGAAGCCAGGGAGAAGAGACCGTGTTGTACTTTTAGTTCAAAATTGTTTTTGTTTGTACATGTGCAAGGAAAATAAACTTGCTGTTATTTTTAACCCAGATGGACTTTTAGCTATACAAGGTGGGTACACATGCAGCTCAAACACACAGGCCATGTAACATGTAGGTAATTAAGGCTACGGGACTGAAATAGAGATGCAGAGAGGCGGTGCCACTGCAGAAGGGGTGAGCAGTGACCCTTGGTGAGCTCAGAGCTGAAGCTGCCAAAGGAGCTGCACAGATTTCACATCCAGCAGGGCTGGGATGGGGCGCTCTGTCCATCCAGCTCTGCCAAACAACAGCTTCAGAGCAATCGGTCCAGGTGGTCTCCACAGAGCTTCTCTCATTTTTTGCTTGCCCAGTAGACCCATTCTGGTTTTGTGCCAACCATAGACAAAAAGAGTTTCAACACGAGCTCTTTGGTGAAATGAAGCCAATCATCCCGAGTTTGTGGCATACGGTACACTCTCCCTGCCAAAGTGGAATGCAGCTTTGGAAGGGCAGAATCTTATCATAAAACAAGCTATTGTTTTCTGTGTTTGAGTACAAGCAGATTAATGATGAATCAGCTTTTTATGAATGGCCCTTTTCATCTGTTTTCTATCTCTCACCTGTGGCTTGCTTTCAAGACAGATGGTGTAACTTCCTTTGCGACTTCAGTTCCCATTGCTCACTTCTTGTCTTGCCACTGGGGACCACTCCCAGGTAGGGCAGCTCATAAATAAATTTTTTCTTGAAATTGCTCAGTGACATGTGCAGCCTATAAACAATCCCACAATGTTGAATAAGGACCTAATTCAAGCTGGTGACCCTAAAGCATGAACAGAATACACTGAATAAAGACAGCTGGGCTATAGGTTCTGTTACTTTCATAAAACATGTTTTATATTAAAAAAATTACTTTAAATATGAACTTAGATATGATCCAAAACTAAACCGATGCAAAGTACAAGTATGAATTGCCAGACACACAAAACTATCAGTCAGCTGCATAAATGGGTAAGTAAATCAATATGCAATTGTCATTTCAGGTTTAAAATGTGTAATGTAATGAAATTAGATGCATTACAGAAGATCCTGTTTCAGCCTTACTCTGTTCCAAATTCATTGTTCCAAAAGAGTTCAAAGTTCCTTTATCTGAAAGTAAAGACTAGTATAATTAGTAATATATTTCTGCAAATGGCATATGCAGCTCCTCAGGACTTGCATCATTAGGGCCGTGTTAAAAAAGCCTGGATACTGCAGAGTAAGGACTTTTTTTTACAGTATGGAGCCCTATTAAAAGACAAACATTTCTTCCCCCCGAAGGTCATGGGAACTGTTTCCCACAGAGCTTTGCCCAGGAGTTTCTAGTTAAATGGCAGCCATTTTATTAAAATGTCTGTTTTCTGTCAAGGAAACTTAGCACATCTTTAACTGTCAGAAAAGGCTATACAAACATGTGCTGCAGCGAAACACAGAATCCACATACATTTACTAATATAATGTTCTGGTTCCACTGATAAAGACAAGTTTATCAAGCCCTGGAGTTACCACTGTCACCATTAAGGAGCCTTGCACTTGACCAGAGCTGAAGACCAGGAAGAAATACTGCAGGAATAATGTTATCTCTACCCTCACCTTAGGGTTAAACTGTGGTAAATGACACTGTGTTTGTTATTAATGTCTTATTTTGAATGGTGCCTGTTATGGTAGGAAGATAGAGGGTTTCTTTTCTTAATTGCAAAAACCGGTCAAGCAAAGAGCCTGGAGTCAGACCTTGTGGGGTCCCTTCCCACATCAGTACAAAGTCACTTCATCCTGGCAAGCTGCTCAGCTACTCCATCCTTCCCACACTGAAACTTATATGCTCCATCACCACATATGAGCTCCTTCCTGAGCTCCCCACTGGGATTAGCTTCTCACATGCTTGCTCTCTTTTACTCTCTCTTCCAGTATATACAATTATTTGAATTTTCTAACAACACACACGTTATTATATATTTAAGAGAAGGTAACATTAAAGAAACAAAGTTTATACTGAGGGCAGAAGGTGATGAGGTATTTCCTGGGGAAGTTCACGCTGAGGTCTTAGAGCTGTAAGATATTGTTGTCTTGAGGAGTTAAATCTTTGGTAACCTTAGTAGTCTATGTAAGTTCATGTAATGTGTGATGTTCTTTAACCAGCGCTTAGTATGCAGTATGTGTTATTTGGCTGGGATTTGTATGGCAACACAATGACAGGAGAGCAGAACACAGACTGTAAATTTATGGTATACAAAAGTTTCACAAGTTCCCACTTGAAAAGACAGAGTTCTTCAGTGCAGCACAGACACCCTTTGATACACCTGCCCTGAGGCACTGCTGAACCCACCTTCAGCAGCTTTTGCTGTCATGCCAAAGATCGCTTCCCTTTGAGTCTGTGCAATAATTCAGTAAGACACAAGTACCAGTTAAAATGCTAACACAGTATAAATATTTACTTCTGTTACTGGGTTGAGAGATAACTATTAAATTCACAGCTATGGATAGCTGGAACTGGAAGAAGATGTTCTGTTACTGCTGAGAGGCCCAAGAAGTGGCAGAAGAGAAGGCAGGAAAGATAGGAGAGATCCTGTACTTCAGCAGAGGTCTGGAGAGAAGGGAGTCACTTGGTTTGTACAAACTGTTAAGAGCCAGGACCTGACCAAGAGGCATAGGATTGATAAACAGGCAGAGAAAGGGGGGTGAGGCTCAAAGCATGGAAAATACTATGGAGAAAAAATAAAGAGAAGAAGGAGTAGGTTGAAGCAAAATTGATGCAATACTGAAGCAAAGAGCACTCAAGCATCATCCTATAAATGGACAGTTTCCAGGTACTTCCTCTATTACAGGATGAAGCCATTTGTGAGAAGGGGCATGCAGGGATGCACAGCCTGAGGTGGAGTGGGAACATTTTAGCACCACAGCAGGGAGAGCTTTGTAATCCTGCAAGAAAGTTCATAGAAAAGGGTCCTATAATACTCCCTTTCTTACTGTTGCAAGCAATGAGTGAGCTGTCCAGTACCTGTATGCTCCTACCTGGTGCACTATGAGAGACAGACAAGGAAACCATGAAAGACAATAAGCACTAGAAGGAGACAGATGAAACTGCCTTGTTAGACAGCAAAAAGAAGGAGCCCTAAGAATAACATATGGGAAAAGCAAAAGGAAGCAGAAAACTGGGAGGAGTTAGAGGTCACATCCAAACAGGGATGCAGAGAGCTTGGAGAGCAAGCCAAGCAGAGCACTGGTAGCTGCCATGTAGCCTAATGACTCATCACCAGTGTGTCTGGGATATTTCCATGAAACTTATTTCTTCTGTTGGGGACTAAGGAAGTGCTGGTCTGGATCACACTCGCAGCCAACACCTCCTATGGAACGACAGCACGGAGGAAGAAACATCAGGGAAGTTGACATTAGGGAAAAGATGTTGCAAGGAAAGGTTTCCTCAGGAGTGAGGTGACATTCTGCCCTACGGCCTTAAAGTTTAGATCCATTCCATTGTTTAACTCTAGAATGTAAGTAATCATTACTTTTTTTCAAACCAATACTTAATCCTCATATTTGAAAATATCTTTAATTGAGCATTCCCACTAATTCCAAAGTATAGAAACCACCAAGTGTATGTATTGTTATTTCTTCTATATCAGTAATTCTCACTTTTCCCCCGGTTTCTTGTCTCAGAGTTGCATTGTTTTCGCTGAAGAAGAAGTTATTTCAGGATTAGCTGTAAGGAATACCTGAGATGATACCTGATTGAGCCGTAACCCAGCCCTGTTTCCACAGAAGTTCCTGCTGACTTTACATGTCATGCTTTCCTTTTATTATTTAAAATATTTTCTTTTTCTAGTAAGAAACATTCTTCCATTTTATGCTGACATTAAATTTTCCTGGAGATACTTTGCTAATGCTCTGCATGGAGATTTTTGATTCTTCTAATTCTCTAGGAAGATTTTAATCTGTAGTTATTATTTTTGTTTCATTTGGCAACTGCATTTGGGAAAGACTCAAGGGAGGAAGTGACAAATCCATCAACTTAAGACAGGAAACACTGATTTCAGGGCTGTGCATATCTCGTTGGAAGTTCCTTTTCCCTTTGGCTATTTCACATTAACCTCCTTTCATGGGATAGTTTCTCCATTCACATCATTAAAATGTACCATCACAATATTTATTCATCAAAAATTGACCGGGATAAGTCTAATCTTGCTGTTAGATACCTCACCATGTTTACACATCACCCAAGACAGCAGACCTTCATGGGACATGGGGGCATGACTGTGGATTAAACATAACGTAGTAATACAGCTTTACAAAAAAATGAATCATTTGTCTAATTGCTATCCTGCTTATAAACTATTTTGCCTGGAAGACACACAGTCATTTACAAATACCACCTTGTCTGTGTATGTTTCTAACATATTTCTGTAGGATCTTTCCTCCTTTGCCTGAGGCACAGTGGAAACAAGCAGCACTCGCTCACTCCAGCTCCTTCCCCATAAAAATACCTGTGTATTTCAGCATTAGAGAAAGGGAAGTTTTCCGTTTGCTTCTATTAGTAGCAACTCTCAGGGTCTTGAGATGCTTATCACAGAAGAAAATCAAGTGAAAATAACAGCACTAAGTTATTAAGTTGTGCCTAGCAAAACAGAGACTCTCTGCCCTGAACAGAGACTCAGAATAGCAGTAAAGACATTGCAAAACAATATAAATACCAGTGTGATTAAAAAGTCTCCCTCTAAAGGAAACAAGTCAGAGCACACAGAAGGAGTGTCACATCTAATAGCTGCCCTGAGTTGCACAATATCTAACATCTCTTATTAGGAGCTCTCAGCATCCCCCAGAGCAGCTTCCACCAAGCAAAAGGCATTTTCGTCCCTAGTTACTGGTCCCAAGAGGGCTCGGTGCCTCCATGTGTGTCCTCTGAGTCTTCCTGCAGCATTGCAACACTGACAGGGGAACCACAAGGCTGTGGGCTATCAGCCCCAAAGTCTGGAGCGAGGCTGTCAGAACGAAAAGGGAGATTAGGATGAGAGCTGCATTGAACCAGAGCCAGCAGTCCAACCATGGTACTTACACAGTAAATAACCGTGATGACAACTTTGCTCACCTTTCACCACTTGCTCCTTTTAAACAATTCTGTAATATCTTGTGCCCTTACTATTAACAACGTATCATTGTTGGTGTTGACATTTAACCTGTTTGTCAACAGATCCATTTACATCTCATTTTGCTGGCACCCCATGCAAGAGGCAGTAAGTGAAGAGCATTTTAGCACAAGTGATGAAAGATGTCATTGCTGGTGCCCTTTTGCGCTGCCTGCACTGCCATGAAGTATAGCAACCATTAGTAACAGGGATTTAAATGTAATGTCTACTTTCACCCAGCAAGGTCAAAAATTTATGGTTCTGACCTTTTCTCTCTCCTCTGATGTTGGAGTGGGCTTGGGTCATGTTCTCAAGAAATAACATAAAATCAAATAGAGTTGATGCAGGTTCAGTGTGAAGTGATGCGGAGAAAGGAGTGCACCTTTCTCTGATAAAAATGACTTCAATACCTTTAATAATGAGGGCCATGAAGTTCCACAAAGTTTACAGAAAACTTGGTAAGGGTGTTGAGTGTTTCAAAGGTGCACACAAGACAAGGTAATTATTCCAAGGAGATCTACATTTATTCTTATTCTATAGTTTCTCAGATGTGTTGCTCAAGGTCTCAAATATATGTTTCAAGAAAAGCAAGTCTTGTTATGGCATAAAGGTCTGTGTTAATTAAACCAGCATAACTTCTAAGTGCTGTGCTCTTAGCAGGCTATAAACCACTTAGATTTTGTTTGGGTTGGTCACTTTGCACGCACAAGCTGGAGACACACAAGCCCCCATGCTGCATTGCCCTGATCTGAGCAAGTTGGCCGGGTCAGAGTGCCGTCTATGCTGACAAGCCTTGGAGGTTCAATGTGCTTCTCATACTTTTCCCTCATTCTTATTTTTAAGGCCAACCAGAGTTGAACTATTCAGCTGAGTCGCTTTTCAGCACTGCAGCCCTGTGCTGTGCACAGCTGCTGTACAGTGTCCAGCACTCTCCTCTCACCCTGTCACCAGCAGCTCGGCATGCGAGGAGCAGGAGTCCTGCTCACACCAGTGATGGAGGGCAACTGCCCAGCCACGGGGGGAACGGGTATTTTAGGGACTGTTGGCTCCTCTCTCACTAAGCATGACAGACAAGAATCACAAAGTTCAGCCAAGATCAATCCTGCTAGTGCTTAGGACTGGGGATTAGCTCAGCCCATTGCAGACACAGCGGCTCGGTGAGAAACCAATTTCCAAATAACACGTTGCTCTGCGGTCTCGTTGTCTGGAATGCGTTTTTTTCTCCTCCCCCCACCCCCCTCCCCCCCGGTGTTTTGTTTTTGTTTTTGGTTTTTTTTCTGCAAAGAAGGTCAGTGCCAGTCCAGCTGCCTCAGACAGATATATTGCAGCTATGCAGAAATTCAAACATATGTTATCTGTGAGGCTGTAGCACAGCTGGCCTTTAATTTTGGTACAGCTTGGTTTACTTGTAATTTATTTTCTAGCTGTTCTCAACAACAATGAGACTCCACTTCGACAAGGAAAGATTTAGAGCAGTTCTGGACACTCATAAAACACACTTATATGAGAGAGCTGCAGATTTCCTGCAGATTTTTTGTGCGGGTGGTTTTTGTTGCTTTGTATCTGTAGATGCTCCCCCTGGCTGCAGTATCACAAGCCGAAGCAAAAGTAGCCTTCTTTGAAGATAATCTTTCCCAAACTTTCTGCTAAGGATGCATAACTTCATCAATTCCCCAAGTTTTAGATCTGAGTTTGGGACTTCTGGCAGAAAATATAGTATCTATTCATGCACAACCTATCCATTTTATTGTGCGTACAAGCTGTCCTCACTGTCAGAGGCTCAAGCAAGCACTGTTGTTTAACAGAGTCTTTGGAAATACCAAGTCATACGTAAGCTATGAAATAGATTGTTATTACCATATAAATATTTTTAACACATTTGAGCACTAAGCAATTAATACAAACACATTTTGTTTCCTGTTAGCTAAATCCCTTGGCATCCCATGTTCCCTCTGCAGTTCTTGTAGTCTAACAGGACATACAATTTGTACCAGCCCACCCAGGGCAAGGAAGCAAGAAATAAGTTAAATGTTGCATATCTTTTCTTGCTGCTTGTTACTGCTGCAGAGAACTTTCTCCCTGCTGTGCAACTTCATGTCCAAATTTCCTCCACAATACCACAGGATGCTGCAAGTGCTAACTAAAAGAGATGCAGGGATAAACACAGAGAGGAGACAAATAGAGGTTAGCAAGGATAACAAGACAAATAGGAATAGCCGTTACAACAAGGGTTCTAATCCCAGCAAGACCACTAGGAAACACTATTATATCCAGTAATGTTCCTTGTCAAAATTAATAGATTATAAGTACCTCAGCTTCTCCTTATATAGATACTTTAACTTCACTTTGTAAAACCACGAGACAGATACACTAAACACCTACCACTGGCCATCTGACCATCCTTGTTGCAGCTCGTGACCTGCCTTGCATTCCGTTGAGATCCTCTGTGTCCATACTCAGCCCTTCCTCTCTGGCCAGGAACGCAGAGGCATGGAAACCCTCCTAACTATGGACCACATTCAGCTTTGCAGGTACTTCCCTAGGATTGGCTCGGCAGCATGTTGTTTTTGTTCCTACAGGTGGCCAACATTTTTCCAGGCAGTCTAACTCCTCCATGAAAACTTCATTTTTAGGGCCACTCAGTTTTCAGTGTTGGCCTTATATGGAACAATTGGACTCCTAGAAACCATAAGAAACCAGAATCTTCTAAGTTTTGCCATTCCTAAATTACCACTAGATTGAGCTCCATGCTTCTCTTCTCAGGGTCTCCCCCAGCCTGCTGAGGCCCTCAGGCTTAGGGGACATCAATGCCTGGGGCACCAGGTGAGGCTTAATCTGGTGCGGGAACTACACACTGGAAGTGGAACCGGCCTGTGAGCCACTGCTGTGGAATATACTTACCCCAGTGCCTGGTTTTCAGCAAAAATAAGGACCAATTTTGTTTAGGTTTTTTTGTGAATTTCTTTCCCATGTAAAAAAAAATAGTTTTTACATTATTATTTAGTTCTTTACCTGCTTGCTGGATATCAGCATTGCAAGCCTCACCACAACAGGAGCTGCAGGGCATTACCACTCATATCAGAACGTGACACAGTGCTCAGAAGTACAATCTTCAAAGCATGGGTTACCCCACTGAATATTTTATGCTTTTTGTTTTGCTTTTTGCTTAGCAATTAGAAAGGGCCCTTTGTTTGTGTTTCGACAGAATTATTCTAGTAGGACACACTACCAAAAAAGGCAAGAAAAGAGCTTTCATGCCAGTCAAGAGTTCTCTTTTTAATTTTCTAGCAATGACAGAGTCATGAAACAGGACTGTTTCAGAGGCAGGCAGTCTGGAGTTTGGTTAATCAGGAATAAAAAAAAATCTACAAGTGGTAACTTGCTTTTGTAACAAAGATTACCTCAAAGCCAGGAAACATTACGCAGTAAACCTCTCCTTGTTTGCATTTCAGAACAGTTGCTAAAATATTGCTTCTCTGTACTTGAAAATAACCAGTGCATGTCTTCCTCTCCTGCCGTCCTCAGCATGACTTCAACAAAAGATCAGCTTCCCTGTCTTAACCCTGAGCTGCCATGAATATTTGTGAGTGTTTTCTCCCCCTTTTGTTGTTGGTCTGGATAGGAAAGGTGGAAGAGCTGGGAGAAGCCAGCTCCATCCCACTCTCCCAGCCACCACCATAGCCCCCAGAGCAGACTATTTTCTCGTCATTGCATGACTAATACAACCACAGGCACTTGAAGTGCATGGGAATTTTTCCAGCCAGTGTTCAGAGCAACCTTTCTTCTGGGGAGGGTCTTATGACTTATTTTCTACTTTTTTCCTTTCAGTAAAGACTTTGCTGACACTGTTGGTGCAGCATGACAGGCCCCAAATCTGACATCAGCGGAAAATGACTCTTCTTGAACCCTTCATACACCTTGAATTTCCCACCAAACAGGCTACATTGGTGACAGTGATAGTCCATGCATGTCTGCATTTTCTCAGGCATGTTCTCTAGTTAAGCTTTGCCAAAAATGGCAGAACTGATCATTTCATGGTTGCTGCACAAGAACTCACAAGACAGACAGAAGCCTTGCTGGGCTGTGCAATACATGCCACAGCAAAATACCAGCAGCATGTGGTGGCAGCTCACAAGGTTGGAAAGAGCCATTCTAACTCTTGTATGTGCTGACACTGCATTTTCAGCTTCTCCTCTGGTTACCCAGGAGCCTGCAAGTCCCTGAGCAGGGTTAACCAGCTCTGTGCTGGGACCCTCATTAGGAGCAGCTGAGGCATTGCTATTTCTTCTGTGCCTCTTTTTACATCTGTTTCTATGTTTCTGAGAAGTCTTGCCAAGAACCCCCCAATTTATTTAGCTCTCACATCTGATTTGATTTGAAGCTTCTCAGCCTCTCACTCTAGGGTCTGGCCAGATCACTGGAGCAGAAGTCACAAGATTTCTTAAAAAGAAAACAGCAATAAAAGAGCTGATTAGACAAAACTGCTGAAAATCTTCAAGAATTAATTTACAGTCTATATGTGATAGCTTCCCAGAATGGCATCCTTCCAACTGCAGTGTCCCTATCACTCCAGTCAATAACGGGACAGATTAGGCACTGAATTCCTGACAGCTGATACATTGGGGCATTTTTATTTATTATAAATGTTGCAATTTGGTAGGCTTTGACCATTCCTTTGAACTTTGGAAGTTCATATTGCCTGGCAAGTTTGCACCTCGGTGAACAGTTGGGTGCTGTTCAAGATCTACATGATCCCAGCAACGATAGCTTTTATTTATAAATGTGATCCATGTGTGCTTCAACTACATAAGCTTGATAAAAATCCTATCCCACAACAAAAACTGAACAGCCAATTAATTACTAACATTGTCTCAAATGAGTTCTAAATAAAGGACATTGTGGTTGTCTTCAAGGCTGATATTTTAGGTACGAAACTCAGTTTTGTGTTGGAGATCCTCCACTCTGTGGGGCCAGACAGGCTGCTGGCACACAGCTTTGCCAGCCCAGTGGGAATTCAGTTCTGCAAAAACCTCTGAATGATGCTTCTAGCACCAGCCCACAGCTGATGTCTGCGAGCAGGGAGCATCTCTGGCTAGTCCGTAAGATAATAATGTCCGTGAGCCTTAGACAAACACTGCAAAATCTCCACAGGGTAGAGTGACAGTGTGTGGCTACAAACCCAACTACTGGTGGGTAAAGACATAGGCCAAAATCAGTCTTTATACTTTTGAAATAAGGGAAATTTGTATTTAAGCTTTGAGGCTGAATTCCTGCAGACTTACATTCTGACTAGCTCCACAATGTCCGATCCACATTAAGGGGAAAAAACCCCCTATTGAATGAGTAAGGACAAAATTTCTTGTGTCCAACTCTCCAAGTTTTGCAGAATAACTTAGGAAAATTACAGTCAGTCATTGTTCAGATTGTAAACTGAACCTTTGGTTCAGTTTGTAAGTGGATCCCTGGTATCAAAATACAAATTTAGGACCAAACTTGCAATAGAAGAGATTGTTTTGTTTGACTTGTTTCCTACAGAGGTCAAAGATGGGCGGTTATTTTTTTTATAAATCTAAATATGTATCGAGTGATGGTTAAAATAGGAAAATACCCCAGGAGCTCTGACCTCTCTGCATAGGTGCAAATCTGTAATTCAGCTGAATTCATACCAGAGCTATATTAACCTGAGTGCAGGTCAGCAGGTGGCAGGCGGGACACAAGGGCAGAGCGGGGCAGGAGGAGAGACTCGTTAAACCCCGAACTTGGCATCAGATCTCTGCCCGCGGCTGTTCAAAGCCCCTAGAGCTGGGGCAGGCTGGGCTCCGTGCTGGCATCGGCGGCCACTAAATCAGGGCCTCGTGCACTGATTTATTTTAGAAAGTCCAGGGCGGCCTAATATAGCTCTACCAAAATGGGAAAGCAATCTGGATTCAGTCGAGCACAATCAACAAACGTCCTCACACCTCGAGAGTTGGGATGTGCTGCACAGAGTGCGGAACTCGGCTCTTGGTGGGGGCAGTGGAGCGAGGAAAGTGGCAGCGGAGGGAGAACAGACCCCAAGCATGAGCCGGGTCTCCACTGGGATCACAGCAGCAGGTACATGCAAGAGTCTGCAAAGCAAGCTGGCTTTTACCAGAGCAATACCATAAAGACAAAAAAAAAAAAAAATCTGTAGAGAAAGCAAATGGTAATTACATGTTTCTAGAGCTCCCATTCTCCAAAAACTTACTCTGAAGCAAGATGTGGAGGAAATATGGTTTTCACTTGTGTAAGCAGTTCTTAGCCAAATGTCTTCTCTTCCCTCCCCCTTCACTACTTCGCTACAAATCCCCTTCCTTACTCACACACAAACAAGGCTGTTGCCATAGAAGTCTTCTTGACTCGGTTAAAAGCGATTCAAGAGGATCACCCGGTGGCTGAACTGGCTTATGCTGAGAGTAAGGCAGGAGAAAGCAGGCTCTCTGGTGGCTGGGGCTGGGGGAGAGCCCTGGTCTCCCATTACAGCTTGCCAATCTTGGTCTCTGCTTTTGCTCAGAAAGTGAAGCTGAACAGGAAATTATTGTGCTGCGTGACACAGAGAAGTACATTATGGAGTATTAGGAAGATTATGTTTATGAAATGTTATTTTTCCACTGTAACAGTTACAACCTTTGGACTTGTTTTCTTAATATCATTTTCATTTTCTGCAGTTATTTGTTTTAATGCTCTCCTCCTCCAAAGGAGAGGATCCCCTCCTCTTGCACTAATGCATAACTTCCATGTATCCACAGCAGCCCTGGGGCTGAGGGAAGGGAAGGCAAGCCCTGACACATGTCAAGCATGTGGGGGAACCATCCCCTTCTGCCTCTTCACTCCTGAACTGATGCCAGAGCAGAGAGCTGGGAGCACATGAGAGGCTTTGTGGACCCAGTGCAAGGAGCAGGTGGGGAGGCTGGTAAAGCCAGGGGCTAAGTGGGCCCTTCCTCCAGCGGGTGCAAATGTGCTCTCACCTCCTTCATCTTTCAGAAATGGTCTGTAGCAAAGTGCTGGTATTATAAGAGGTCCTGTGACACTGCAAGTGCAGTTTAAACCAGTTCATCCATTTCCAAGAGTAAGGCTAAAATAAAATACACACTGCTCAGCACACTGTAAACATTAATTGCCTCCTTTGTAGCCTCTCTGTTGAGCCTCCTTCAGCTACCCCTGTGCTGCAGCAGCGGTCTGGCATTGCCATTGCAGATACATGCCCTTCCAAGAACATTCCCCAAGTTAAGGGTCACTTACGAAACTTGCACTTCTCACATGCTTTACAGAGACAGAAGCTGCCTAGCTCTCGAGGTGCCCCAGCAATGAACTTGCCCCACTGCCCTTTGCTGCTGCATGGCACTGGCCCAGATATGTGCCACCAGAAGCCATGTTCCTGCTGCTGCAGGCACTGAGCAGCTGTGGGCTGCCCTGTGGTCCCTCCGTGCTAGGCACAGGCCCCCTCATGGGGTCCCAAATGTCCCTTTGCCAACAGAGTGGCAAGGGACAGGATTGAACATCTTGCCTTTAGCTGGAAGTAAAGGACAGAGAAATCAATGGGGTCTGCCCACAGGAAGAAGGGAAGGATGACACAGAGCAAGGAGCCATGTGTGTTGGGGTGGATGGGATATCTGGAGAAGGTGGAGGACAGCCACACCCTCACCAGCTCTACTGGGGGCTGACAACTGGCTGCTGAGCTCCAGCTGTGGGGTCTGAGGTCTGACCCTGCCCTAGGCTACAGGACCCAAGGTCCTGGATTACCCCATGAGGAACAGGATGAAATCTACCTCTTGATTAGCTGTTGGTTAATTAGGCTGCTGTACCCTGGGTGAGACAGAGGTCCTACAGGAGACGGAGCATCTGGCTGTGTGGGACGTGACACAAGGCAGCACGGGAGGGTTGCACAGGGGTGGGTACTGGCCTCTCCTAGCCCAGGGGCTTCATTTGGTAGCTTCAATATTTAGTTGACATATTTTTATGTTATTTTAAAACACACCCTGAAGTTCAACACAAACCACAGTCACAGGCCTGGAGCTGAAAGGCAAGACAGGGCTCATGGTGTATCCTGTGTGCATGTGGATCTAATTATCAGGAGGGCATTAACAAAATAATCTCTGCTGAGGCTTATAGAACTCCCAAGACATCATCTGAGAGAACTAGCTGACATTTTTAGAGTGTTACGGCTATGGATTTTTCATATGTTTTCTAGAGCTAAACATGTGGAATGCACACAATATATTTTTCCAACCTAATTAGCTTTTTCATTGGCTAAACTGTGCCTGGCCCTAATAGTTCTAAGAGACCCGCTGATTCCACATGCCAGGAGGCCGCAAGGAAAACACATACACAAAGACAGTGCAATTATGCAGGATTTTAAGCAGCTCCCACTTAACCAGTGAGTGGTGTAATACTAGTCTAAAAGCTTCAACCAGCCTTTGAAGTAAAATTTGTAACTGCTGAGAGAGATGGAGAGAGGAAGAGAGAGAAGAAAAAGCCCAGAATAGTTTGCGCAGACTGGAGCTGCATGAAAACCGCTGATCAAACACTTTGATTAGTTGAGTGCCATTATTTGAACTGAAGAAAAGCTGAACCTCAGTTTGAAAGTTGTTTCCTTCCCAGATGCAACCTCAAAAGAGCACCTATCTGCTTGGTATTTAATTTGCAATATTGATGTGCCAAGCTGCTCCTACACACAGTAAATCAAGGAGCAAAGAGCAAAGATAACTGCCAGCCCATATGGACAGTGACCTGCTTCATTTATTACCCAAGGAAGTGTGTCCATTTTGCAAATAGAAATGGCATTTTCCTTGCTTGATGGCACTAAGTGTCTTATTACAGCAGGACTGTCAGGGTCAGAGACCTACTGACAGCTCAGGATAAAAATGCCCAGTGCCCCATGGCTCTACCTCAGTGAAAGCCAGACTGATGCAGATGTGAACACTCATATCTCTTTAAAGAACAGGATATACTGCAGTGATGCTAGAAATTCTTATGTGCTATTTATCTGCGAAACGATGTGTCTGAAAGGAAAAAGAAAAGAATTTTGACATGCTGCCCATGCCAAATGTGAAGTGCTTTGCTGCCTTCTGGAAGCAAGCAGGGTATCCTGAGGAGGTGCACCTTCCCAGGCCTGCTGGGATGCACCTGGATGCACCTCTGCCTCTGTTAAGACAGGCCAGAAGCTCAAGAGATAAAAAGCAAGAGATACCTGTTCCATCACCCACAGCAGCACTTCTCCACTAGCAGCTTTCGAACAGCTAATCAAAAAAAGCAAGCACAGATTGGTCTAACACTTGAAACATGCTGTTGCCTTTGTGTGTCACTGTCATCCATCCTCTCATGCTCCAACGCTTGCAATCTTATTTTCATGTGAGGCACTGGAAAACTATTGTCTGTGAAGCTGAGCAGGGTATCATGTGATGAGGTAGCCCTGCAGTGCAGCACTGCCTTTTTCAGGCCAGAAGTTTTGCACTGGATTTCTAAATGCTCAGGACTGAGATTTTTGGGCTCGGCTCTGTCTGAACTCTTTTTGACCTGCTTGCAGTTTTGTTTTACTTTGTTTTGCTTCATTTTGATGTGGCAGTAAGTTCTCTGACTGACTGTGTGTGCAAAGTTAGTTTGTTTCACTTTTGTACATCTTTCCATGCTATTGCCACATTTTTACAGAGACTGTAGATATTCTATGCAGAATAAGCTATTTTTGATCAATACAATAATGCAGTGTAGGGGTGGACAGGTCAGCCACAACAACCATGGAGAAGTGGACAGACAGGATGCAGCACAGAGAAGCACAGGCATGGGATGGCAAGACATGTGGCACAGGCTGGCACTGGTGATCCCACAGCTATAAATATCTCTCCCTTCAATAAAATTCAAGTAGAGTTAATTCAATAAAGTTAAATAAAAGTGGACCTGGACGAACCTGGTTTTAGGGTAAAATAAGAAAAAGAAACAGTACCAAGCATATGCAAAATGCACTACATATAGTAAATTCCAGAGGAACATGGAGCTGCAGATCAGTGCAGAAAGATGTAAAAAAAGCAAGTTAGAAAACTTATGAAAACTACTTCAAGTGGATCCCAGATCAAGAAAAGAAACACCATCAACCTGAACATCACAATCCTCCTTGCAGAACACTCTGGATGTCCCTGACTCGCTGCAATGCCCCAGCCACACTAGACTGAGACCACCCACCTCAGGACATGGAGGAGCAGCCTGACAGGGATAGGAATCAGGTGTGTGTGTGAAAGAATTTTAACTTCACTGTTATTCTTTTTTTCTCTGTAACTATTAGATCTAGGCTAGCAGCGATTCTTAAATTACTGCTCAGGTTTCCAATAGTATATGGCGAGCTTCTCCTTCACCTGCAAACAAGATTTTTAACATAAGAATTTCTGGAATTAATTAAATGTGGTAGCATTAAAATAATAGAGAGGCCATGGATGGGAAAGAGTCTACTGATCTCTGATCTTCTGTGGGTTTGCTCTGGCTGTCACAATTCCCATGACTGAGATGCGGTATGGGGTGACTTCTGGAGGTCAGACGAGGCACGGCTGGGAGCTGCACAGCACAGCATGTTCCTAGGTGAGGGACAGCTGTTTCAGCAGAGAGTGGCAAGCTTTCATCCACCAAGAGGAAATCACTGCCTTTCCCAGGAAATGGAACATGAATTTCCTCAGATCCCACCGAGGAAATAAAAATCCTGGGATAGTTGAACTGCAACACACATTATTAGTGTTAAAATAGTAAGGATCGGGCCAGAAAATGCTATAGCCAAATTGATTTGGAAGGGCTAAGCTGGATTCATGAGAGGGAGGACGGTATGTGTATAATTTGTAACTTAACCCGGGCTGCAGTAATATGGAGACACCAGCTGTCATACCCTTCATGGATGTATAGAAAACATTTAACATGATTTAACAGGACTTTCTGAATCAAGTGATCTTGAAGTTTGTTTTTCACAAGACCTTTGCTGATAGTGGTTTTTTTATGGACCTTCCCCTGTCAAGTTGTTGCCAAAACTCAGCAGGATGCAATTTCTTCTTCATTTTCCCTGGGAAATGAAAACCACTGCAGTTCTGTGGGGCTAATCATACTATCAGCTATCAAGTCTTTAACAGTTTTTAATCAAGTCCCTTTTTTTCCCTCTATAAATGAGGAAAGAGGTATTTGCAGTTTCTGAGTTAAGGCACTTGTGAAACAGCAAGTGCAAAAACCCAGAGGCTTGGGGGATCTGGGGGGCCAGTGTTCGGTGCATAATCATGCAAACTTCATCACATAGAGCACCGACTACAAGTTCTGCTGCAATGTGCTTTGAAAACCCAATTTTTGGGTGGACATACCTGGATGCCAGATCCAAGTCAGCCTAACCAGCTCAGTGGAATTAAACTTCTGGATATCATCCAGCTTCAATAGAAGCACAAGACTGTGGCAACTCTTCAAATCGGCAAACATTTTCAATGGCCACTGCCAATTTTTTCAATATCACGATTTTCTAATGCTCAGACCTATTCCACCTTCTTTACAGATACACAGAAACTCTGGTCTTTGCTCCAAAGACCTTATTTTCTGTACATATGGATCTCATGCAGGCAAGGCTGATGCTAGAATTAATAGTCTACTAATCATGTTAGCTTTTACTTTTCAGCATATGCTGATGCCATATTTCTGCAGCCAAGTTATCTATAACATGATGGATAATTTTGTCTGCTTCTAGTTTTCAAGTAATACTGGGAACATTTTAGGTTTAATCAAAAGAACCTGACACTATTCTACGGTTTTGTTCTTGGTATTGCTTTCATGGTTCAAAAACATTCCCAATGCCCAGGTTTCAAACTCTTGATAGAGATTGGTTAGGGTATACCCAAAATTTCCAGTCTTCATCACTATGTGTCAGCCTCGCTCAAGGGATAGGCTGGTTTCCCATTACTTGTTGCAAAGCCTAGACCTTCTGTGCTGCCAGCCCAGCACCAGGGCTGCTCTCACAGTGTCCAGCCTGGTGCCTTGGACAGAGGCTACTGGCAAGGAGAGAGGAAGAGGGAATATCCCTCCTTGAGTCTTTCTGGAAAGCAGTCTAACTGTAGGACCCACTGCACTGCCAAATTGCCCTCCCAAAGCAGCTATGTTGAGGAGGGCAGGCACAGTGGCTCTCCTGTGCTTGCAGACAGAGGAGCTGGGAGGGTGCAGCATCCTGTAGCACTGTCATGGTCCCTGCACAAGCTGGACTGTGTGCTGTCAAAGGAAAGCACTGGGGAATATTTTGTGGTGGTACGTTCCCTCTCCCAGCCTGGCAAGAAAAGTGACAGAGCAGGGAGAGTTCATTATGTTCCATGTTTGTTGATCCAAGCAAGACAGAATGAACTAAGACTGATTTTATTTGGCTGGAAAGGTCTGAACAGCAGCTAATATGAAACACCACTCATGTGAAGCAGGGACATTGGTACTGAAAGAATTATGATGATTTAATGTGAACAGTAATAAAGTGTTCATGAATAATACATTTTGAATTATTACCTAGATATTGGCTGGCTGGAGCTCCAACCTTAGCCCATATTTCTCTGACAGTATTTAACCTCATCACTAATTTAGGGAATTAGAGGCACTCAAAATCCTAGCTGGAGGGCAAATATGGGTAGACTTCAAATACAATCCTTGTGCCATTCACTCACTATTTCCCTTTTGCTCCTATAGAGGAGACTAACAGATATAATGAAGTCTGTGAATGAAGTCCATAAAATTAAGTCTACACTGAATCTATGGCCTTTCCACACATTGAGATGGACCTTCCACCAGTCCACGCCATGCTGTGCCCATAGGAGCTCATCAGAAGTGCGGGAGCTGGTTTCCTGTGATGCTGCAAGTACTTACAGCAGGTCCCCACTACTTCCACATGCTGTTGACATGATCAATAACCACATTGTGTCCAATGCAGCAGACAGCAAATTCAGCCCATCTCCTTCCAATTGTGAGAGTTTAGATTGGGATTCGTCTAGAAAACATTCCACTAGCCAGAATTTTCCAGAAAATGGATGGAGGAGGCAGATGACACTGTAACATACAGGTGTATAAAGGGACACACTTCTCTTTTCCCACTGGCTGCACAAGTAGCTGTATCCATTTCCAACACCCTGTGCACTTTGCAGGTACCTCCTGCACAGTTGCTTCTTGCAACACTGCGCCTCTAACAAGTGCTTTAGTACACAGGGTACAGCTACAGGTATTTCTGAATGAAGTGGAGGTGTGGATTTACAGTGACAGTGTAGCTGCTAGTGGCAACTTCTTCCCCTTGCCTTGGAGCAAATTTCCCTTTATGGTTAGGGACCGTTACACTTACCACAGGCTTTGAATGGGATCTTGCTGTGAAAAACATGATGTGATGTACCTTCATGTCCCCACAGTCACTTGTTTGTATAGCTGTAACTTTAGAAATAAGAGCTGCAACCAGAGTAGGGCTTGAAAAGAGTCCTGCTGCTGCCCAAACAATGCTTTCAACGGACTTTCAAGCAGTGTGTCATAAGGGATTTGTAATTTGTTTTGCCATACAAACCGCTGTGGCACTCATTTCAGCCTGGGTCTGAAGCAGAGTTTGTAGTTAAAAACACTGTGCGGCTGTAATATAATAACAAAGCAGTTCCTCTGACTAAAATTGGCCATAGTCCTAGGGTCTTTTCTCTTGCTTTCTCAGCCACACCCTTCCCTGAAATCTCCTTCTGGGTTATGCAGCTGACCCCAAGTCCATGGGGTTAGTCTATACCAGCAAAATTATTTTCCAGACCAGAACATTTACAGTTTGATATCTAGATAAAGAGTGACTCATTTTTGACTCATGAGCAATGCCTGACCTTACTGATGTGCCCCCAGCTGGTTTTCAGAAACTAAGCTATCAGGGGAAATACTCATCCTCAAATTCCCAAGTGCCATAGATGTCATGTGGCTGTCACCACACGAAGGCCGAATGTGCACCCACACACCTCTCCTCTGCCGTACCCCAAACTGCTGTGGCCCTTCAGAAGCTGAAACACCTGCAGCCTTTCTCCCGTGCTTGGGCACACACAGAGGTGACAACTGTTCCCTTTCTTCCAGCAGCTGTACACACAGTTCCTGCATGGCCATCCTTCCCCTGCCAAGCAATGCTGTGCAGGACTGTGCATTAATTCAGGATTGGGGTAGGGCTAAGCAGAACAGGCATTTTGTGCAGAATGTATTCTGTTTTCATCAGAATATTTTAAAAGTAAGGGAATGTGTGAGAATACATATTTGCTACAACCCAACAAACTCCGTTTTTATTTTTGTTTTAACAAGGAAACCACAAAGTCTGCAGCTAAATATTCCCCAATTTTTTTGAAATTTCCCCCAAACTGGAACTCCTGTACAAGCCAGGCACTTTCACAGAAACAAAAGCAATAACAAAGTTGGATCATTAACATTGTGCAGAAGCCCATTTTCAGATGAAAGTGTTAGAAATATTCATACTTTCAATACTTTTTTTCTTCCTCACCAGCAGGAATAAACCATGTAACTTAAGGAAAGAAAATAGTACAACATGGAAAACTTTTAGGAGTTCTCCTCAGTGCTCAGAGATCTTTCTTTAGCAAACTTGCAGTCCATCTTGCAGTCCACAAGAGTGCCTATGTGCTGCAGTAGGTCTACTAGACCAGCATCCACTTCAAGTGATGAAAATCCACAGGAACAGGTGTCTCTAGGCCAAGCATTCCAGTAAGTGAAATTTATTGTTTTAATATTCCCTTCTCCCATTTCTCAACGAAGGGATCTTCTATCACTAAATCAACATGACCCAGACTGCTGCAGGAAGACAGAAAACAGGACAAGTGCAGACTTTTAAAAATTAAAATGGAGTCAAAGAGGCCCTCTGCAACATTGGGTTTTACTACAGTACCAAGATGACTCAAGAGAGCTACTCTGCAAGGCCAACAGAAGAAGCGGGTAGCAAGAAAATCTTGTTACTGGTGTCAATATGACAAGAATGAGCGAAAATAATCCTGATCTCTACATTAAATATAGAAATCTGAGGTCCTGCACAGAGCAAGACCTGAGGCAATCTGATCCCTCCACCCCCAGTGCCTTTCTCATCGCACTGGTCACAGATGAGGACAGGAGGGTTTGAGGGTGAACATTTCCTTTGTACTTTGCCTCTTTCTTTGTCCCCAAGGCCAGAAGGATAAGAGCATCACCTATCACATGTCAGTCCACTGGCAATTTCTCACAGCTGAGGAGAAAACTGGGCTCAGCAACACCCTGTCTTATGGATGGCCCAAATGTTTTTCCCAAGGGAGAGAATAGAAATAGCACTTTCATCCTTCCCACATCACCTGGCCATGTGTGAGCCACTAAATCTGCCCCTCCCTGTCAGTGGCCCATCCAGCTCCTGCAGGATACCTGAAAGTGCTTTATTCCTAGTAATGCTGAAGCAGAGTAGTGTCTTATGGTATGTAGTGCACACAAAGAGGGTAAAAATATGATTCAGAGGGTTTACAATGTAATTAAAGGGTTTAATTCTTTACATACACTGTAAAACTGAAAATCCAGGGTAGGTGCATTTGAAAACTAAGCAGACCACATAAATGTGAGCTGTTTCACACTAGTCTATGGGTATATTTATGTGGAAGACTGAACAAATAAATTAGTGTGTTTTTTTCTTATAGTGTAAATACTCCCAAGAACACTGGAGATCCCAGCGAAGTCATCTGGATGGGGATATAATGCAGTGCAGATGTGAAAGTGCTTGAAGGGAAAGAGGGAGCATCCAAGCCTTTCCCAAGACTCTCCTAACACCCTTATGACAGTGATCTGCCTCAGTGTTGTTGTTGGCATGGCTCACTCAGCAGCCCTCATATTCCAGCTTCATAATTGAAGCTACGGGCCCAATTCATTAAAAGAAGATTTACTGGTGTTAGGAGGATTTTGTCATAGATCTTATTTTCATAAATGGGGCTCTACAGTGCATGTGATTTACAGAGGAAAGAAAAAACTGAATTATGGGGAGAAGTGCATGTGAGCAAGTTTCTTGGAGTGAGAATAGTTTAGTATGGAAATGTGACACAGATCTGGAAGAGAAGGAATTCAATCTCCTTCTTACCTGCTGACATCCCAGGAGATGTCTCAGTAAAACAAAACCAACACTGGGATTGTTGTAGTGCTCCGTACGCCATTCTGCTCCTTCTACTGTCCTGTGTACTCAGCAGCTCTAAGGGAGCTGGCAAGGAACAGGGCAGTCCCAGATCCCACAGCTCGCTTCCTCCTCGGTGTAGCTCTCCTGTCTTGGAGAAACACTCAGTTAAATGCTGACTTCTACACTTGGAGTGACTTTCCAGCCAGACTTGCAAGTACAGCCCAGCAAGATTAGCAAAGGGAGCTGCAACTCTAGTACAAGTAGCTGTGGGAGCTACAGCGCGAGAGACGTGTGAGACATCTGGGTATGGCATAGTAAATAAATGCTTAGCAAGCAGAAGCCTGGTCAGTGTGAGCAGTGGAGTCTTGAGCATGTCTTGCCCTAAATGGGTGTCTAAAAAAACCAGGCTCTCCAATAACCCCCCTCTTTTCATTGCCTACCAAGGGAGCCAGGGTGCTGATTGGACCCAACTGAGGTGAAGTCCCTCCATGGGTCCTGATTTTAGCCTAATTGCAACCTTCAAGTTGCAGTTGCCTGTGAGGCAGAATACGAACAGTTCAGCTATGTACAGTGCTGTCTGTATTGGCAGAAACAACACAACAACTGGATCCAGATGGGGAAATCCTGAGGACAGACCAAAACTCCTCTAGTCCCCTTCCCTTTTCCCTCTCCCCTAAAAACAGTTTATGTCTCTACTCAAAAGAATTGAGTAAAACTTCCTGTCCTTTCACTGAACCCTTTATATTTGTTACTAAAAGACAAGTAAATTATTTCATTAAAAAAATGTGGAAGCTTATAATTTTTTATGACATTTGTCTCTCAAAATTCGTAAAAGGCTATAATGTGATTAACAAAGCCAATGAGTAATGTACAGCTTAGTATCAGACATGTTGGAGTGGGTCAAAATCCATGACAGCCAGGAGTTAACAGACCTATAGCAGCAAACGAGGGAAACTGTTACTGTTTTGATTATGATGTTGTAAGTATTTTGCTCTTTCAAATCTGATACACTGCAGTGACCTAGAAGTGACACACAGCTCTTCCAGAGGGTGTTCTGTGTACAACAAAGGAATTTCCCTGGCCAGATCTTGTGTGTACAAATGATTTTCTGGAAACATTCTTTCACATCTTTGCAAGTGATTCACTTAGGGATATCATATAGGCCAAAAAGATTTGTTGGCTTTTTAATAAAAAGGAAGTGTGAAGTGAAGCATTTACTGCCTTTAAGTTGTTCATACTTGTCCAGCAATCAGGAGCTGTTTTCCAGAGGCCCTGCAGGTGTCCGAGTGCACATGGAATTTGACAGCATCTATTGTTTGTGCCAAGCAGTAGATTTTTAAGGGACGTTTGGAAACATTCACAGAAAAGGGAAATTTTGGACTTTTGCAATGGGAGTGATCTTGTACAAAACCTGAAGCTAAATTTTACTTGGCCAGTGGGAGAACAAGGTGCAAAACCTCCCTTATGAGTCATGAATTCATTAAACTCATTCGGTGTCTAAATAGTGCATATTAGATATAGGTTACTCTTAAATTGCTTTTGACCGGGGAGTTATCCACTAATTTTGATTAAGCAAATATGTTGTAAATAGTCATAACTTGCTTGTGGTCAATTAAAAAAAAAAAAAAAGAAAAGATAAACCATCCAAATATGATCTTTATTCCAAAAAATTTATTCTGTTCTAACCACATGACCACATTCAGGTATATCTAGTTAAACCCCGCTGGCAAGCCATCAGCAATAGAACACCAGGAAAATCAGCCTTGATGCTTCAAATCCATGTTTTTCATTTGCAAACCGAGAACCGTGTAGTAGAGGGGAAGAACCTGAATTTCTAATTCAAGCTGACCGACAACAAGCAGTTACCTTGGACAAACTCCACAGCCATCATTCCAGGGATCTGCAGATGATGACTGAAAAGTATAGTTTTAGATCAATCATATTTCATAACCTAGTTTCAGGGCTGGGCTTTTTCTGTGTTGGAACAGTAAAAATAGAAAGAGATTAAGAAGCCTGCCTAATAATTAGCATTCCAGCCCATCAGAGTCTTATTACGGCACATAAAACTTCGATTAGATGAACAATCCAAAGGTTGCCAAGATAAGGATTCAAAAGCTGGGCAATACCAGAAATAAGGTCATTATGCTCAGTTTCAGAACTTTGAATGACACAGCCATGCTATCCTTCTGTGAGAGTCATCACTGCCCTCCACAGAAAACACACAGTCTGCGTAATTAGCATTTCCATGAATGAAGATCCCATCTGTACTTACCGATATAAATCATGACAGCCAGAGCTTGCCAGAAAATTGATTTTTCTGTTTGATGTGTGTCTTTCCTGATTTTTCAGGACTTTTAAGCCTGGCACCTCATCTACCCAAAGTACAGCTACCACTGGCTTTCAGTGGTACCACCCACCTCTTCAAAGACTGCTTGAATGAAGTGCCTTGCATCACCTGGGACAGAGGGACAAGAAGTCCATCTTTTTGGGGCAGTACTGTCCTTTCTATCCCTGTCCTTCCTGGACAATATGTCCTTCCCTTCCATTTGCGCTCAGAGAGGACAGACTCTGTGAGGTTTATAAAATCACAGTCTAAATGTACATTGAAAACTGCTCTGGTCTTTCAAAGGCTGTTCTTTTTCTCCATGCTCTGCACTATAGTCAGTTCTTTTGCCACACTGTGAGCCCTTTGCAAAGAATGGAAAAACTGTCACTCATCCCACCCCCCCATACAAGAAAGAGCACCCAAGAATTTCAGGTCATGAAAAAAAAAGCATTTTTCATCCTTAACTTGGATCTTGACAGTAGCTTAAGCTGGATGTCATGGAAAATCTCCTGCTGAAATGTTTTTAAAAGTTTGTCAAAATCACAAACAGGAAGACCAGGGATTTATTAAAGAGAAGAATGTTCAACCCAAATAATGAGTAGACTTGCTAGATGTTTCCAAAATAGCATTTTATATAAGATCTAAAAGCATTTCTCCACATAGAGTTCAAAGCTAATAAGCTAAGGACTGGTGTATTTTAGAGACCTAGAGGGACCGCAGAGAATCCTCTACATCTTCCTCTAGACATTCACTGAGATTAGACTGACACCAAGAGTTGTACTGAACTAAATCCACAGCCAAAAAGTGATAGTGTCTCTTGCTTAATGTGAGTGGCAAGTCTCTTCAGACTGAACTGCTAGATTTCTGTTCTACACTGACAATCTGTAGGACTAATTCACAGACCATAACTAATCACTTATTAAATCAAGGTGACAAGAAATAATCGTGTAAATCACCCTCTTTCTTCCTACAGATGGCTTCTTCAAAATTGTAACTGTTCATTTGTAGAAAGCCCTGTTTGGAAGAGAAAGGAAAAGCATTACTTCGACACTGTCTGTATGAGCATTGCCTCTCTTTACGTATTTTTCTGAGGGCTAAAATGTGGGAACTGAAATAGGAGCTCCAAAGAGGTTCTGATTTAGACACCTAATGTAAGATATGCTTGAATATTTATCATCCCAAATTGTGCTTCAGGTTTTTTGATTTATGCTCATGTCTATTATTTTGAATTTAGTTTTCACTGATACATGTTTTCCCTAAAACCACTTGCACTGCAGGAAAGAAGAGCCCCCTAAAGCTGGTTTGTGTAGATTTTTAAAACTGGCTTACATGTCAAAAAATAGACACAGCTGCAGTAAAAGGCACTAGGCTTTTGATCTTAAAAAAAGAAAAAAAAAGAATCTGAGTTTGAAGAACATTCATTTTATGCAAATAAATCTTTGCAGAAAAACATCGTAAGAAAAATCTGTGCCCTTTAGAGACCCTGGAAAGCAGCTGGCCTGGCTCTGCAGGAAGCAGCCTGCAGGTGCTGGGAACTGGCCAGAGGGTGAGATTCACAGCTGCTGGACTCAAACCTGGCCTTTACCACAGTGGGAGCAGGAAGACGTGCCTGAGGAAGTGGTGGTTGTCCCTGGAGAGGTTTCATCCCTTCCTGGCTCCAAGCAGAAGGTGGCTGCTTGGCTCTTTCCAACACATGCAGATTTCTATCAGGCTGGATTTTGTGTTTTTCTTTTAAAAAAAGACTTAATTTGAGAAGTATTTATTTGGAGGTTATGGCTGGCAGGCATTTCCCTCTAGGGCAGCTTGTGCTCTTATTTTGGTCAGTTCAGTAAAAAAAGTCAGATAAATGCATCTGGAGACCCGCACAGGAGAGACTGATCTATTTATTACTCATTTGAAAAAAGAGTAGATTCTTTTTGCAGGACTTGTAACTTTTTCTGTTTCTTTTTTTTTTTCCTGCTATCATGACTGCGGATTTTCTCCCTCTTCAATATCTTTTATATGAATATGCTACCTTATCAAAGGCAGTATTAAAGCTGAGAGGAAAAGGGGAGACAAAAGGAGTGCAATTGTCATGTGTTTCTTCCCACCCAGGTAAATCTGGATTGCTTGGCCTTCATCTCCTTAATCTGTAAATCCAAAGGGATCAGCATAGGTAAAAAATGTTACGCCATGCTGTATGACTTGCTGTGTGAATTCCAAGGACTGTGTAACGAGCCAGGGCTGACACAGTGCAGACAACGTGATGGCACTGCCTACCTTTTGTGCCACTACAGAGAAGGAGGTGGAGCAAGGCATTTACATGTCTCCCAGGAAAGAGAAGGTGGGTAGATAGCTGGGAAAACAAACATTTTAAGAAAAACAGATGAGAAACAACAGAGAACAGTCATAAATATGTAGCGTTAGTACAATATTTTCCTACCTTCAGATCTCAAAATGCTTTACCACTTTATAAGATGGGAAGCACACAAAATCCATTGCCATGTTCACCAAATGCGTTTACATCAGAATCAAGGGTGAAAAATTACCTCCATGCTACCGAACTCTTGAAACATTCCTTTTTCTTTCTCTCAGCTCATCTTGCAACACGTTTCAATATAAATGTCCCTGTCCCCATAACTGAGGTTCACTGAGTTCAAAGGTTGGAGAAAATCTAAGGTAGACTTGGAGTTGAGATGGATTTCAGGAAAAAAAATGGCGTTGATTTGACAACAGCTCTTTCAAACTTTGAGAAAAAATTTGTAAGTGATGGGTGAGGCTAATGAGCAGCTGAACAATCAATTGTTCCGTTCAGTGGATGTTCCCAGCCATCCTGGAATCTAGCTCTCCATGAAAGAAATGCCAAGACACAACTTTCCTTGTCCAGCATGAAGCTAACATGCCTAATCCCTTCCCAGCTATTCTTTAGCCATCTCCACCCAATCAACAACGAAGAACAAAGCCAACCTCCACAAACTTTTTCCTCCTCAAGCTATTTTCCATACAAGTGTGAAATGTCAAATTTGCCTGTGCTGGGTCTGAAACCACAGGATTGGGATGGGACAATTCAGTTGCAGTATCAAAGTTAAACGGGATTTTGAGTTACATGTTTGGGACTGGGATGTAGGATGGTTGGCATGAAAAGAGCTATGGAGCAAGTGGGAAGAAGCTGTGCTTAATGCAATTTTGAAAACAGTATCTTATTGCTCTCCTTCCATGAGAACCATCACTGGAATAAATCCCATGTGTTTTGAAATAGTCATTAAAAATAAAAGATTCTCCCTTGCCAGAACAGTCCAGTAGCCTGGAGTATCTAAGTCCAACCTCATAATTTGGGTTTGTACCAGGCAGAGAAGAGTGTAGCTGCCACGCATTGACTTTTATTCCTTTTTATTAAAACTATTAAAATGTCTTTCCTTCTAAAAGAATCCTATTTTGTATTTAAAAAAATTGATATCCAGTGTGACTGGGAGAAAGTGTGTCTGTATAGGCTATCAGTTGGTGTAAACTGAGGACCCATTACTGGCATTCCAGTTTAAAAAGAGGAAAGAATTAAAAACACAGGGTTTTGGCCAGAGTGCAAGGTGTAAATGAGAACAAGCCAGGCATGACACCAAGGGCAGGGAGGGACAGCTGTGGGAGGGATGGCAAGTAGGATGCTCTGAAAGGGTTTACTGAAGACTCAAATGTTGATGATGTTGTTTTGGCCAAAGTGAGAGTAGAGGTGTTTTGTTCAGAACCAAGAGCGCATGTCAGTGAAGTAGACACAGAGGTTTTCAGGTCAGTGGTAGCTGGTGAATGTGGTGACACCGCTGAGTAATTTTGTGCATGTTGTGATCACTTCCTAATCCTGGGAAATCCTCTTACAGTGTAGTTGCAGGTCCCCCTGCCTTTGGGGAATCTGCTGAAGCAGAACCCACGTGTCTCAGGGATGCTGAAAGGATAAACTGGTTAATGGCGGTAGATGGATTGGCCACCTAGAAGCACAACACCAGGTGCTGTAGTGGGTGCCTCTGCAGACCTGACGGGAGCTGCTGAAGTCGGGTACATCATCCCAGGTAGGTCTATCCTAAGGAGAGTTAAAATGGAAGTGGTTTGGGACAGATGTAATTGGCACATGGTGTGATTCTTGGGGTGGTCTTGTACAAGGCCAGGAGACAGACTTCAATGATCCTTGTGGGTCTCTTACAACTCAGGATATTCTATGATTCTATGACACATACCTCACAGGTAAATCCAAGGAAGTGTGAGCTCTATTGAAAGGTTTTCTGGATTTTTTGTCCCTATCCAGGTCTGCCAAATGATGCTTCTAACAATATGTCACAGCTAGACCAACAAGCCAACACACCTTATATATCTGGCCTCCCTACCCTTACCTCCCACCAGCTTTTTCTGCCCCTTGCCCAGGCTCCAGTTCAACAGGACTTGGACCCAACAACTCCTCCCTATCCCACCTGCCTGCCACCCTTCCCAAGCTATCTCTGAATGCTCCCGCTAAATTGTCCTGCCACAGCCTGTTTCCACGTCAGCTGCCCCAGCAGCCCGTGTCCCCTAGGTGAGGGGTGTCCGGCGGGGCGCGGCCGCTCCCCGCCGCTCCCTGAGGGCCGCGGGCAGCCCCCTTGGCGCCATTTCCCGGCCCGCAGGTGGCGCTGCTGCGCCGGGCCCGCGGCGGGGCTGAGGCGGGCGCGCGCTGGTGGCCTTTCCCCTCACACGAGAACACCAACATAAACAAAACAAAAGAGAAATGATTTTTCAGTGACGAACAATCTTCTGCGGAAAAGAAACAAACAGGCAGCCAGACGCGGTGCCAGCCTTCCCTCAGAGGAGCGGTGTGTGGCCGCCCGGACGGCACCGCCGGGTGTGGGAAACACGGGCTTTTCCCCGCGGGTTGTGGCTTAGGGTCGGGACACACCCGGGGAGGGGTCGGGGCAGCGGCGCAGCCCCATGACAAAGACGACACGAGGTTGAGACAGACACACATCATAGCCGTGAGTTTCGTCTCTGCTAAGGCGAGGAGAACGAATGAGGAGGACGTGGGGAAGGAGATCTGCCTCTCCCGTCCCAGCAGTTTCTGCTGCAGAGCACCATCACACCCGGCTGTCAGAGGGACAGTGCTCAGGAATGGCCTGCGAAGGGGACACACAAGCCAACAGCCACACTCGGATGGGTTTGTGGCTGATGGGAGACCGGAGCTCAGCTGCAGCCATTCCAAACAAGCTGCTCTCCTGAAAGCAGCCTGGTTTTTTTTACTGCCCTGCCTGCACATAATTGAGGGGTTTTTCCCCCATCTCAGCTCGATCTCTTTGCTTCACCACCCCACAGCTATTATGAACTTCTTCAGTTATTTATATGGTTCAAATATACCGACACTGCCTAAAAAAATCCTCAGGGCAGAGTTTTAGGAAATTGGTCAGAAATCTTTGAAACTGAGTCATTTGGGATGGGCTGAGGTTTTGTTTTTTTTTTTTTTTTTTTTTTTTTTTTTCTCCAGCTGCCTGCTGTGTGTTTGTCAGATAGGGATTGAACTGAGAAAGGGTCTTGGAGTTCAAATGCCTTCCCTGCTGATGCAAGGTGGAGCATGGCACAGGATGCAGCTTATCACAGATAACAGCTGTGTGTATCAGGGGTCTCCGCTTCCCTCTCCCATGCTGTTTGCTCGGCTCCCTGTCTCTCCCGTGCATGCTGTGTGAGAGAGGCTGGGGTAGTGGATGGATTTCAGACCCATTAACAGCTCTTCAGCCAGCTAAAGTCAGTGTCACGGGGCACATCCTGCTGATTCAGCAGCAGAGGGCACTTCCCATCTCAGGGGGAAGGAGAATAAAAAAGAAATAAATCTGCTTTGCTTCAGGAGCCATGAGTTGCACCTTTCAACCCTGTCTGGGTGTAATGTGGACTTACATTACAAAATGTAATGTGTGTACTGCTTCACTCGCACAGCTAAAGCAGTGTAATTTCTAAGCCATTACCAAAGCTGTACAGATATAAATGCAGTTCCCACATTCACCAAGCACTGAATTCAGCCAAAATAGACACTTCTACAGAGCTGTGTCCACACCAGGATTTGGTGGTTCAAAAGGTAGAGGTTGAGGGGAATACTTAAGTGCTCAGATCAAAACCATGAATAACTTTTGCGGTGGGGGGAAAAGAGGGTTTGCAAAGACCATTTCCGAAGATTTGAAATCAATCCACAATTGTCTTATTATTCCCACTCTGCCCAAACACTCTTTCTAAATCTTATCAAAAACATCGTCCCAGGATTATTAAAACACCAATGACATAGCCAGTAATATTTTGATACTAAAACTGCAATAAAAGGCACAATGTTCTCAGTGAACATCCTCTTATTGCAAGAGTTGACAAAATTCCTGAATTTTATTTTTAACTTCTCCAGGAGAATAAAGGATGATTTTTACATACAGAATGTTTCTGTTTAGAATCTGTCCCAGGAACCTGGTGGCCTCTGTTTGACTGTCCTGACCCACCTCCCTGCAGTGGCTGTGTCTTTTGGGGGCAGGGAAAAGGGCTCTGTATTTTTGGCATGGTGCTGATATCCTCCAGGGGCCGTTGGCTGAAGTGTTGGAATTGTATGAGAGCTGCGTATGGGAAGGAGGATGTTGCAGGAACATGGAGGTATGTCTTCACTGAGGGGGAAAAGGAGCCGAAAGTAATGCAGAAGGCAAAAAATGGTTTGTAGATACTTTTCAACCTCAGGCACTCAGGAGGAGGCTGAGAAGGGAAGGAAACAAGAAGAGCAGCGTATCGTGAACTGAAGAGAGTGGTGACATTTTACAGCAGCTGAAGATCTCCTCCACAGTGTTTGTACTCCTTTCATGTGGTGTTATCAGAGCTCTTTGCAAGAGTTTATTATCGTGTTCTCCCAGACAGCAAGCAGACAGGCATCCTGTGACCCACATCCTGAGTTTTACAGCCCTCCTTGTCCTGTGCCATCTGGGGTATTTATAGTGTGACCCACCACTGGGAGAGCAGAGGACTTCCGTTATACTCTAAACATTACACTGCAATAATAATGAGAAAATGGGACAAATGACAAGCTTTCCTGCCCACAAAATGTCATAACCCTGCCACTTCAAATGATGTGAGCTGGCCAGGTCACCACGCTCATGGCTCAGGGGGTTTCAGGGTGTTGGCTGTTGTTGCTACTATGCTGAAACCGAGGCTAATGGCTGTACCTGGGGCAGTACATGGAAAGGAAGTCTAAATACATTGCAGACTGAATCAGGCAGGAAAGGGGTAAGAGGAGAAGCTGAAGCGCCCTGGTTAAGGCAACATTTGCCCAGCCCTTCCCAAGGATTGGCTGTCAATGGCAAAGTGAACTACAGCTGACCTGTAAATACACTGCTACAGAGCATAGTATAGCACCTCAAAGAGTTTTTAAGGTTTTTTTCCTTTATTTTTTTTCCAAGCATTTGCCTTGATCTCAATTATTATTACTACTATTAATAATAATCTCTATTACTACTACTACTACTATTATTATTATTATTATTATTATTATTATTATTATTATTATTATTATTATTATTATTATTATTAAAGCTATCTTCTTTTAAGGGGTAAAAGGAAGGAGTTGGCTTTCTTCATTTCTGCATCATCTCCTGAGGTATCACACTTCTGCAAGCTGGCATTAGCACATCACTGCATAAATGGTGCAAAGTGATTCCCCAGAGGGCTCTTTTTCTTTCCCCCAAGAAAGCGAAGATTTGGGAGAGATAAAGTAGCTTTAATTGAACCTGGCAACATACCATTTGTTACCCAGACAGGTCAAACAAAGGGGCTGTGAGAGGTCAGTGGGAGAGATAAGGAAGATGAGGTGTGTGTCGAGTAAGATAAGAGCTGAGGGTCTCACATGATTATCAAGGTTCAGGCATGTGTGGGCTAAAGTGGCAGAGGGTGAGTGAGCTGGTGGCTCTCCCAGCTAGTGCTGGAGAAGGGTTGAAGGGAAGCCCTGCAGCTGGGAGGGTTTTTGATTCACTTAGCAAGGAAAATTCTGAGTGAGAGCTGAGCAACCTCTGCTCACCCTTAGCCACCATTATACTTTCCCACTGATGTGCTCTGCAGGCCAGAGTTGGCCTGAGCACTGACAGATTTACCTGGCGGGAGCACAGACTGTGTTGGTCAGCCCCAGTCCCTGTCTGGTGGTAGCAAGCAGAACGTGTGCCCCCTGAAGCATGCCATGAGAGTGCTGGCCAGGCGACATCCAAGAGCAAAAGTGAGAGATGGCTCCCTGCTGGAGGGGCTGGCATCAGCCTTGTTACAGCAGAGAGGGTGGGTGCGGGTGGGTGGGAGCAAGTGCAGAAAGGTCTCTGCTCTTATGCTTTCACCTTTCCTATGGGGCTGTGTGTGGGTTCCCCAACATATGGCCAGCCCCTTGCTTTGAATGTCAGGTCTCAACGTAACAGCATAGCTTGGACCCTGGGGACTTCTGCCTCTTGTAGCTGATAGCAAATGGGCCCATTCTGTTATGTACATCTTCAAAAAGTAATGAACAACATGTTTGAATTGATTCAGGGATCAAAACTAAGGTAAAGAGTAGAAACAAAAAAACCCCATATATCAGCAGTTGAAAAGAACTGAACAACTGCATTCTCCTACCAACAGAAAAAATGTAGGAAAACTGGTTTCTAGACTCAAATCGGGTGGAAGATGGGATTACGATGGACTAGAGATTTTTATACTTCAAGCAGGTGGGGAAGGAGAGGGTGTAGTGAGATCAGGTTGGCTGGATGATGGAGAGCAAAACTGCCACAATGATTTCTACCTTCAGCCTCCCCAGATCTGTTGGGTCTTTTGTTCCACAGCTTTGTTGGTGACAGGTGAGAAATAGTGGCATGAATCCACTGCTTCTACACAGCAATCAATACATGCGAGTGTGACAGTAAGGTCTAACCTGCTTGTGAGCCAGTGACAAAAGGCAGAGCTGCACATTCTAGCCATAAGCAACCTACACTTTTGCCTAGGGAAAAAAAATTGTATTAACTTGATAACTCAGCTCTCTTGAAGTCCTATCAGCACAGATACAGAACATGCCATTCTTTACTGCAACATAGCCAAAGTAAACTATCCCAGTGCCATATCAACTTTTGCAAAGGGAGGGGAAAACACTGACATGGAGTGGAAAATGCTCTGACAGCGTAGGTTTGGCCAGTGTACATGGCTGGTTGCCAGGCAGTAAAGGAAGAATCCTCTCTCACACAGACGCAGAACACACCGTACAGGTAGCAGACAAACAGAACACAACCTGGAAATGAGTGAACTACAGTCTGTGCTGATCTGAGACAATGTGCACATGGAAAGAAATTCTTTAAAGTAAAAAAAAATTTCTGTACCTGATGCTGTAACAGACCAGTCATGACCAGGTTTGCAGGTAGCAGACCCCTGGAGAATACTGCAGCCTTTTAACACTTCACCAATACATTTATATTTCTTGAAGGCAGTGCAAACATCAGAGCACATGCTCCATTTTACCTCATGATGGCAACATCATCAACATCACAGAGGAGTGTACTCATGCAAAATCTTTATTTGGAAAATGTCTTGTTTTGAATAGCGGCACTCCTCTGATTTACATGTAAGCCCAGAAACAGTATTTGCATTGTGCAGGAAAAGAGTCCAAAGAAAATTCTTAAAACACATTCATCTTCTGATATCATATAAATAATATTATAATTGCTTACCCCTATTTCCTCTATTTTTATCCACACTGCCTGTGTACTACTTAGAGAAAAAAACCAAGGCAATGACATAGTATTAGTTTTGGAGAAAGGCCACAGTATCTTAAAAGTCAGTGTGGAGAATTATCTGTATTGTATAAGGACAAAGACACATGGATATTGATACACTATCTAGCACATATATGTCCTTGTTTTCCTTCCAGGTCAGGAATGGCTTTCAGAATGGTTCTGATTATTTTGTCTGCTGGTCCAGAGCTCTAAAGAAAGCTGAGATTGTGGCTCTTATGGGTAGAAAGTTCTTCCTTCATTTTATAATATGTATGTTATTGTGGTTTCTTTTGGCTGGGAAATTTCATTTCTATTTCTAATCTCAGCCATGTGTTGGTCAATTCTGATTTATGTTCCCTTCACCCTCTCCCTGCTGTGCAGCTTTACATGCCATATTGCAAACATATTTTTCAGCATGGGTGGGAGGTAGCACTGTGGTCTTGGGCTTTACTATTGATATCAGGATTTCCCTTTTTCTTTGTTTGAAATTTTTTTTTTCTTTAAAAATAGAAATGATGGTAAACAGGTTTCATTTAGTCCACATGGGAGGTACAGTGAACATTTTCATGCAAATTTGAATAAGAAATCACAATTTCCCAACTTTTCTAATGAGTTCAATGATATAGTCACCATCTCATGAAATCTTCAGCTTGAACCTTTATTTGGATTATGCAGAAGAATAGAAGTTTAAATTTTGTAATTAAAACTCACTCTAGCAAATTAGGGCTGCAGCACTGTGGCTTACTGCCAGTGGAGGGAAACTAGGGGATTGTTTGATCCTCAACCAAGAAAATACCAATGTCTTCCAATAGGACAGCTTTACACAAAACATTCAAAAGTCTGACAAGCTGTCAGTTCTCTCCATTCCTTTTAGCACTGTTTTGTCTATCTTCTTTGAGCTGAAGGCTCCTGCCAAGTAAAGATTCATTTCTCACATATACTTGCCTCTATCAGATATTGAATCTGGACAAAAGGACCCACTTAGCAATTGCGAGAACTTTCGCCATTTAAAATGCAAGAGCATTTCATTTCTACTTTTTTCCTGATTACTCCACTGGGTTTTTTTTCCTTTGAAATGGGGCAGTGAATAAGATATCAACATTTTAACCCAAAAAAAAGGTCGAGCACTGTAAAACTAACATTCAGCTGGCTGTCCATGTGGCAAAGGCAATAGAATGTTGACTCTAAATATTTATATTGATTTGCAATATTAAACAGAAATATTTTACAAAATTCCAATATTTATCCTTAAATAAGCTTGATGGGACTGGGTTTTTTCTAAGGGTGAGAGGTTAATTCTGTGACTTCACCAATTTAAGCATATGCTGTCCCTCCTGTTTTCCCAGAGCCAATGGATGTTTCAGTACAAAGACTTGCTCCTCACATCAGGAGCTGAGTCAAGGAAACTTGATGGTTTTGATACACGATGCTGGTGTTTCGATAAAGACAAACCTGTGGTATGAAATACAACAGCCCTTCTTATCCCTGGGGAAGGCTTCTTGAGTGAATATCTGATGAGTGATGCTTGGTCAGGTGTATCGTATCACTGGGCATTTCAGTCACCGGAGGTCTCAAGTCATTCAGAGGCATTTCCCTCCTTTGCTTTCCCATCCCCTCCTTTAGCTGTGGTGGCGGTGGGATTTCAAACACTGAAGAGCTCTGCTCAGACCGCGCTTTGTCTAGTTCCAGACGACTCCAGTAAGGAGACTGGCGTGGGGCCCGCAAACAGCGGTTTTTTAGGGAAACCAACTTCCCGCTGGCGCTCGGGAACCGCAGGAGGGAGCGCGCTGCCCTCCCCAGACGCGTCGCCCCCGGGCAGAGCCCGCCCGGCCCCCGATCCCGATTCCACTCCCGCTCCCTGCTCCCGGTCCCCCTGCCTCTGCCGCACCGGGAGAGGCCGTCCTGCCCTGTCCGCGGGGCTCGGGCGGTTCAGCAGCCCCGGAGGTCACGGGTGGCTTCTATTCCTCAGATAGGAGATAGGAGCCTGGAACGTCGTGTTCGTTTTTATCTCCCTGCCAGCAGCCGCTGTTACTGGCACCAACCCCTCAGGCTGTGACTGTCCCTTCTGGATTTCAACAGGGTAAAGGGAAGCAGATGGCAGGTCCTCTTTAGCCATCCAGGTCCTGAGGAGTGCCCCCATTAAACATTTTGTTAAATGATTGAATCAGTCAGGTTTGGGAGTTTTTTGTATGAGTTTCTGAGAATGCTCATGAAACCAGTATCTTCCCCTGACCTCAGCTTCCCCAGCTACAACAGCACAGCAGCAGCACAAGCTGGATACACAGCAGCTTGTAAAAACAAAATTTCTGAGGTTCTAGTTCTGCTCTTCCCCCTAGAATAAGGGCAGAGTTCCTCACTTTTCACTGTGTTTGCATTGCAGGAAGCACTGGAAACAGCCTGCTGCATCCTCCACTTTTGCACCCTCTCAGCCCTGAGCTCCTGCTGTTGCCATTACCAGCGACAGCTGTTGCCAAGACAGTTTTATGTACCCATTGAGACAGGCACTGGCAGTCAGCATTTACTGTTTTTTAACCATGTCTGGTGTAAAAGGGGCTCTCTGTTGACTGTTTGCAAAGTGGCAAAAGGTTTCCAGAAAGGTGGTTAAGCTACAGTACCATCCAGTCCATTCCAATAGCTGACCCATGGCATAGACACTGTAGAAACAATGAGGCACAACTGTTAAGAAAACTGTACCCCATGGATTTCTCAGTTATCTGTATCAAATGAAACTACCAGTGTTGTTAGAGGAATACACCATCTCCAAAAGAGGACTAACTCTGCTCCTTCATCCACTGCTCAGTCACATACTACTGCAAAACAAAGCTTACCCATTTTCTAGGTTTTAATTTCTTATTCTTGGCCAATAAAACCTTCCCTGCAATACTACTGCCTCTTTTTTTTTTTTTTTTTTTTCAGATCTTGGATGTTTATGTGCTTTGGAAAAGTAATTACTTGAATGACTGATGAAACAGATACACTGTGGAATCAATTAACCTATTCCTAGCAGAAGAAAATAAAATGCAAAGAAAACTTTTGTTCCATGGAGACATAAACAGAAGGTAATAGGAATGCTTATATGGGACAATTTACAGTTATTCAGCAATCAAGGATAAATTAAAACTTTCAATTAATTGCTACACATCTCAGCTTTACCGGGAAGTGGGAAGATGAGAGTTGATACAGTTCTTTCTGAACTGTTTTTTATGGGCAAGATTCAGGAGGGGAGGCACGGGGGGGG